>CM065189.1:4550150-4591151 GCA_033026295.1 Channa striata
TGTTAGAACATCCATATGTCTCCTCCTTGGTCGTCCTTTAGCCCTCTTGCCTGGCAGCTCCATCTCCAACATCCTTCTACCAATATAATCACTATCCCTCCTCTGCACATGTCCAAACCATCTCAATCTGGCCTCTCTGACTTTGTTGCTAACACAGGCAACGTCACGCTGTCCCTCTGATGAACTCGTTCCTTATTCTGTCCAACCTTGTCACTCCTAAGGAGAACCTCAACATCTTCATCTCTGCTGCTTCCATCTCTGCCTCTTGTCTCTTTCTCACTGCTACTGTCTCTAACCCATAGAGCAGAGCTGGTCTCACCACTGTCCTGTACACCTTTCCTTTGAGTCTTGCTGACACTCTTCTGTCACACAACACTCCTGACACTTTCCTCCACCCATTCCAACCTGCCTGCACTCGCCTCTTCACCTCTTTTCCACACTCTCCATCACACTGAACTGTTGACCCCAAGTACTTAAACTCCTGCACTTTCTTCACCTCAGCCCCTGTAACCTCACACTTCTACCTGGATCCCTCTCGTTTACACACATGTATTCTGTCTTACTCGACTGACTTTCATACCTCTTCTTTCCAGAGCAAACCTCCACCTCTCCAGCTGTTCCTCCACCTGGTCTCTACTCTCACTGCAAATCACAATGTCATCTGCAAACATCATTGTCAGGGAGATTTCTGTCTGACCTCGTCTGTCAACCTGTCCATCAGCATAGCAAACAAGAAGGGACTCAAAGCCGATCCTTGGTGTAGTCCCACCTCTACCTTGAACTCCTCTGTCTGACCTCGGCACATCTCACCACCGTCATGCTTCTCTCATACATGTCCTGAACTACTCTGACGTACTTCTCTGCCACTCCCGACATCCTCATACAGTACCACAGCTCCTCCCTCGGCACCCTGTCATACGCCTTCTCTAAATCCACAAACACACAATGCAGCTCCTTCTGACCATCTCTGTACTTTTCCATCAACAACCTCAAAGCGAAAATGGCATCAGTGGTGCTCTTACGGGGCATGAAACCATACTGCTGCTCACAAATCTCCACCTCCTTCCTAAGCCTGGCTTCCACTACTCTTTCCCACAGCTTCATTGTGTGGCTCATCAGCTTTATCCCTCTGTAGTTGCTACAGTTCTGCGTGTCACCCTTGTTCTTAAAGATCGGCACCAGAACGCTTCTCCTCCATTCCTCAGGCATCTTCTCACTCTCTAAAATCCTGTTAAACAGACCTGTCAGAAACTTCACTGCTGTCTCTCCTAGACACTTCCACACCTCCACAGGTACGTCATCAGGACCTACAGCCTTTCCACTCTTCATCCTTTTCAGAGCCTTCCTCACCTCATCCTTTCTAATCTCTCCTATTTCCTGCTCCACAACATCCACATCTTCCTCCCTTCTTTCCCTGTCATTTTCCTCATTCATCAGCTGCTCAAAATACTCCTTCCATCTTCTCTGCACACTCTCCTGGCTTGTTAGCACCTTTCCATCTCTGTCTTTAATCACCCTTATCTGTTGCACATCTTTCCCATCCCTATCTCTCTGTCTGGCTATCCTGTACAAGTCCTTCTCTCCTTCCTTCGTGTCTAACCTGTCATACAGCTCATCGTAAGCTTTCTGTTTGGCCTTTGCCACCTCCCTCTTCACTCTGTGCTGCACTTCCTTGTACTCCTGTCTACTTTCCTCAGTCCTTTCTACATCCCACTTCCTTTTAGCTAACCTCTTCCTCTGGATGCAGTCCTGTACTTCCTCATTCCACCACCAAGTGTCTTTATCATCTTTCCTCTTACCAGATGACACACCAAGCACCTTTCTACCCATTTCCCTGATTACCTCTGCTGTAGTTTCCCAATCATCTGGAAGCTCTTCCTGACCACCCAAAGCCTGTCTCAACTTCTGCCTGAATTCCTCACAAGTTTCTTCATTCTTTAGCTTCCACCACTTGGTCTTCTTTTCTGACTTTCCTCTCTTCTTCTTCCTGACCACCAGAGTCATCTTACACACCACCATGCGGTGCTGTCTGGCTACACTCTCTCCTACCACCACTTTACAGTCACTAACCTCTCTCAAATGACCTCGTCTACATAGGATGTAGTCCACCTGTGTACTCCTACCTCCACTCTTGTATGTCACTCTATGTTCCTCTCTCTTCTGGAAGTAAGTGTTAACTACAGCCATTTCCATCCTCTTAGCAAAGTCCACTACCATCTGTCCTTCTGGATTCCTGTCCTTTACACCAAACCTGCCCATTACCTCCTCATCACCTCTGTTCCCCTCACCAACATGCCCATTGAAGTCTGCTCCAACAACTACTCTCTCTCCTCTAGGGATACTCTCTACAACCTCATCAAACTCACTCCAGAATCTCTCTTTCTCTTCTAACTCACAGCCAACTTGTGGAGCATACCCACTAACTATGTTCACCATCACACCTTCGATTTCTAGCTTTAGGCTCATCACCCTGTCTGAGACTCTTTTCACCTCTAGAACATTGTTCACAAACTCCCCCTTCAGGATCACTCCTACTCCGTTTCTCTTCCTATCCACACCATGGTAGAACAGTTTGTATCCTCCTCCAATACTACGTGCTTTGCTGCCTTTCCACCTCGTCTCTTGCACACACAGTACATCTACTTTCCTTCTCTCCATCATGTCTGCCAGCTCTCTACCTTTCCCTGTCATTGTGCCAACGTTAAGAGTCCCTACTCTCAAATCTAAGCTCCTGCCTTTCCCCTTCTCTCTCTGACCACGCACCCTTCTGCCTCCTCTCCTTCTTCGACCAACAGTAGTCCAATTTCCACCGGCACCCTGTAGGTTAACAGCACCGGTGGCGGTCGTTGTTAACCCGGGCCTCGACCGATCCGGTATGAAAGTGGTATGGATGACTCGCATGATTGTACTTGGCAAAATTTTACGCCGGATGCCCTTCCTGACGCAACCCTCTCTATTTATCCGGGCTTGGGACCGGCACAGAAGTTACTGGCTTGCAACCCCTGTGTCTGGTCTTGCTGAAGTACTTAATTAAGAAAGGAGCACACATACACACAAAACTACACAGTGTCTCTGCTTTGTGCTGCCCAGCAAACAGGGTGTGTGGTTGTTACAGTTGTAAGATCAGCTGTCTTTACAGGAATAGACAAATGTTTCCAGAAAACCAAGTGGCCAAAGGGTTACATACACAACATAGGCTTAGAACTGAACCGAGGCTGAACTTTGGCATCGGACATCACAAACTTTACTTACTTTTTGCACTTAAGAAACTTAGCAGACTTTGCATGTTCACCCTGTGCTTGTGTCAATTTCCTCTGGGTTCTCAGATTCCTCCCGTGGTGCAGTTAAGGTTAATAACTGGCAGTAAATCCTATAGTAAAGTATGCACAGTAAAAATAAATGTGTCAGCTGTGTCAGCAGTTTATGTTTTATCATTATTACATCTGCATACTGTCAACAAAGTTCACAGACCACAGAAAGTGACACAAAACCTACAAAATACATAGCATTGGAAGTGGAACACAAAAGCTAAATGCTAAAAACAGTGACAATAGACACACCTGCTTCCTCACTACAGTAACCACATGTGCAACTTAATAATACAATGACTAAAACAATGCACAAAATCTGGCATTACAGTCGAACCCCAGTCTCCTGTGGATAAATCCTGCGTTCCTTGTTGCACCATCCACCACCCTGTCCACCTCCCTATGAGACTTTTTCACTTTTCACTCATTCTATGTCATTGCTTAATATTGAAGTGTCAATGTTTCTATTGAACAACACTGGAAACTCGTCTTCGTGCGTCAATCACCGAAGTAAATGGATGTGTTAAGTATCAGTGTTTAACGCAGAAGGGATACCTCAGGAACGAAAACAGGCTGCAACATCACACTGAATATTTTGCCTGGTCTTTGATCGATGTTTGCTAACAGCAGCACAGAGGAGCATCTTTTGTAGATGGATAAAGACTGTTATCTGATTGGAGAAGTTTGTGTAGGGGGTTGCACACATGTACATGTGACATATTCATGCCATAGTTTTGCAAGTTATTTATATCAGCTCTTACTGAATGTAAAAAATGTAAAAAACAATGATGTAAAAACAGCATGAAACCAATGGAAAAATGTTAACACATTCACATGAGAAGTTGTCTGCTGTGCTAAGAAGGTGATGATGAGGATCAAGCAGATCACAGTTTCATTAAACATATCTAACTATTTCAGGAATATTACAATAACTTTCACTTTCATTTGTGACTCGTGCTGACGTTGCAGTTTTTCAGAGGCGTATTTAAGGGTGTGTTTTGTGTATAAGGCCATGATAAAGAGGCTGCAACAGAACAGTTCACTTCAGTATCTACTCCAGTGTCTTTCTCTGTCTTTTAATGCAAACATGGAAGGAAACTTTCACAATTCAAACCAGGCTGGCAACTTCTACAACCCCTTGTCAGTTGGAAACTCTGGTAAGTTATGTTACCAATCAGTTATTTTGTGTCATGTACTACTGTATTACCTATATACTATTCCGACAGACTGCACTTTTTATTTCCGAGTTAACCTTTGCCATAAGTATCGTAAACATTTGTACAATATTTAGTGAAATCCAGATTTCTTGGTCACTGGGAAATTGTTAATGATTTGGATTCCCTTTCGGGTTGGAAAACGTATGGAAGAACCTGGAACAATGACAATAACAATAATAATAATAATACTAATAATAAATACTGGTAACAAGAAGTGTTGTTGCTTGCAGCAATCACACTAATAATAATAAATACTGTAAACAACAATAAGATTGCTGCATTTCCTGTAGAAAATGCATGTCATTTCCAAAAGTTAGCTGCGAGTATGGAAGCCTGCAGTTCCACATTATGTGGTCAGGTTTAATGCACTAAACCTTTGATAACTGAAAGCACATGAAACAAAAAATATTTAGCATCATTGTATTATCACCATCTAAATCTCTGTTAGTAAATGACTTGATAAGTGATCATCAATTCGATTTATTTTGTCTCACTGAAACCTGGTTGCAGAAGGAAGAATATGTTAGTTTAAATGAGTCGACCCCCCCAAGTCATATTAACTATCATGTTCCTAGAAGCTCAGGCCGAGGTGGAGGAGTAGCAGCAATCTATCACTCAAGCTTACCGATAGAACCTAGACCTAAACATAGTTATAACTCATTTGAGAGTCTTACTCTGAAACTTTCACACCCAAGTTGGAAAACTCAAAATTCACTCCTATTTGTTATCGTGTATCGTCCTCCAGTCCCTTATTCTGAATTTTTGACTGAATTCTCAGATTTTCTAGCCGACTTAGTGCTTAGTGCAGATAAAGTCGTCATAGTGGGCGATTTTAACATTCATGTAGATGCTGACAGTAACTCCCTCAACACGGCATTTAGTTCATTATTACATTCAATTGGTTTCTCTCAAATTGTAAATGAACCCACTCACTGTTTTAGTCACACCCTAGACCTTGTCCTTGCATACGGTATTGAAATTGATAAACTAACAGTATTTCCCCATAATTCTGTTCTCTCTGACCATTTCCTAATAACATTTGAATTTAGTTTATTGGACTACACAGCAGCTAGAAAGAAGTTTTGCTTCAGTAGGTGTTTATCTGAAAACACTGTGAACAAATTTAAGGAAATGATCCTTCATCATTTACTTCAACATGTTCTGATATAACTGAGAGTAGCCTCATTAACTGTACTCCTGCACAAGTTGATTACCTTACTGATAATTATGCAGCATCTTTACGTTCCATACTTGATAGTGTTGCCCCTCTAAAAAGAAGGCAGTAATTCTGAACAGGCGATCTCCATGGTATAGCTCGCAAACCCGCAATTTAAAGCAGGCGTCACGAAGACTAGAAAGGAAGTGGCGTTCCACTCATTCACAAGAATCACGCCTAGCCTGGAAAAAGAGTTTATACTTATACAAATTAGCACTTCAGTAAAGCCAGAACAGCTTATTATTCATCACTAATAGAGGAAAACAAGAACAACCCCGGTTTCTTTTCAGCACTGTAGCCAGGCTGACTAAGAGCCATAGTTCAGTGGAGACTAGTATTCCCTCAACGCTATGTAGCAATGACTTCATGACCTTCTTCACAAACAAAATCATAGCTATTAGAAATAAAATTCACCAGACCCTCCCCACAAATACAACAGAATTAGAATCATCAGTAAGTCCTCAGTCCCTTTTAGACTGCTTTATGCCCGTAGACCTTGCTGAGTTAACTTCAACTATTATGGCATCTAAACCAACAACATGTCTGCTAGACCCTATTCCAGTTAGACTGCTCAAAGACGCTCTACCCTTATTAGACACGTTCGGTATTAGATATCATTAATCTATCCTTACAAACAGGATATGTACCAAAGGCTTATAAGATAGCTGTAATCAAACCTCTACTTAAAAACCTAGTCTGGATCCAGATGTCTTAGCCAATTACAGACCAATATCCAATCTCCCTTTATTTCTAAAATACTTGAAAAAGTAATTGTAAAGCAATTATGTGACCACCTGCACAGAAACGACTTGTTTGAAGAATTTCAGTCAGGATTTAGAGTTCATCATAGCACAGAAACCGCACTGATTAAAGTCACCAACGATCTTCTTCTGGCTTCAGATAACGGACTTGTCTCTATACTAGTTCTGATAGATCTTAGTGCTGCATTTGACACCATTGATCACAGAATATTATTACAGAGACTAGAACATGTAATTGGAATTAAAGGAACAGCACTAAATTGGTTTAAATCGTATCTATCAGATAGATTCCAATTTACTCATGTTAATGATGAATCTTCGACATACACAAAAGTTAGTTATGGAATTCCACAAGGCTCTGTATTAGGACCAATACTCTTTACTCTATATATGTCTCCCCTAGGCAACATTATTAGAAAACACTCTGTAAATTTTCACTGCTACGCTGATGACACGCAGTTATATCTATATCTTCCAGTCCAGATTCGGGAAGCAGACACCCTCCCTATTTTTAAGACTAGGCTCAAAACCTTCCTTTTTGATAAAGCTTATAGATTGTTATAGTCATGCTGCTACAGGCTTAGATTGCTGGGGGACTTCCTCTTCTCTTCATTCTCTCCTCTCACCCCACATCTATAATGTCACCACTGTATGACATTAACTCTGTGTCTTCTTTGTCCCGTAGTCGTCTCTCTCCCTCTCTTTCCCCCTCTCTCTCACCCTGTCTTCAGGTGTCCCCGGATTTGGCGCTGTGTGTCCTCCAGTGTGCAGCTACTGGTCCTACTAACCTGCTCAATGTTTTGTTGCTGCTTTTGTTGCGCTGTTCTTTTCTCTCTCCACTTTCCACTCACCCCAACCGGTCAAGGCAGATGGCCGTCCACCCTGAGCCTGGTTCTGCTGGAGGTTTCTTCTGGTAAAGGGAGTTTTTCCTCTCCACTGTTGCCTATGGCTTGCTCAAGGGGGATTTGTTGGGTTTTCTCTACATGTTTGTATAGTCTTGACTTTATTATGTAAAGTGCTCTGAGATGACCTTGTTGTAAAATGGTGATATATAAATACAGTTGAATTGAATTGAATTGAATTGAAATGCACAATATGAAAAAGAACGTCAAGCTGCACATAACCAAATACAACAATGTTATGACCTGATGGCCACGATAGAAGCTGAGTGCACGTGATTGTGAAGAGAGAGGAATTAATCTGTGATGTTGTTACACCAACAAAGAAACAACCACATCCAAGATCCAGAAACACGGCCACCATCCCAGAGCCTGAGGTCAACGTGATTTCTCATTTTCAGCATGTGATGAGTCATGTTTGTACTATTTCCAATTCGTAACAGATTTCAAAAGATTTGTAAATCACTGCATTCAGTTTTTATTTTTTACATGGTGTCCCAGCTTCTCTGGGAATTGGTTTTGTACAATTGGCATGTCAGTTTTCAGAATGTTTATAAACTGTGTCTTCGGTATCTGATGGACAATGTCTGTCTGGTTTTGAATTTCATAAGCTTTTATATAGGTGCATCTATGGAACCTGGCTGTACTTCATTTGCCTGAATACATTTGTCACACACTGTAACACCTTTACATAAGAAAAAATTTACTCATAACTCACCTGAGCTGGACCCTGCTCTCCCTGCAGAACCCGTCCAGCACACACAGTATTGACACACTGTTTAACAAATGGCAGAATTTCACACTGTGATTTGCCCCTGAAATCGTTGACAGGCTGCATCGTGTGTGTGTGTTTTGTCTTGCAGAGGACGATGCGCTGATGGTTTCCTCATGTGGACGCTGGAGTAAAAACACAATGTCTGAAATTCAAAGTGGGATGTTCATATAGAATATTATATCAGAATATTCCGCCTGAATATCTAACAAATACACGCTGTAAATATCTGAAAATGAAATCCCAATACACCTGAATGACACAAGTGACGTCATTCGTCCTGCAAGAGATGACATCGTAGATACCTAATTATTATAGGAAGAATTAAATTAAGGATATTAGAAATATCATAATATAATCCAATGACAAACACATTAAACATTTGACTGCAAGACTCGATATCTAGTGAAGATCTTTCAGTCAAAAAAAAACCCCAAAACATGTCTGTCCCTGGATTTGGCGTTTTGTGTCCTCCAGTGTGCAGCTAACTACTAACCTGCTGACTAACAGGTCCTACTAACCTGCCCAATGTTTTGTTGTTGCTTTTGTTGCTCTGTTCTTTTCTCTCTCCACTTTCCATTCACCCCAACCGGTCAAGGCAGATGGCCGCCCACCCTGATCCTGGTTCTGCTGGAGGTTTCTTCCATTAAAGGGAGTTTTTCCTCTCCACTGTTGCCTATAGCTGCTCAAGGGGGATTTTGTTGGGTTTTCTCTAAACGTTTGTATAGTCTTGACTTTATTATGTAAAGTGCCTTGAGATGACCTTGTTGTAAATTCGTGCTATATGAATAAAGTTGAATTGAAAATTGAATTGAACTTGTTTAATAAAGAGAGAGAACAGTCTGCGTGACGGACACAACTAATGTTTCCTGTCTCGACTTATTCCTTTCCGAAACAGGACACATAATCTACTTGCAGGCCACTATTGCTTGAAGCCTTTAACAAAGACTAAGATTTTTAATCTTGACATCACGTTGTTAAAATGTTAAATTTATCCAAAGCACTTTAAAATGTTGCTACTCATTCACACACACACACACACACACACACACACAAACACACACTTACACACACACACTCACACACAGCAATGGCGATGGCTGTCTCGGTGATCACCTTAGAAAACCACTGCCTTACCAACTGAGCAACAGCCGCTTAGACACACACACTGGCAAAGCTAATATAATAATAACAATAATAAATGTATATACGTATTTTAAGCACTTGCTCAATGCTTAAAAACAAATTGTTGTTTTTGTTTCTTTTAACCATTTACAACAATTTAACTGAATAATTTCAACAAAATATAATAGAACTACATAAGTGTTTGGATGTTTTCAAATACTCCTGAACAGAATCACAGAAAACTAATAGTCTGCAAAAATTAACTAACTACAAACTGTTATTGTAAAACATGATTTAAAAAATATTAATATTTGAACATGTGAATTAATACAATATGTTGTCTGCACACTCGATATCTCCTTGGGCCATACTGAAAAAGAACACTAGATGGCAATAATAGACAATGATTCATGAGTGATACCAGCTCTGCATCCACAAACAAAAAACATGTATTTCACTTAAAAAAGCAATAGAGCAAATTATGATTATAGTTCTTGTGTTGAACTTCATGAACTACAGTGGCTTGAGATGACTTTGTTGGGAATTCGCGCTATTTAAATAAAGTAGAATTGAATTGAATACATAGATTTCCTAGAACCTCAGTGGATACTTCAGAGATGTTTGATGTACTGTAGAGTAGATGCCTTTATGGCTATTGTGGCCTTCTGCACAAAACTACACCCTCAATCACACCTCAGGAAGTAAAGCTAAAACTAGTCACAAGTGAAAGTAAAACAAACTTTTGATTTGAGAAAAATGTTTATGACTTAGTATGATGTGGAGCTTAAAAGAACTTTTGCCATTTCCTGGAAATAATTAAAAATAGAGCAAAGTTTCACGTCGACTCAGGAAGTGACCAGCAATAAAGGTGTTCAGGTAAAGAGCAGTGAGGCCTAATAGACCGAAATACAAAGTGAAACTCAACACAGACTACTGTGTCTTGATTTAACCTGGTTTGTTTTTAGAAAGTTTAGATAAAGGTTCTATTTCTGCCTCACCTATTAGAAAAGATTTTCAACAATTTCATTCAGTTTTTGTTTCATTTTCACTATGAGCTGTGCTAGTGAGGGTGGGGTTTGGTGCATAGGGCTATTTAAAGAAGATCCTGGGGGAACAATCTTCAGCGATTCACTCTCCATTTCAGCTGTGGTACCTGCCATAACTTATCCAAATTTGGACAGCAACATTTACAAGGCAAACATGGAAGGAAACTCAGGTAAGTCATGTTAATATTCCATGTTTTGAATGGTAACTGCTCTACACATTTATAGCACGTTTCTACCTTGTAACTACTAGAAGCTCTTTAGACTGCTTCTCATTAACATACTCCAAAAAGATGTGATAGTATTTATTTAAAAGAATGGTCACAATAAAGTGACACTTAATATATTCTAGTAGATTTTAAGCGATAGTTTGAGTAAAATGTATTAAATAAGTTTACAAAAGAAAACGTGTTTACAAAAAAATAAGCTAAGACCATATAAAGCAAAAACTAAAATGTGTTGGGTTTAGTTCAAGGATAGAACATGATTAGTTGGTGCTGTGTCCCCTTGCAGAGGAAACATTAGATATAAACTGAAGAGTAATATCAATAACATTAATATGTAAGACGTATATTTTTAAAAATAAAGAAACCCTCGACCAAGTGTCACTCAGGTTCGGTCTGGACAAGTTTTCACTTTGCTCTGTCAGAGTTTAAAGAGCCCTTTACCTGCTGCAGTAAACTAACCTCAGATTAATTCATGAACAGAGAGTCTGACAAGCACATAAGTGAAAAGGAGCCTCTAATACCAGGTATATGTGCAACCTGATGCTGATTATTTTATATTGTCCTTCATTCTTCTTCACAGAAATTACCAGAACACAGCTGAGGATTGTGATGGTGGGGAAAACTGGCAACGGGAAAAGTAGCACTGGAAACACCATCCTGGGACGTCAGTGCTTTGAATCAAAGCTCAGTGCTCGGTCTATTACTGTGGACTGTTCTAAGGGAACAGCTGGGGTGGATGGACAGCAGGTGGCTGTCATTGACACCCCAGGACTGTTTGACACTAGGTTTGATGAACACCAAACATCTAAACTTGTAGGCCAGTGCATCAAATCTGCTGCTCCTGGACCTCATGTTTTCCTGGTGGTCATCAAACTGGGGAGATTCACTGGAGAAGAAAAGGAGACTGTGAATAAGATCCAAGAAATCTTTGGCCAGGATGCAGACAAATACAGCATGGTCCTCTTTACTGGTGGTGATGATCTTGAAGATACCATTGAAAACTTCCTCACAGGGAGCCCGGAGCTGCAGGAGCTTGTACAAAGATGTAATGGTCACTACCATGTCTTCAATAATAGGAACAAGGATCGTTCTCAGGTCACTGAGCTGCTTCAGAAGATCCGAAATATAGTTCAGAGGAACGGAGGAAGTCACTACACCAACGAGATGTTCCAGGAGGCAGAGAGGGCGATCGAAAAGGAGAAACAACGAATCCTGAAGGAGAAGGAAGAGAAAATACGCAGAGAACAAGAGGAGGTGGAGAGAAAAATACGGGAAAATTATGAAAAACAGATGCAGAAACTGTATCAACAATTTGAGGCTGAGAGAGAGAAGGAGAGGAAAGAAAGAGAGGAGGAGAGGAAGATGGTGAGAGAGGAGATGAATGAGGAGAGAAAGAGGGAGAGAGAGGAGAGAGCAGCAGAGAGAGAGAGAGAGAGAGAAGACAGAGAAAGGGAGAGGAAAATAATGATGGATCAATTAAATAAACAACATGAAAAAGAACGTCAAGCTGCACAAAACGAAGTACAACAACATTATGCGCTGATGGCCAGGAGGCAAGCTGAAATGCAAAGTTCTCCACCCCCCTGTGTAATCTTGTAATCAGTTCACTGCAGATCAACACTGACGGTTCGTCTCTTTCATGAAAAGTCAATCGTACAGACATTCTAATCAGAGTTTCCACAGTTATGTCTTGCAAATAAACGAATGCCGCACTAAACACTGACTAAAGTTTAGTTGATTTGAAAATATTTTATTTAGGAATCTTCTTTCCATGTGCGCTAGAGCAAATGTGTCTCTGTACCAATTTAAACTACAAATAAAATTGTGGTATTACATCTACAAGTCTAAATCTGTGTTGTGGTCTTTGTTTAATCACCTTCTCTTCTAATGTCTTTAATCTCCTTCCCCCTTCAAACCCCTTCTAGGGAGGCTGCAATATAGGTGGGTGGGTGAAAAAAACATTTTCAAAAATGTTCAGACATTGTGCAAAACGTAAATAAATGAACACATGATTTACAATATTTAAAATCTGTTTATGAATCGAAATAGCAACATAAGATTGCAATGTAAAGTTACAATGCTAAAAAAAGCACCTGCTGCAAGATCTCATAACTAATGAGATTAATTTTCAACAGGTCCGTGTCATGACTGGGTATAAAAAGAACGTCTGAGAAAAATGTGTGTTAACTTTCTGATCAAACTCACCTTTTTGAGAAGCAAATTATGGGATTTCATCATCTCCCAACCAGTCTCACTGCAACTGTATAAATCATAAAGCTGTAAATGTAAAATAAAATGACTGTTCAGATGACTGGAACTAACAACATAGGGAGAGTTTCCTCACTTCAATGGGATCCATCAGATTACATTAATAAAACAAATTATAAAAATTAAAAAATCTTGGGCAAAGGTGTTTAATATCAGCCACCAACCTCCAGTTATTTTCAAGAACTGTTCAATATGATCTTTATTTGGTTCATCAGTGATGACACTTATGTTCATACTCAACGTCAGTCGAGGAAATATAATGTTCTAACAAGAAACTCAGCAAGTCAAGAATTAAGATTCAATTTAAAGGGAATGTTTTACCTTGTTACAGCTGCTGTCTGCTCCAAAAAAGATGACAAGGACACCAACACAAAAGTTCACAATAATCAGCCGTGGCAGAATGCACACTCTAAGAAAATAGTTACCCAACCATTTTAGTTTAGAGAGTGATGACAGGAGGATATAAATAATGATGATGATTAAAATTATTACTTTCTTCCTGAAAGGGTTTATGGAGAATTACTGTACATAAACAAAATCTGATTTTATTTGGATTCATATCCAAGCCAAGATGTGATAAAGACTCAAGTAATTATGAAACCGAAATATTAACAGGTAAAACTGTTTTGTTGTGTTCTTTATCATTTTTCACCTGCAGGCAGGGTGAGAAAGATGTAAAACCAGACTGAACACGTTGTCAAAGACAAGGACAGGCAAACCCAAATCAGATAGAGAGGTGTGGTGTCAAGACCACTATCGTGTCATCAAGATGGGGATTTTTATTAAATATGTACTACTGAACAGTTTTGAGATAATAATGTCAAAAAATTGACTGATGATTGGACATATAACATAATATAAATACTTGAATGATAGTGTGAAATCTTTGATTAAATAAAAAAAGCCAAATACCCTGGGAAGAGTTTTGGTATGACCCAGTGAACAATTCAAATAGGCCAGCAGCATCCACAGGCTTTCAGACCAGGTTTGAACCTCAGTCTTTGTGTGTTGACCTTTTCTGTCAATAAATGTAACTTTACTTTTGAACATTTCTGCCTGGTGCCTGATTATTTTACAGCTTTTGAGAAGAAAACTTTGCTGATTTGACCAAAGACTGAAAACTTCTGACACAAAATACAATGTCTGGCTTGCCGGTTAAAGCTTCATACTGTAAGATTAAACTAGCTGACATTATTGGAATCTCGGCATAAATCTTTACCAACACGACCTACCATAGGAGTGTTGTCTGTGCATGTTTGGGCTGCAGATGGCTGCTGCAGACACTGGTGAAAATGTAGAATGTTTTTGGTGCTGCTCGTTTTTTTTGGCTTCATGCAATGACCCACACCAACACCGTGAACATCACACTGAAAGTGAAACTAAAGGATTGCAGTTAAAGCAGGAGATTTACCATCTAAATAGGCACATTCAGGCATTAAACTGTTTCTTTTTCCCAAAGTCTGTCTTAAGTGGTTTTGCACCTCAAGTTTTATGGATGTTTTGCAAATTCCTTTCTAGAGAGCTGGTACCGTGTTGATAAGAACGTCATTTGCAAGTGAGTTAGGGAGACAGTCTTGGGTCTGGTAGATGAAAAACTCACAGCAGAATTTATGCTAATTGCATGAGTTTCAATTTGTGGCTTTAAGCCAGATGTGGTTTGTTTGCTTTAATCAGTTCTCTTGGTGTTATCTAGTCCTGGGGAGGATTAGTGATGAATTATTTTATAAAGAACGTTTATTGCCGGGTCCGTCTACCTCCCCCTAGTTTTCAACATTGAGGTTGAATTCTCTGTCTCTTAACTCAATCACTAAAACAGAATCAGATCAACACGACCAGGCCAAAGCAAACACAGGAGGACAGGAGGGAACAGAGAGAATAACTAAATTAACAAAGACAAAAAGGTGCTCAACATGTCCAATCTACGTGCATTATCCAAGGTGCCCCTGACACTCTTGAACTTCCACTTGGTCCATATTTTGCTAGTGTGTATTGTAACGGTTCCGTAACTGGGTACTGTAACTGTAGGACCCAAAAGCAGAAGCTGAGACACACCAAGAGTGCAGTAGGTTTATCAACAAATGAAATTCTGAAACAGATTTAAGGTAAAGATTTGAGGTAATAACAATATCAACCCAAACGCAAAAACTTAACAAAGCCATTAACTGCTGAGACATGTATACGTAGCTCAGACATTTGAGATAACAAAACTGTCTCAAAGTCAGAAACTTAGACTATAACTAAATTCACTCTTAATGAGAAGAAAGGAGACAGATTAGGGAGATGACACACTTGCAACCCCAAAAGTCAAGACAAGCACTTAAATACAAACATGAAGGAATGATGATGACGATGATGACAAGCAAAAGGTGAGACGAAGATGAAAGGATGAGTGCACCCACAACCAGTCAAGAAGGGAAGTACCGTAGATTCCAGAATCCTTACAATGATGATGATGATGATGACGAAGATGAAAGGTAAAGGCTGAGCGAAGGGACACACAAACAGAAAAAATAATGTCTATATAAAAGGTAAGGGCAATGAAAAACTAAAACTGGAAAAAAAACACCTAACTTATAACAAATATGAATGTGTCTAATAAGGGTAGAGCATCCTTGAGCAGTCTACCTGGATTAGGGTCTTGCAGACATGTTGTTGGTTTTGATGATGTAATAGTTAAAGTTAACTCAGCGTAATCTGACCGAACATGAAGTGGTGACGGTGGTGATGAGCCACAACACGATTTAACCATAGTGTTTGTGCATGATATGTTGTCTGGGTTGCAACATACCCCAACCGGTCAAGGCAAATGGCCGCCCACCCTGAGCCTGGTTCTGCTGGAGGTTTCTTCCGTTAAGGGGAGTTTTTCCTCTCCACTGTTGCCTATAGCTGCTCAAGGGGGATTTGTTGGGTTTTCTTTAAATGTTTGTATAGTCTTGACTTTATTATGTAAAGTGCCTTGAGATGACCTTGTTGTAAATTGGCGCTATATAAACAAAGTTGAATTGAATTGAATTGAACTTGTTTATTCAGTTGAGTTTCACCTTTATTTTCAATGTTTGTGAATCGATGCAGAGTTAGAGAGAATATGCACTGAGATGTTTACGTGAATCAATTTGTTCAACGAATCCTAACAAATTACTTTTAATTACAAAGAGGAAGAAGAAAAAAAACACAAAGTAAATAGCACTTTTCTAGCCACAGGGGTTGCAAGCCAGTAACTTCTGTGCCGGTCTCAAGCCTGGATAAATAGAGAGGGTTGCGTCAGGAAGGGCATCCGGCGTAAAACTTGCCAAGTACAACCATGCGAGTCATTCATAGCAATTTCATACCGGAACGGTCGAGGCCCGGGTTAACAACGACCGCCACCGGTGCTGTTAATGTTACAGGCCTCAAGCAATAGTGACCTGTTTGCAGATTATGTGTTCTGTTTCGGACAGGAATAAAGGGAGACAGGAGACGTTAGTTGTGTCCGTCACGCAGGCTGTTCTCTGTCTTTATTAAACAGCTGACATTGTCCTTACACATTTCTTTTGTTCACAGTTCAGCAGTATTAAATAAAGTATTGCTTCACCACAGTATCTTGTAAAGCCTGCAATTACACTCACTTTCAGTGTTTACCACACTAGCTTTCACTAGACCATCAGTAATCCGCTTACTGGTAAAATTCAGCCCGTCAGTACATTTTATGTGTTTTATATAACCTAAAAGTATTAACATACTTACACATAACATACATACACAAAATAACGCACACTCTGTGACCATTTACAGATTTACTAAAATAAATGAATCACTCCACATACTGAAAACTACACCAAACAGAGAAATTCAGTCATATAATCAACACTCTCCACTCTCTGTTTCACACAGAGTCAAACCAAACATGAATGGTGCTTTTACCGATGTCCAGAAGCCAGTAATCAATAACCCAACGAACAAAAAATAAGGCCGCGATCCCTGTTAGCTCACGCACAGAAGCTAGGGAAGCTACACAGTAAACGGTAACTCACTTTCGACTGTAAACTTCTCAAATCCATTTTTACGTCCTAAACCTCACCGAGGTTACGGCAGGAAGGATTTAGGGATCCTCTAGAATGTTTTGTGGCCCAACTACACAAGTCACTAACCTGTTTCGGACAGGAATAAGGGGAGACAGGAGACATTAGTTGTGTCCGTCACGCAGGCTGTTCTCTGTCTGAGAAACGCAGGCCTGACAGAGGCGTTTCAACTAGCGCTCACTGCGGGGATACTCCACCATGAAGGCTGGCCAAGTGTATTGTAGGTGAACATTGTTACTGGTTGCCTAGCCCTATTCAACCTCCTGAGTGTCTGCTCCGTTGCCTCGGGAGTCAAGCCGGGTTCAGCCTTTGTCTCACCCGAAAAGGATGACTCGGCTACCTTCTCGCTTTCTGCAGAAGAGTTGTGGATGACCTCTGACCCTCCATTGACCAGATCCTCAACTTCTTCACCTTCACCTGCAGATTCCGGTTCCAGATGTTCACTGTACTCTTTTTGCACAGTCTCTCCTTGCTCCAGATGTTTCAAACCTCTTTTCCTGACAAATTGGTTATAATCAGCAGTAGTACACGGCCCAGTGGAGGATGGACACATAGCACCACTTGTAGATCCACCGGAGGGTAAAACACCTGTTCTGTCCCTACTCCTCAGGTCATATCTTAACTCATAGTAGACAGTACTATCATCCTCATCAGAATCGGTGTCACTGTGATATGGTGGCTCTATCTCTTTGCTGCTGGGTTTTGGTCTTGTCCTCTTCTCAGATGTTGCTTTTGTTTTTCTACTTGTCTCACACAACTCCACAGGTAGGTCATTGACCTGATGTAACAAGTTGCGATGCAAGACACGTGATTTCTTCTCATTTGTTTCTGAGACTACCTTGTAAACTGGATTGTCATTAATCTGTTCTTTTACCACATAAATGCTGTTCTCCCAATAAGATCTCAACTTTCCAGGACCACCCTGTTCACTCAGGTTTCTTACTAGTACCCGATCTCCAGGTTGCAGTACTACTCCCTTAATGTGTTGGTCATAGTATTTCTTACCACGGGCACCTGACTTCTTACTGTTTTCTGACGCAATCCAGTAAGCTTCAGTCAATCGTCCTGCCCATTTCTCAGCATAGCTCTTTGCTGTCTGGGGTTCTTCATCCGTGCACAGCCTGAACAACAGATCTATTGGAAGTCTAGGGTGTCGGCCAAAGAGCAGGAAAAAGGGTGAATACCCGGTAGCTTCATGCCGTGTACAGTTATACGCATGTACAATCTGAGGCAGAAAGTCTTTCCACCTTTCCTTTTCCTTCTCTCCTAGAGTCCTGAGCATTTGCAATACTGTTCGATTAAACCGTTCAGCTGGGTTACCCTGGGGATGGTAGGGGGTTGTTCGTGAGTGGCCTACTTTACTCAACTGTTGCAGGGTCCGAAATAGTTCATTCTCAAACTCACGACCTTGGTCATGATGCAGCTTTAGAGGATAACCGAACCTAGGAATGTAGTCACTGAAGATTTTGTCTGCTGCTGTCCTTCCGGACTTATTGCGGGTTGGGTAAGCTTGTGCATATCTTGTAAAGTGGTCTACGACAACTAAGATGTATTGGTAACCTCCCTTACTGGGTTCTAAGTGCAGGTAGTCAATGGAAACTAGTTCCATGGGTGATTTTGTGACTATACTGGTCATAGCAGCTCTTATGTGCATCACTGGCTTCTTTTGTTTTATACATGAGCACTGTCTTGTGATATACATTTCAATGTCTCTCCTCATATAGGGCCAATAAAATCTCTGTCGTGCTAAACTGAGAACTCTTTCAGTGCCGACATGCCCCATGTCATCGTGTAGGTGTCTCAAGACCAGTGACTTTAAGCTGGCAGGTAAAACTAGTTGTCGTCACTCTGCAGTTTTACGATACATGACCCTACCTTCAATGCATAATTTAGTCCATTCATGCATGATCTTCCTGGAGGTTCCTTTCAGTCTGTGTTTCATATCATCTGTGAGTGGTTTGTTTAACTCCTTCAACTTCATGAACTCACCTATCACCGGATCCATTCTTTGAGCTTTCTGCAGTTCAGTAGGGTCAATAGACATCTGACCATCTTTACTGATCGGTTCAAGTCCGTTACCATGTGAGAGGGTCAGAGCGGCTACCCAGGCAACGTCTTGGTTTTTACTTGCCCTGCAGCCTTCCCAAGTGGTGGTGACAGCCTCACTAGCCAGTTGCTCAGTACACTCACTGATATACTTGTTGATGTCAAGGGGGCATCTGGAAAGTGTGTCTGCGTCCACATTTACTTTCCCAGGCCGATACCGTACATCAAATCTAAAATCAGACAGTTCTCCCACCCATCTGAATCCAACTGCATTCAGTTTTGCAGTGCTCATCACATATGTTAAGGGATTATTGTCTGTGTAGCTGGTGAAATCTGAGGCGTAAAACAAATAGTCTCTGAATTTCTCGCAGACAGCCCACTTCAGAGCGAGAAATTCCAACTTGCCCGAATGGAGCCTGTAATTCCTTTCAGCTGGTGTGAGGGTCCTTGAACCATATCCAATCACCCGAAGTTTTCCACTCTGGTGCTGGTAAAGGACTGCTCCCTTTGTCGGATGCATCTGTGTGGAGCACAAATGGCAGGTCGAAGTCTGGGTAGACGAGAACAGGTGGATTAACCAGCATATCAATTAACCTACACAATGTCTCTTGGTGTCTTACTGTCCAGGCTACTGGGGTCCTGGATGGTAACTGTGCTCCTCTTCCTTTCTGTCCCCCACATGTACCTAGAGGCTTCACCTCAGTAGTCCTTTTCGGTTGCAGCAGCTCATAGATGGGTTGAGCTATTCTGGAGAAATCTTGGATGTATGAGCGGTAGTAGCCCAAAAACCCAACAATTCTTCGCACATCTCCCATAGTAGTTGGTGTTTCGTCCCTTAATGCGTACACTGCCTCCAAATCTTTAGGGTCAATACGACCAAGCGACCAACATACCTCACCTCTTGTTTGAACAGGTCGCATTTTGTGGCCCTGAGCTTAACTCCATGACTCTGTAGGGCTCGCAGGACTTTCCTCAGTCCTTCCACATGGTCCTCAAAAGTACGAGCATAACACAAGATGTCATCCAAGTATGGAATGCAACATTCATCTCTCAGAGGTGCAAGCATTTCTTCCATACTACGCTGGAATGCAGCAGGTGCATTAGTCAGCCCAAAAGGGATTCGCACCCACTCGTACAGGCCCCAGGGGGTTATGAATGCAGTTAAGTGACGTGAACCCTCATAAATAAAGCCCTGGTGGTAAGCTTTCCCTTGATCTAAAATAGAAAACCAACTGTACCCGCCCAAAGTGTCTGTGAGATCCTGGATCCTTGGCAATGGATGGCGATCTGGTACTGTGTGCTGATTGAGGAGGCGATAATCTATACAGAGTCGGAGTGTTCCATCCTTCTTGCGCACACAGACAACAGGTGCTGAGTAGGGAGATCTTGATTTTACAATCCACCCTTTCGCCAGCAGATCCTCAATGTACTCCTTTACCTCCTTGTAGAGTGGTTTTGGGATGGAGGTGTAAGACTTTTGGATGGGCGTGTTGTCCTTCACTATTATTGACATTTCCAAACTCTGTATACACCCCATATCATTGTCATCTCGTGCAAATGCTGCTGATTCCTCCCGCAGCATTTTCTTGACAACTTTCTGCCAGTCCTCGCTTAAATGACTGACATCCACTGGTGGATCCCACAGTGGTGTCGAACTGCCTTCCGCGTTCTGGTGAATGTTCGAGGACTCCACATTTCCGGTTTCCTGGGGGGTATTCGGATCAGTCAAGTTCACTTCATCAGTCTCAATTACTTTTGCTACAGGTTCAATGCTACCTAAGACAGTCCTGCAACTCAGGGTTATTTTGTGTTTTGTATGGTTGATAATGGGTATTGTAACATAAGGGACTTTTGCCTGGCAGATCCTAACTAAACTATCCCCAATATTCAGCTGAGGTAGCTGGGGGTTTTCCTGGTGAGGTTCGAAATGCACGAGTGGATTTGTCATGTCAAACGTGTGTGGTATTTTACACTTAACGTTTCTAGCTTGATCAGCTGGAATAACCACATCATGTTGTCCCAATCTCACTTTGCCTTGCCTCATACCCTTATCATCACTGAGTTTAGCCTGAATGTAGTTGACAAGTGCTGTGGCTTGGTCATCCTGAAGATTCATTGCACCACGTATGAGTTTCACCAGAGCAGGTATAAGCTCAGCATCACCCTTTGGTCCCAGCACCAATTGCTCAATGACATTAAAGCCAAAGAGAGGGGTATCCAAAGGAACACTGCTTACCAGGAAGGGCACTTGTATTGACAGATTTGGGTCACTGTTGTCTGGAAGACTCACCATTACCCCTATCCAGCCATCATAAGGTAGTGGTTTACCGTTTACAGCCAACACACATTTTTCCTATGAGTTCGGCTAATGGCCGTAGCTTGTGGTCCGGGATGTATGTCTTTAGCCACTGGCGGTCAAGGAGGCTGACTTGTGCACCAGTATCCAGTAAACAGTCCACTGCATAGTTGTGGATGTAGCATCTGATCTTACATTTTCTCCCCACTAACTGAGCTACATTCCCACAGGCCGTCGTCTCATTGTCTGTGAACAAGGATGGAACATGGCTAGTCTTTACATTAGCAGTCTCTTTCCGATGAGGCTTTGATTTAGTGATGTCATGTTGTTCCCCACTTTATGGTATCTGGTCCATAACAAGTGGCTGCCTGGAGTCCTGTGCTTTCACTCGTTTAAGACATCCCACTGCTCTATGACCTGCCTCTCCACATATGAAACAATGACTACATGAACTCATGCCTCCCAGTACATCACGGGCAGCCATACTGTCTTGGTGTCAGCTTGGATTTGCTCTGTTTTGAATGTATGCCCTGGTAAGTTGATTCTTGAGCCCTGCTCGCTGTGAGCGTTTCAACCACTTTGGTCAGAGTATCAATTTTGGCATTCAGTTCTTCTATAACTTTATTTTTACTCTTCTCAATGTCCCTTTCCGTAGTAAGTTGAGCACTATGAGCATGTGTTACTCTCTGACGGGAGGACACGCCAAATCTGCGTTGTCTTTCATTCTCCTCACTGGATACTTTGTTCACCTGCCTTATTACTGCTTCATCTGCCACAGAATTATCTGAGAGAAGGGGTTTGAGTTCATTACGAATATCCGTGTATTTAGGGAGAAGTCCCTCATGAATGGTGCGCAAGAACACATTTTGCACTGTGCGTGGTTCATACTCAATGTCCAGATTATCATGTTTAGCTGCAAACATAACTTTCTGTTTCAGCCCGATCATTCTGTACAAGAACTGTTGGGGACTCTCATGCTCATGTTGCTTAGTGCTCATTAACTCCTGGAAGAGCTCACTGCCACTCTTTTCACTCAAGTGTGATCGCAGGAAGCTCTTAAGCTCAGCGAGAGTTAGGTCATCCTTATTGATGAGCATGTCTTTAAACTGTCCTGGTTTTACAATGCGGAGCACCAACTGGATGATTTCGCTGTCAGTGTGTTTTGCTTTGAGTGCCTCATCCATCTGTTTACACAGTCCATGGTAGCTGATGTCGGATGCACTGTCCCCAACCTGACCCCCATGGACTTTAAACTCTCTCCGCTGAAGGAAGGGTAAATCTCTTACTGAAACCATGTTATCAGGGCTACGGTCTATGTAGTGAACTGGGGTGGGGCTGCTGGTTTTAACTGTTGTCAACGGTTGTGGTTGTGTGGCGGTTAACATGTGCACTGTTTGGACTGGTGACCCTGATTTAAACTCAGCCAGTCTCCTACCCAAAGCTTCATAATTAACCATTAGCTGTTGGTACTCCACTGCTTGTGGGTCATCAGACTGCACAGGATAAAGGTCATCTATACTAGTCTTTGCACTGCTTCGCTCTGGCAGTTGGGCAGGTGGAGGTGCCTGTGTCCTCGCCCTATTTTCACTACATGACATTGGAGATTGAATAACCTCAACAGCATGACTAGAGATAGTCATCAGTAATAGCATCTCTCAGGGATAACAAATGTGAAAATCCCTGGTCTTCTAAATCAAGCAATGTCTTACTGTTCAAATAAGTACAAATATAATCAATACAACTCTCCTCATCACCCCGTATTGCACATGAAGGGTCCAAGTCCTCTGTCACTGCAATATTCTCAACAACTTGGAAAAGTTCCTCAGCTGTTAGGGTGTGAAGGCTTTTCTTTATTTTCCATATTAGCTCTTTCCTTTCGCCGTCATCCATGATGATTCCCTTTTAAAGTAGTACCTCACAGTGTGGCAACCTTCAGCAGGCAGTGTTGCAATCCTAAACCAGGATTCCGCTCGAATCCTCGGCCCTCAAGTTGCCTCACGTGCCCATGTACAGCTTTACTGTGCTGATCCGGTGGTGTCTGCCTTGGATCCGTCGGTTTGAGGATCAGCATCAGCTCTCGTCAGATGCCGATCCCAGCGGTGCCTCCAAAATTCTGTTACAGGCCTCAAGCAATAGTGACCTGTTTGCAGATTATGTGTTCTGTTTCGGACAGGAATAAGGGGAGACAGGAGACGTTAGTTGTGTCCGTCACGCAGGCTGTTCTCTGTCTTTATTAAACAGCTGACATTGTCCTTACACATTTCTTTTGTTCACAGTTCAGCAGTATTAAATAAAGTATTGCTTCACCACAGTATCTTGTAAAGCCTGCAATTACACTCACTTTCAGTGTTTACCACACTAGCTTTCACTAGACCATCAGTAATCCGCTTACTGGTAAAATTCAGCCCGTCAGTACATTTTATGTGTTTTATATAACAAAAGTATTAACAACATACATACACAAAATAACGCACGTGGAACTCTGTGACCATTTACAGATTTACTAAAATAAATGTATCACTCCAAATACTGAAAACTACACCAAACACAGAAATTCAGTCATATAATCAACACTCCCCACTCTCTGTTTCACACAGAGTCAAACCAAACATGAATGGTGCTTTTACCAATGTCCAGAAGCCAGTAATCAATAACCCAACGAACTAAAAATAAGGCCGCGATCCCTGTTAGCTCACGCACAGAAGCTAGGGAAGCTACACAGTAAACGGTAACTCACTTTCGACTGTAAACTACTCAAATCCATTTTTACGTCCTAAACCTCACCGAGGTTACGGCAGGAAGGATTTAGGGATCCTCTAGAATGTTTTGTGGCCCAACTACACAAGTCACTAACCTGTTTCGGACAGGAATAAGGGGAGACAGGAGACGTTAGTTGTGTCCGTCACGCAGGCTGTTCTCTGTCTGAGAAACGCAGGCCTGACAGAGGCGTTTCAACTAGCGCTCACTGCGGGGATACTCCACCTGGTGGCGTAATTTGGAAATTACAGTAGGCTACTTGTCATTGGAAATCACAAAGAAATATACATAAATTTGGCCTTTCTTTCACAAAAATGCCTAAAATAAAAACCTAACTCAACAATTGGTTGACAACTTATTGGTAGGTGTCACATTAACCTACAGGGTGCCGGTGGAAATTGGACTACTGTTGGTCGAAGAAGGAGAGGAGGCAGAAGGGTTCGTGGACAGAGAGAGAAGGGGAAAGTCAGGAGCTTAGATCTGAGAGTAGGGACTCTTAACGTTGGCAAAATGACAGGGAAAGGTAGAGAGCAGGCAGACATGATGGAGAGAAGGAAGGTAGATGTACTGTGTGTGGAGGAGACGAGGTGGAAGGGCAGCAAAGCACGTAGTATTGGAGGAGGATACAAACTGTTCTACCATGGTGTGGATAGGAAGAGAAACGGAGTAGGAGTGATCCTGAAGGGGGGGTTTTTTAACATTATTCTAGAGGTGAAAAGAGTGTCAGACAGGGTGATGAGCCTAAAGCTAGAAATCAAAGGGGTGATGGTGAACGTAGTCAGTGGGTATGCTCCATAAGTTGGCTTTGAGTAAGAACAGAAGGATAGATTCTGGAGTGAGTTTGATGAGGTTGTTGGCGAGGGGAACCGAGTTGATGAGGAGGTGATGGGCAGGTTTGATGTAAAGGAAAGGAATCCAGAAGGACAGATGGTTGTGGACTTTGCTAAGAGAATGCAAATGGCTGTAGTCAACACTTACTTCCAGAAGAGAGAGAGGAACACAGAGTGACATACAAGAATTGAGGTAGGAGTACACAGGTGGAGTACATTCTATGTAGACGAGGTCATTTAAGAGAGGTTAGTGACTGTAAAGTGGTGGTAGGAGAGAGTGTAGCAAGACAGCACCGCATGGTGGTGTGTAAGATGACTCTGGTGGTCATGAAGAAGAAGAGACGAAAGACAGAAAAGAAGACCAAGTGGTGGAAGCTAAAGATTGAAGAAACTTGTGAGGAATTCAGGCAGAAGTTGAGACAGGCTTTGGGTTGCCAGGAAGAGCTTCCAGATGACTGGGAAACTACAGCAGAGGTAATCAGGGAAACAGGTAGGAAGGTGCTGGGTGTGTCATCTGGAAAGAGGAAAGAAGATAAAGACACTTGGTGGTGGAATGAGGAAGTACAGGACTGCATCCAGAGGAAGAGGTTAGCTAAAAGGAAGTGGGATGTAGAAAGGACTGAGGAAAGTAGACAGGACTACAAGGAAGTGCAGCGCAAGTGAAGAGGGAGGTGGCAAAGGCCAAACAGAAAGCTTATGATGAGCTGTATGAGAGGTTAGACACAAAGGAAGGAGAGAAGGACTTGTACAGGATAGCCAGACAGAGAGATAGGGATGGGAAAGATGTGCAACAGATAAGGGTGATTAAAGACAGAGACGGAAAGGTGCTAACAACCCAGGACAGTGTGCAGAGAAGATGGAAGGAGTATTTTGAGGAGCTGATGAATGAGGAAAATGACAGGGAAAGAAGGGAGGAAGATGTGGATGTTGTGGAGCAGGACATAGCAGAGATTAGAAAGAATGAGGTGAGGAAGGCTCTGAAAGAATGAAGAGCAGAAAGGCTGTTGGTCCTGATGATGTACCTGTGGATGTGTGGAAGTGTCTGGGAAAGACAGCAGTGGAGTTTTTAACCAGTGTGTTTAACAGGATTTTAGAGAGTGAGAAGATGCCTGAGGAATGGAGGAGAAGCATTCTGGTGCCAATCTTCAAGAACAAGGGTGACACGCAGAACTGCACCAACTACAGAGGAGTAAAGCTGATGAGCCACACAATGAAGCTGTGGGAAAGAGTAGTGGAAGCCAGGCTTAGGAAGGAGGTGGAGATTTGTGAGCAGCAGTTTTTTTTATGCCCTGTAAGAGCACCACTGATGTCATTTTCGCTTTGAGATTATTGATGGAAAAGTGCAGAGATGGTCATAAGGAGCTGCATTGTGTATTTAGAGAAGGTGTATGACAGGGTGCAGAGGAAGGAGCTGTGGTACTGTATGAGGTTTCGGGAGTGGCAGAGAAGTACGTCACAGTAGTCCAAGACATGTATGAGAGGAGCATGGTGGTGAGATGTGCCGTAGGTCAGACAGAGGAATTCAAGGTGGAGGTGGGACTACACCAAGGATCGGCTTTGAGTCCCTTCTTGTTTGCTATGCTGATGGACAGGTTGACAGATGAGGTCAGACAGAAATCTCCCTGGACAATGATGTTTGCAGATGACATTGTGATTTGCAGTAAGAGTAGAGAGCAGGTGGAGGGACAGCTGGAGAGGTTGAGGTTTGCTCTGGAAAGAAGAGGCATGAAAGTCAGTCGTAGCAAGACAGAAAATGTGTGTAAACGAGAGGGAGCAAGGTAGAAGCGTGAGGTTACAGGGGGCTGAGGTGAAGAAGGTGCAGGAGTTTAAGTACTTGGGGTAAACAGTTCAGTGTGATGGGGAGTGTGGAAAAGAGGTGAAGAGGCGAGTGCAGGCGGGTTGGACTGGGTGGAGGAAAGTGTCATGAGTGTTGTGTGACAGAAGAGTGTCAGCAAGACTCAAAGGAAAGGTGTACAAGACAGTGGTGAGTCATCACTGCTACGCTGATGACACGCAGTTATATCTATCTATGAAACCTGATGAAACAAATAAATTAATCAAACTACAAGCATGTCTTAAAGATATAAGGGACTGGATGACGTATAATTTTCTTCTTCTAAACTCAGATAAAACTGAAGTTATTGTATTTGGGCCTGATAGTCTAAGAGACATGTTTTCTAACCATATCGCTACTTTAGACGACATAACTCTTGCCCCCAGTAGTACTGCAAGGAATCTTGGAGTCATTTTTGACCAGGATTTGTCATTTACCTCACAGATAAAGCAAATCTCTAGAACAGCCTTCTTCCACCTACGGAACATTGCCAAAATTAGGAGCATCCTATCCCTAAGCGATGCTGAAAAATTGGTTCATGTATTTGTTACTTCTAGATTGGACTACTGTAATTCTTTACTTTCAGGCTGCCCTAGTAACTCTCTAAAAAGCCTCCAAGTAATCCAAAATGCTGCAGCAAGATTACTGACTGGGATTGGTAAGAGAGATCATATTTCACCTTCATTAGCTTCTCTCCATTGGCTTCCAATTAAATGCAGAATAGAATTTAAAACCCTTCTTCTTACCTATAAAGCTTTAAACGGTCAAGCCCCATCATATCTAAAAGATCTCCTAGTACCATATCATCCTACTAGACCACTTCGGTCCCAAAATGCAGGCCTACTTGTGGTTCCCAGAATTTCCAAAAATAGAATGGGAGGCAGAGCCTTTAGCTATCAAGCTCCTCTCCTGTGGAACCAGCTTCCAGTCCAGATTCGGGAAGCAGACACCCTCCCTATTTTTAAGACTAGGCTCAAAACCTTCCTTTTTGATAAAGCTTATAGTTGGTTATAGTCATGCTGCTATAGGCTTAGATTGCTGGGGGACTTCCTCTTCTCTTCATTCTCTCCTCTCACCCCACATCTATAATGTCACCACTGTATGACATTAACTCTGTGTCTTCTTTGTCCCGTAGTCATCTCTCTCCCTCTCTTTCCCCCTCTCTCTCTCCCTGTCTTCAGGTGTCCCCGGATTTGGCGCTGTGTGTCCTCCAGTGTGCAGCTACTGGTCCTATTAACCTGCTCAATGTTTTGTTGTTGCTTTTGTTGCTCTGTTCTTTTCTCTCTCCACTTTCCACTCTGCCCAACCGGTCAAGGCAGATAGCCGTCCTCCCTGAGCCTGGTTCTGCTGGAGGTTTCTTCCGTTAAAGGGAGTTTTTCCTCTCCACTGTTGCCTATGGCTTGCTCAAGGGGGATTTGTTGGGTTTTCTCTACCTGTTTGTACAGTCTTGACTTTATTATGTAAAGTGCCCTGAGATGACCTTGTTGTAAATTGGCGCTATATAAATAAAGTTGAATTGAATTGAATTGAGTCCAGCTCTGCTCTATGGGTTAGACACAGTAGCAGTGAGAAAGAGACAAGATGCAAAGATGGAAGCAGCAGAGATGAAGATGTTGAGCTTCTCCTTAGGAGGCACAAGGTTGGACAGAATAAGGAACGAGCTCATCAGAGGGACAGCGCACGTTGCCTTTGTTAGCAACAAAGTCAGAGAGGCCAGACTGAGATGGTTTGGACATGTGCAGAGGAGGGATAGTGAATATATTGGTAGAAGGATGTTGGAGATGGAGCTGCCAGGCAAGAGGGCAAGAGGACGACCAAGGAGGAGATATATGGACGTGCTAACAGAGGACATGAGGTTAGCTGGTGTCAGAGTGGAAGATGCCCAGGATAGATTGAGGTGGAAAAGGATGATTCGCTGTGGTGACCCCTGATGGGAAAACCCAAAGACAAGTAGTATTAGTAGTAGGAACAATTATACAAGTTCATGCACACCGTTCTGTCCAAAGAGAGAAGAGCAAAACCTGTGTCCCAGTGACATCAAATACCTTCCAAAAGCCTCACAGACACCAAAGGCTTTGACACTGCATCAGTTAGAAACAACCTGGGTGGGTTGAGTTGAGTGAGCTACAGCTAGTTTGATCCTCAAAAGCTGCATATTGTAGTTGACAAGACTCTCACAGTCATCACAATCCGCTCATTGTACATGTGAATCAAACAAAAACTTTGTCCTGAAAAATCAGTTGTTGAAATAAAATTATCTCAGTAGTTCTGTGCATTTCAACACAGGCAGGGATAAGGAAACACAACATTACACATCTGGCAGCTGACACACAGAGGGCAGTAACACACAAGCACAAGCACAAATCTTTTTTTTATTTATTTGAATATCAAATATGATATGAAAAGTTAATACTTCATAAACACCGTATACAGAAAATACAATATCAGCACACAGCATTTCAAGTGGCATCGCAAATGCTAGACCTAGATTTAAATGTCATCAAAGTTTGCTGCAAATTCCTTTTGTTGTGGAGATTTTGGTGTTTGACTGATTCATGAAATACCATGAGTTCTATGGTGAAAATGTTTGTGAGAACAGTCGTTACCTTACGTCAAATACAATAGGGAAATCAAATCAGAGAGTTGTACAATTATTAGAAGGATTTTTCCTCTCTGCTGTACTTCTCCGCCCTTCACTTGCTAAACGCTGCCTCAAACTTTCAATCTGCCTTTCTCTTTCTTTTTCGTCTCTCTTTCGTTCTGCTTCTCTTTCCTCCATCTCCCTCATCCTCTCTCTCTTCCTCATTTCCATCTTCTTCTTCCTCTCCTCCTCTCTCTCTTTCCTATCCCTCTCTCTCTCAGTCTAAAGTTGTTCATTCATTCTCTTTATCTGTTTTTCATAATTTTTCCGTATTTTTCTCTCCACTTCCTCTTGTTCTCTGCATTTTTTCTCTTCCTTCTCCTTCAGAATTTGTTGTTTCTCCTCTTCAATTGCCCTCTCTGCTTCCTGGAACATCTCATTGGTGTAGTGACTTACTCCGAGCTATATTTCGGATCGTCTGAAGCAGCTCAGTGACCTGAAGCCGATTCTTCACCTGATTATTAAAAACATGGTACTGACTGTTACATCTGGCTGCAAGCCCTTGAAGTTCTGGGCTTTTATTGAGAAACTCCTGAATAGTGATTTCTTGGAGAACGTCACCACCAGTAAAGAGGACCATGCTGTATCTGTCTGCATTCCGGCCAAAGATTTCTTGAATCCTTTGCACAGTGTTTTGTTCTTCTTCAGTGAATCTGCCCAGTCTGATGACCACCAGGAAAACATGGGGTCCAGGAGCAGCATATGTGATACACTGGCTAATATCTTTAGTGGTTTTGTCTTTGCCAAACCTGGTGTCAAACAGGCCCGGAGTGTCAATGACAGCCACCTGCTGTCCATCCACCACAGCTTGTCCCTTAGAACAGTCCACAGTCATAGACTTAGCACTGAAGCACTGATGTCCCAGGATGGTGTTTCCAGTGCTACTTTTCCCGTTGCCAGTCTTCCGCACTATCACAATCCTCAGCTGCTCATTAACTCTCATAGATCCTGTGGAGAAGAATAAGTGATTATCAGGCTGTATGTGCAGTTGTATTACAGGCTCCTTTAAAATCATTCATATTATTCTGGCTGTCTTTTTAATATAACTACAGTAAGCTGCAGTCTCTAAAGGGAAAGATGTTCATTTGACCCCCGCAAATGACAGGCCCCTTCATTAGGTACACCTGGACAGTCTGATGGAATCCAGTACAGCAGCACTGCCAAAAAGTCTCCTTTTATAAATTATATTTCTCGTTTTTGAGGTTAAAACTGTCAGAAAGATGATAATTCTATGTGTTTATCATTGATGTCATATCGGGCAGTGCAGTCATACTGGAGTGGGATAATGACCTTAAACACACCTCACCCTAACACTAAGCTTATCAAGAGCCAATTAGAGCTGACTCTCATGGACCTCGACCCCACTGAGCATTAAAAAGTCTGCCATTCTGTAACATCACAAGGAGATTTTTGGAGTGTTGTCAAACCTCTTCAAACCTTGGTCCCCACTTTTACACAGGTCTCCTCAATCTTAAAAAGCTCTTTTAAGCAGCAGTTCATTAAGCTCCACACTTGAACTTTTAACTCTAGGAAAAGTGTATTAGCAGATAAGATAATAAATGAATATATTTATACAACTTTACACATTTGCTCCATTGTAAAACATTTGATACACTTGGTGAAAAGGGTACTGAGCAGCTAAATCTAAGATTAGCTCCTTGGTTTGTGTATTAGAGAAAGGTGCCAAAATTCAATAGTACGAGAAATGAAGCATTCTTTGTTGTTTATTAGATTAATATAATATGTTGTAGTTCAGTTTGATCCTACACACAATAAAAGTTATTTTTGGAAGAATTTATTGGTAAAACATTCGTAGGTTTTCCCTCTTTGTTTTTTTCTAAATCATTTTATTCACCACTTGAATGCAGCCTTTTAATATTTGAATGTATTTTTAGCCATAGTTTCTATTTCACTCTGGCACATGTGGTACATGTGGTGCTCAGGCTTTATCTTCTGTGTCTTCTGTAAACCGACGTAGGTAGCTCCTCTGACCACACTGCTCACCCCTCCCTTCACCATTTACGAGAAATGGCAGCAGTTCTATAAGACTGTAGTTGATACTGCAGATACAATATCTGTTCCATCATTGGAATGAAAAAGAAACTACACCTGTTTAAAGTCGCCTGTGGTGCTGTACTGGACACAGATATCTATGAAGGCTGCAACTATAAACAGAGCAGATACGTTTGTTTTCTGTCAGGTGACTTTCACATGCAGTAAAAAACTGTGGTTTACTGTCCTGCAAAGCTGCTGAAAGGTGGAATGAGGGTAAATCATGTCAGGACACATCTGAGAAAATTCTTTGTAGCATCTTCCATTATGACAGTAAAGTTGTAGTTTCAAAGATATAGAAAAGTGTGAGAAGTTTACTGACAGGTCCTGTGTTTACAGTATGTGTCATTTTAGCTGTTCACAATTTACAACCAAAACCAGGCCAAAGTTATATTAATAATAAAAATAATTATTATTCTATTTGTATTTACATTTTACACAGAATCCCAACATCTTTGGATGTGGGATTTGTATAAGCTCATTAATTAGACAAGACAATCATAAAACATTTGATATAATATCCACCTCGGCCTAGAAGCTTAGGCCGAGGTGGAGGAGTAGCAGCAATCTATCACTCAAGCTTACAGATAAACCCTAGACCAGGGGTGTCCAAACTTTTTGCAAAAGGGGCCAGATTTGATGGGGTAAAATGTGTGGGGGGCCGACCTTGGCTGACGTTCAATATATATATATATATAGACAATATATTTAAACAAATTTTAGCAAGCCATTCTGTGTTTCACATTTGCCTTATTTTAATTTTAACAATCTTAAGCATGTATTTTGGTTCATTTGAACATGCATATCACATGTAATTGAATATTCACTTAACTTTTTTCCCAAACAGAAGTAATTGGACTGTTGAGTGCAAATTACATTTGAAACCTGAAACATATCACCATGGCTGTTCAATGTTCACAGAACTGTTGAATAAACTAACAGAGAAATTAGCAAACAATAGACATATCCATGATTGCAGGGCTCATTTGAAATATGACATCAGTAAATATAAATGTTAATTGAACTTTTAAAAGTTTATTCTGGAGTGAAAACTGACAACTTGTCTGAATTTATGACCGATTTTGATCTTAAGAAAAATGAATTCAGAGACTTATTGTAAATGACAAATGACTTGTCTGCATTAATGAGATCTGGACTGCAGCACAAATCAATGTCTGGCTCAAAGGCAGCGGCATTGATGCGCAAGGTGTCTCGCACCTGAGAGTCCGTCAGCCGTGTCCTCACACGGCTCTTATTTAAGTTCAGGACGTCTTCTCACACAAATACGTCGACCCAAACAAGCTCAGCATTTTCTTAGCAAACGCTCGAATCTCTCGAAACCTCCTCATCCAGCTGTCGGTAAACGTTGGCGAGAGAAAGCTGCTGGTGCCGACTGCGGCTTTCGGCGTCACACTGCAGCTCAATGGGCTCCAGCTGCAAATGCTCTGGAACATCATCAGTGTTCACGGAAAAAGGCGAGGAAGAAACAGCGATCTCCTTCTCGATAGCTGCAAAATCCGAAAGCGTTGTCCGAACTCTTCCGCCAGAGATGAAATATCTGATGCGCAACTCCTCGTTTGCGCACTGACAGAGGCCGAGGGCCGGATGAAATTTGACCACGGGCTGCATTTGGCCCCCGGGCCGGACTTTGGACATGCCTACCCTAGACCTAAACATAGTTATAACTCATTTGAGAGTCTTACTCTGAGCCTTTCACACCCACCTTGGAAAACTCAAAATCCACTCCTATTTGTTATTGTGTACCATCCTCCAGTCCCTTATGCTGAATTTTTGACTGAATTCTCAGATTTTCTAGCCGACTTAGTGCTTAGTGCAGATAAAGTCGTCATAATGGGCGATTTTAACATTCACATAGATGCTGACAGTAACTCCCTTAACACGGCATTTACTTCATTATTAGATTCAATTGGTTTCTCTCAAAATGTAAATGAAAACATTGTTTTAGTCACATCTTAGACCTTGTCCTTACATACGGCATTGAAATTGATAAACTAACATTATTTCCTCATAATTCTATTCTCTCTGACCATTTTCTAATAACATTTGAATTTAATTTAATGGACTACACAGCAGCTAGAAAAAAGTTTTGCTTCATTAGGTTTTTATCTGAAAACACTGTGAACAAATTTAAGGAAATGATCCCTTCATCATTTACTTCAACTACTACTACTACTACTACTCTTTCGGCTTTTCCCATTAGGGGTCGCAACAGCGAATCATCCTTTTCCACCTCACTCTATCCTGGGCATCTTCCTTTCTGACACCAGCTAACCTCATGTCCTCTGTTAGAACGTCCATATATCTCCTCTTCGGTCGTCCTCTCGCCTTCTTGCCTGGCAGCTCCATCTCTAACATCCTTCTACCAATATATTCACTATCCCTCGTCTGCACATGTCCAAACCATCTCAATCTGGCCTCTCTGACTTTGTTGCTAACACAGGCAACGTGCGCTGTCCCTCTGATGAGCTTGTTCCTTATTCTGTCCAACCTTGTCACTCCTAAGGAGAACCTCAACATCTTCATCTCTGCTGCTTCCATCTCTGCCTCTTGTCTCTTTCTCACTGCTACTGTCTCTAACCCATAGAGCAGAGCTGGTCTCACCACTGTCCTGTTCACCTTTCATTTGAGTCTTGCTGACACTCTTCTGTCACACAACACTCCTGACACTTTCCTCCACCCATTCCAACCTGCCTGCACTCGCCTCTTCACCTCTTTTCCACACTCCCCATCACACTGAACTGTTGACCCCAAGTACTTAAACTCCTGCACCTTCTTCACCTCAGCCCCTGTAACCTCACACTTCTATCTGGATCCCTCGTTTACACACATGTATTCTGTCTTACTACGACTGACTTTCATACCTCTTCTTTCCAGAGCAAACCTCCACCTCTCCAGCTGTTCCTCCACCTGCTCTCTACTCTCACTGCAAATCACAATGTCATTTGCAAACATCATTGTCCAGGGAGATTCCTGTCTGACCTCATCTGTCAACCTGTCCATCAGCATAGCAAATAAGAAGGGACTCAAAGCCGATCCTTGGTGTAGTCCCACCTCCACCTTGAATTCCTCTGTCTGACCTACGGCACATCTCACCACCGTCATGCTTCTCTCATACATGTCCTGAACTACTCTGACGTACTTCTCTGCCACTCCCGACATCCTCATACAGTACCACAGCTCCTCCCTCGGCACCCTGTCATACGCCTTCTCTAAATCCACAAAGACACAATGCAGCTCCTTATGACCATCTCTGTACTTTTCCATCAACAACCTCAAAGCGAAAATGGCATCAGTGGTGCTCTTACGGGGCATGAAACCATACTGCTGCTCACAAATCTCCACCTCCTTCCTAAGCCTGGCTTCCACTACTCTTTCCCACAGCTTCATTGTGTGGCTCATCAGCTTTATCCCTCTGTAGTTGCTACAGTTCTGCGTGTCACCCTTGTTCTTAAAGATCGGCACCAGAACGCTTCTCCTCCATTCCTCAGGCATCTTCTCACTCTCTAAAATCCTGTTAAAAAGACTTGTCAGAAACTTCACTGCTGTCTCTCCTAGACACTTCCACACCTCCACAGGTACGTCATCAGGACCAGCACCCTTTCCGCTCTTCATGCTTTTCAGAGCCTTCCTCACCTCATCCTTTCTAATCTCTGCTATTTCCTGCTCCACAACATCCACATCTTCCTCCCTTCTTTCCCTGTCATTTTCCTCATTCATCAGCTCCTCAAAATACTCCTTCTATCTTCTCTGCACACTCTCCTGGCTTGTTAGCACCTTTCCATCTCTGTCTTTAATCACCCTTATCTGTTGCACATCTTTGCCATCTCTATCTCTCTGTCTGGCTATCCTGTACAAGTCCTTCTCTCCGTCCTTCATGTCTAACCTGTCATACAGCTCATCGTAAGCTTTCTGTTTGGCCTTTGCCACCTCCCTCTTCACTCTGCGCTGCACTTCCTTGTACTCCTGTCTACTTTCCTCAGTCCTTTCTACATTCCACTTACTTTTAGCCAACCTCTTCCTCTGGATGCAGTCCTGTACTTCCTCATTCCACCACCAAGTGTCTTTATCATCTTTCCTCTTACCAGATGACACACCAAGCACCTTCCTACCTGTTTCCCTAATTACCTCTGCTGTAGTTTCCCAGTCATCTGGAAGCTCTTCCTGACCACACAAAGCCTGTCTCAACTTCTGTCTGAATTCCTCACAAGTTTCATCATTCTTTAGCTTCCACCACTTGGTCTTCTTTTCTGTCTTTCCTCTCTTCTTCTTCCTGACCACCAGAGTCATCTTACACACCACCATGCGGTGCTGTCTGGCTACACTCTCTCCTACCACCACTTTGCAGTCACTAACCTCTCTCAAATGACCTCGTCTACATAGGATGTAGTCCACCTGTGGACTCCTACCTCCACTCTTCTATGTCACTCTATGTTCCTCTCTCTTCTGGAAGTAAGTGTTAACTACAGCCATTTCCATCCTATTAGCAAAGTCCACTACCATCTGTCTTTCCGGATTCCTGTCTTTTACACCAAACCTGCCAATCACCTCCTCATCACCTCTGTTCCCCTCACCAACATGCCCATTGAAGTCTGCTCCAACAACTACTCTCTCTGCTCTGGGGATACTCTCTACAACCTCATCAGACTCACTCCAGAATCTCTCCTTCTCTTCTAACTCACAGCCAACTTGTGGAGCATACCCACTGACTATGTTCACCATCACGCCTTTGATTTCTAGCTTTAGGCTCATCACCCTGTCTGAGACTCTTTTCACCTCTGGAACATTGTTCACAAACTCCCCCTTCAGGATCACTCCTACTCCGTTTCTCTTCCTATCCACACCATGGTAGAACAGTTTGTATCCTCCTCCAATACTACGTGCTTTGCTGCCTTTCCACCTCGTCTCTTGCACACACAGTACATCTACCTTCTTTCTTTCCATCATGTCTGCCAGCTCTCTACCTTTCCCTGTCATTGTGCCAACGGTAAGAGTCCCTACTCTCAAATCTAAGCTCCTGCCTTTCCCCTTCTCTCTCTGACCACGAACCCTTTTGCCTCCTCTCCTTCTTCGACCAACAGTAGTCCAATTTCCACCGGCACCCTGTAGGTTAACAGCACCGGTGGCGGTCGTTGTTGACCCGGGCCTCGACCGATCCGGTATGAAAGTGGTATGGATGACTCGCATGGTTGTACTTGGCAAAATTTTACGCCGGATGCCCTTCCTGACGCAACCCTCTCTATTTATCCGGGCTTGGGACCGGCACAGAAGTTACTGGCTTGCAACCCCTGTGGCTAGATTCATCATTTACTTCAACATGTACCGATATAACTGAGAGTAGCCTCATTAACTATACTCCTGTACAAGTTGATTACCTTACTGATAATTATGCAGCATCTTTACGTTCCATACTCGATACTGTTGCCCCTCTAAAAAAGAAGGCAGTAAATCTGATAAGGCGATCTCCATGGTATAGCTTGCAAACCCGCAATTTAAAGCAGGCATCACGAAGACTAGAAAGGAAGTGGAGTTCCACTCACTCACAAGAATCACACTTAGCCTTGAAAAATAGTCTATACTTATACAAATTAGCACTCTGTGAAGCCAGAACAGCTTATTATTCATCACTAATAGAGGAAAACAAGAACAACCCCCGGTTTCTTTTCAGCACTGTAGCCAGGCTGACTAAGAGCCATAGTTCAGTTGAGACTAGTATTCGTTTAACGCCCTGGCAATGACTTCATGACTTTCTTCACAAACAAAATCGTAGCTATTAGAAACAAAATTCACCAGACCCTGCCCACAAATACAACAGCATTAGAATCGTCAGTAAGTCCTCAGTCCCTTGTTGACTGCTTTGTGCCCATAGATCTTGCTGAGTTAACTTCAACTATTATGGCTCTAAACCAACAACATGTCTGCTAGACCCTATTCCAGTTAGACTGCTCAAAGACGCTCTACCCTTATTAGACACGTTCGTATTAGATATCATTAATCTATCTATACAAACAGGATATGTACCAAAGGCTAATAAGGTAGTAGCTCAGTTGATAAGGCAAGTCGTCCAAGGACCACAGGGTCAATTGTTTGATCCCCAGTCCCTGCTTGCTACATGTCGAAGTGTCCTTGGGCACTGAACCTGACACGACCACCCTGCGTGGCAGCCATCACCACTGTGTATGTATGAATCAAATTACTCTGTAAGTCGCTTTGGATAAAAGTGTCTGTCTTAGCCAATTGCAGACCAATATCCAATCTCCCCTTTACTTCTAAAATACTTGAAAAAGTAGTTACAAAGCAATTACGTGACCACCTGCGCAGAAATGACTTGTTTGAAGAATTTCAGTCAGGATTTAGAGTTCATCATAGCACAGAAACCGCACTGATTAAAGTCAACAACGATCTTCTTCTGGCTTCAGATAATTGACTTGTCTCTATACTAGTTCTGCTAGATCTTAGTGCTGCATTTGACACCCTTGATCACAGAATAGATTAGATTAGATTCAACTTTATTGTCATTGTGCAAGGTACAGGTACAGAGCCAATGAAATGTAGTTAGCATCTAACCAGAAGTGCATAAGTGGCTTATTTACAACAATAAATATCAATGTAATAAATAAAACAGAGATAAATATTAATGTAGTATTCAGATAAATATGGGTTGAATATGAATAGAATAGACAAGGTCTAAATGACAAGTGGACATAATATGACAAGTGGACATAATATTATAACAGAGACTAGAACATGTTATTGGAATTAAAGGAACTGCACTAAATTGGTTTAAATCGTATCTATTAGATAGATTCCAATTTGTTCATGTTAAGGATGAATCTTCCACATACACAAAAGTTAGTTATGGAGTTCCACAAGGCTCTGTATTAGGACCAATACTCTTTTCTCTTGTCTCCCCTTGGCAACATTATTAGAAAACATTCGGTAAATTTTCACTGCTACGCTGATGACACGCAGTTATATCTATCTATGAAACCTGATGAAACAAATAAATTAATCATACTACAAGCATGTCTAAAAGACATACAGGACTGGATGACGTATAATTTCCTTCTTCGAAACTCAGATAAAACTGAAGTTTTTGTATTTGGACCTAAAAGTCTAAGAAACATGTTTTCTAACCATATCGCTACTTTACATGACATAACTCTTGCCCCCAGTAGTACTCCAAGGAATCTCGGAGTCATTTTTGACCAGGATTTGTCATTTACCTCACACATAAAACAAATCTCTAGAACAGCCTTCTTCCACCTAAGAAACATTGCCAAAATTAGGAGCATCCTGTCTCAAAGCGATGCTGAAAAACTGGTCCATGCATTTGTTACTTCTAGATTGGACTACTGTAATTCTCTACTTTCAGGCTGCCCCAGTAACTCTCTAAAAAGCCTTCAATTAATCCAAAATGCTGCAGCAAGATTACTGACTGGGATTGGTAAGAGAGATCATATTTCACCTTCATTAGCTTCTCTCCATTGGCTTCCAATTAAATGTAGAATAGAATTTAAAACCCTTCTTCTTACCTATAAAGCTCTAAACGGTCAAGCTCCATCATATCTAAAAGATCTCCTAGTAACATATCATCCTACTAGACCACTGCCAGAATTTCCAAAAATAGAATGGGAGGCAGAGGCTTTAGCTATCAAGCTCCTCTCCTGTGGAACCAGCTCCCAGTCCAGATTCGGGAAGCAGACACCCCTCTACTTTTAAGACTAGGCTCCAAACCTTCCTCTTCAATAAAGCTTATAGTTGGTTATAGTCATGCTGCCATAGGCTCAGACTGCTGGGGGACTCTGCACTGAGCCACTTTCCTTTTCTCTTTATTCTCCCGTAGTCGTCTTTCTCCCTCTCTGTCCCCCTCTCTCTGTCCCTGTCTTCAGGTGTCCCCGGATTTGGTGCTGTGTGTCTTCCAGTATGCAGCTACTTGTTCCCACTAACCTGCCCAATGTTTTGTTGTTGCTCTGTTCATTTCTCTCTCCACTTTCCACTCACCCCAACCGGTCAAGGCAGATGGCCGCCCACCCTGAGCCTGGTTCTGCTAGAGGTTTCTTCCAGTAAAGGGAGTTTTTCCTCTCCACTGTTGCCTATGGCTTTCTCAAGGGGGATTTGTTGGGTTTTCTCTAAATGTTTGTATAGTCTTGACTTTATTATGTAAAGTGCCTTGAGATGACCTTGTTGTAAATTGTCGCTATATAAAGTTTAGTTAAGTTCAAGATTAGATGTATAACCGAATTAAAAATTCTTTCTGGTCATCAGACTAGCAAAGAAAATGGAAGCTGTAGTCATATGTTGTTTGTGAACGATCCGGCTCTATGAGCTGATAATTTGTAGTGAAAGATCTTTTCCCTTTTAGTGCTCAGCTCTGCTGAAGTCCATGCAGACAGAGGCAGGACTTTATTTTGATGGGCACACCTTGTGGCCAATCACATGCGATGGCAGACTAGGATCATACCATTATGAGAAGGAAGGAAGGGGAGGCAGACATTAGAGATGGGAAATCCGAATCTTTTGACTGATTCGGGTCTTTAACACTTGAAAAATAAATTGAACGAATAATTTTCAGTCATTTCGTTCATCTTACACCACGTGACACTGTAGCCCTCTTGTGGGCATTGTAAATAGGGCCGCAGTTCTCAAACACTATATACTGAAGACGACATGGTTTGCTTCAGCTGACAAATTACATTACACAAACTGCCACAAGCAATTCAAACCATGTGAAAACATAGCAAAGCAAATATATACCACAATAAAGTGATTTGTGTCCTGCGTCCTCTCTGCCATTGTTGTTTAACAGCGCGACTATGACGTGGTGGCTTTCACATGACAAATGAACGAGGACCTGAGGACGGACTCACAGCTGAGTGTGTCGTGAACGAATCATTTCTGTTTCCTGTCCTGCTGACTGAGCTTATGCAGCTGCTGCCATGTGGCGAGAAAATGAACGAATCGTTCACAAACGATACATCACTAGCAGACATGTCATAATGTTACAACTCGCCTTATTTACTTTTTTTTTACTGTGGTTCTTTGTTCAGTAGTTTATTTAAACATTTGATTAAAATGTAGCAAAAAGCATAAAGATAATGTTATATTCAAAACAAACACACACACTATCACACAAAAAAAATCATTTGTGATTGCTAAATTAGGCTAAAATATAGGGCTCAGATTAATACTAAATGAAGACCCATTTGGGAGCCAAAAGAGCCGGTTCTTTAAAGGAGCTGAGCCAAAAGAGTCAGATGTTTGACTTCAAGCTGCTACTTAGAGTCTGTTTTTGGTTTGTTTGATACTGGAACAAAACCGCCAATGAAAGTTAATCTTCGGCACCTGTCACATGAATGGGGATAACGATACACATTTAAGTTGGGCCAACCACCATGACATTATCCAAAACTTTGGAAGTAACTTGAACAACAGTCTGATATACTTACTACAACCATGGGAATGCATTGCCTTGATAAATTCAAATAATGGTTAGTGGTGGAACTTTAGTCTATTAAACTCCATACGTGACCTTCTACTGTGGTCATTTTGTCTTCTGTCATGTTTTGCTATGATGACTGCGACGAATGATAAAGATTGTTTTGAGAAAACACTGGGGCAGCAATTCCAGCC
>CM065189.1:4591251-4711419 GCA_033026295.1 Channa striata
GCACGAGTCACAAATGAAAGTGAAAGTTATTGTAATATTCCTGAAATAGTTAGATATGTTTAATGAAACTGTGATCTGCTTGATCCTTATCATCACCTTCTTAGCACAGCAGACAACTTCTCATGTGAATGTGTTAACATTTTTCCATTGGTTTCATGCTGTTTTTACATCATTGTTTTTTACATTTTTTACATTCAGTAAGAGCTGATATAAATAACTTGCAAAACTATGGCATGAATATGTCACATGTACATGTGTGCAACCCCCTACACAAACTTCTCCAATCAGATAACAGTCTTTATCCATCTACAAAAGATGCTCCTCTGTGCTGCTGTTAGAAAACATCAATCAAAGACCAGGAAAAATATTCAGTGTGATGTTGCAGCCTGTTTTCGTTCCTGAGGTATCCCTTCTGCGTTAAACACTGATACTTAACACATCCATTTACTTCGGTGATTGACGTACGAAGACGAGTTTCCAGTTTTGTTCAATAGAAACATTGACACTTCAATATTAAGCAATGACATAGAATGAGTTAAAAGTGAAAAAGTCTCATAGGGAGGTGGACAGGGTGGTGGATGGTGCAACAAGGAATGCAGGATTTATCCACAGGAGACTGGGGTTCGACTGTAATGCCAGATTTTGTGCATTGTTTTAGTCATTGTATTATTAAGTTGCACATGTGGTTACTGTAGTGAGGAAGCAGGTTTGTCTATTGTCACTGTTTGTAGCATTTAGCTTTTTTGTTCCACTTCCAATGCAATGTATTTTGTATGTTTTGTGTCACTTTCTGTGTTCTGTGAACTTTGTTGACAGTATGCAGATGTAATAATGATAAAACATAAACAGCTGACACAGCTGACACATTTATTTTTACTGTGCATGTACTTAACTATAGGATTTACTGCCAGTTATTAACCTTAACTGCACCACGGGAGGAATCTGAGAACCCAGAGGAAATTCACACAAGCACAGGGTGAACATGCAAAGTCTGCAAAGTTTCTTAAGTGCAAAAAGTAAGTAAAGTTTGTGATGTCCGATGCCAAAGTTCAGCCTCGGTTCAGTTCTAAGCCTATGTTGTGTATGTAACCCTTTGGCCACTTGGTTTTCTGGAAACATTTGTCTATTCCTGTAAAGACAGCTGATCTTACAACTGTAACAACCACACACCCTGTTTGTTGGGCAGCACAAAGCAGAGACACTGTGTAGTTTTGTGTGTATGTGTGCTCCTTTCTTAATTAAGTACGTCAGCAAGACCAGACATGCACCCATCAAACCCTGGGGCAAAGTGTAAACCGTTTTTCCCAAATGGTAGGAGGTGAAAACTACAATAGATAATAATCACTCAAGAGGAGGAACCTAATACTACAAACTTATATCAAGCTAGTCAGCTTAACAAAATGTAAATTGTTTTGCCCCAAGCATACAGGGTGGTGGTTCTGTTATAAGTGAAACTATAGTCAGGCTCTTCTTGTAGGATCAACCTGAACTGCAAGTATCGTTTGCGTTTTCGCCTTAATGCATGTGTGTACATGCATAAGTTATTAGTCAAAAGTTTTCTTATTCACCTGTGTGTGTGTCACAAATATTGGAGAAAAACATCAAAGAAACAACAAGTAAGATGCTTTTAAGGGAAATTCCTATGTCTAGAACAGATTAGCTTTCAAATTTCAGAGACCTTTTAAGACAGATCTGCTGTCTTTACGCATCCAAAATGCTTTGTGTTTTCTGCTGCGAATCACAATTACTTTTATTAGCAGAAACTGATGAGGAAAAGGATACACATAGAATCTAATAATAATTGTGCTCATAACACTTTCAATAAACCCTTTATTTCTAAATACTACAGGGAATTAGCTTATTTTAAACTACAACACTCAAACCTAAAGGCAGAAGCCGGCACGTGCCAAGACTGTAATGGGAGAGCAGATATAGGAATCAGGTGTGTTTGTATGGAGGCTAATTTTTGGATATAAGGCCAGAGGGAGCTTTAGCCTTGTGCTCTGCCAAGTGAGACTTCAGTGTTGGGTAAGGAATTTCGGGGTGAAGATGTTTTGATTGATTTAATTACTGAATTACTAAATATGAGTATTGTTCTTTGATACTACATTGTGGCCACACAGCATTTTAGGGGGGCACTTATTGGAGTTGTAAGCCTATTGTTCATGGGAATATCAATGTAGCAGTAAAGGCTTTGTTTTATTGTGGAGAAATGATTTATTAAGTATTAAGATTAAAATGAATATTAATTTTTTTAAACATTTTATGTTTTTGCTTTTGTTGCAGTGGTTGCCGGAGCAGTTGCATCACTGTTGCGTAACTCTGCTGTCCTTGTGTTAGGTTTTTTTGTCAAATTACTCCCCCGTAGTGCCCCGTAGACAAAAAAAAACTGGGATCTTGTCTTGTAAGGGCAGACAAACTATCTTTTTTGCTTTTTGTGTGTGTGTTTGGGTTTTTTTTGTGTCACATGCCACTTCTCTGTCTTAGCTCGTAATAGGAAATCAACAGACTCAATTCTCCCCAGTGACCAACATATAACATTTGTTTCTGGTTGTGTTCACGAGTGGATTGAAGTGCTGTGTTTAACATAAAGCATCTGTTAGTGTGTGGTGGTTTGTCTAATCCTCACGTGTGCGTATTTGTCATTAGTCAGGAAGGTTATTAAGGAGTGTATGATTGGCCGTATACAATTGTGACTAGGCTTTTAATTATCTGTACCTGATGTAATAAAAATAAATATTGTGAGTTTAAGTTTTGCGTTAGTGATTTATTAAGCTCCTGGAATTGTGGTCTCGGGCACTAAATTTGGCTTAGTTGGCAGAATTTATAAGGGAAGTGGCAATTCATTTTTACTAATTTTTGTGAGAGGATAGCAGTGCTTGACAACTGTGCGGGGGAGAGGACCAGGCGGGACAGAACATTATGGAGGACTCTGAGAGGCAAGCGATGGTTTAACGGATATGTGAATTGGAGAAAGAAATAAATGGCTTAAAAGCTACATCCACAGATATGGAACAAACCTCAACTTCGGACGAAGTGGCTAGTGCATCAGAGAGGACCATTACAAACAATCCTATAAGATATGTGCAGCCAGATAGAAAGTTGTCGAGTTTTTCGGGGAGCTTGATCACATGGATTCTTTGACACTGTGTAACATGAGTGGATTGACCAAATGAGGGCTTTTGTTTTTTTGAAATAAAGTTCACCAGACCCTCCCCCAACAGAATTAGAATCATCAGTAAGGCTTCAGTCCCTTTTAGACTGTTTTGTACCCATAGATCTCACTGAGTTAACTTCAGCTATTACGTCATCAAAACCAACAACATGTCTGCTAGACCATATTCCAGTTAGACTGCTCAAAGATGCTCTCCCCTTTTATTTCTAAAATAGTTAAAAAGTAGTTGCAAAGCAATTAAAAAAACCTGTGCTACCTGCCAGAAAATATCGACTTGTTTGAAGAATTTCAGTCAGGATTTAGAGTTCATCATAGTACAAAAACTGCACTGATTAAAGTCCCCAACAATATTCTTTAGTGTTCTTTGTTTGGTGTTCAAAGGAACTGCACTAAATTGGTTTAAATCTTATCTGTCAGATTGATTCCAATTTGTTCATATTAATGATGAATCTTCCACACATACAAACGTTAGTTATGTAATTCCACAAGGCTCTGTTAGGACCAATACTCTTTACTCTATATATGTCTCCACTTGGCAACATTATTAGAAAACACTGACAAGCAGTTATATCTATCTAAGAAACCTGATGAAACAAATCAATTTATCAAACTACAAGCATGTCTAAAAGACATAAGGGCCTGAATGACGTATAATTTCCTTCTTCTAAACTCAGATAAAACTGAAGTTATTGTATTTGGGCCTATAAATCTCAAAAACATTTTGTCCAACCATATTGTTACTTTAGATGACATAACTCTTGCAACCCAGTAGTACTGCAAGGAATCTCTGAGTCATTTTTGACCAGGATTTGTCATTTACCTTACACATAAAACAAATCTCTAGAACAGCCTTCTTCCATCTGCGGAACATTGCCAAAATTAGGAGCATCCCTTCTCAAAGTGATGCTGAAAAACTGGTCCATGCATTTGTTACTTATAGATTGGACTACTGTCCAACTGTTGAGATGACCTTGTTGTAAATTGGCGCTATATAAATAAAGTTGAATTGAATTGAATTTATTTAGCGTTTGGGACTGTGGTCTCAGACTCTACAACTATAAACAGAAATAGGCCCACTACAAATGACAGGAGCTACAAGAAATAAAAATCACTCAAGAGGAGGAATCTAATAATAGAAACAAAAATCACTTACAAGGACGACTACTTAAAACTAGACAGGGTGGTGGTTCTGTTATAAGTGAAACTACAGTCTTTTGTCAGGCCTTTCTTGTAGTTTCAACCTGAACTGCACGTTTTGTTTGTGTTTTGGCCTTAATGCATTTGTGTGCAGGGTTAGGACATGATGATACAAAGCAGACAATATGAAAATGACACATAACATACTAGAAATAAAAATCAACAATAGACAATGTAAGAATGGCCCAGCTGTAGTGTGTGTGTGTGTGTGTGTGTGGCAGCTCTAGCACAATTACTTGCGCATTAAAGTGCAGGCTGTGTCCAGAGTGAGAGGCATAAGTGGAGATTGTCTTTGTCCACTACCTGGTTCTCAATGTGTACAGGTCCTTTGATAACAGTTATGTTGTCTGCAAATTTTAAGAGCAGTTGGGTCGCTTGAGGTGCAGTCATTAGTGTAGATTTGCTGTATGCTGGATATAACTTTTCCCATCGTAACCTGCTGATTTCTGTTGATGAGGAAGCTGGTGATAGGTGATAGGGGGGATACAGAGAGCTGTAGTCATTCAGTCCTGGTATAGTAGCTTTCTTAAAGTGTTGGAATTGTTGTTGAATGTTTGAAAGTTTCTGGGACTTCACACAGCTTTTGTGATCTGTTGAAGATTTGAATGAAGATAAATCCAATTGGTCAGCACAGACCTTCAGAACGGAGGGATTGACCTAATCTGGGCCTGCAGACCAGGTTTTCTGTCTATAGAAGATTCTTCTCACCTTCTCACCTGGTGGGCTGGTGGGGTGATTACAATCTGGGCATCTGCAGGGGGTGAATTGGTATGTATGCAGTCCTGGTGTCTTGAGGGGGAAGTACAGGGGTGGATACAGGTGAGGCAGTATTGATCTCTGAGATAAGGTTGGGCTGTGTCTCTCAAATCTACAATAAATTGCATTCAGACTGTCCATTACATGGAGGGTTAGTCCTAAGCCACTGCAGTTAGGCGTGCCATCACTATGGGCCAACCTGACCTGGTCCCAAACACATGTTTTTAGTGGTGGGGGAAACCAGAGGCCCTGGAGGAAACCTATGCAAGCACAAGAACATGCAAATTCCACAAAGAAAACAAAAGAGCTTGTCCTAGATTTCAGGAAGAGAAAAATTGACCTCTCTCCAATTGTCATTCATGAGACTGTGCAAGTAGTAGCAGCAAGTCAATTGCACAGTTCCACGGCCTGTAAGAAGGTAATGAGGTTGCCCGCACCTTGCTGAAAACCTCTGCCAAGTTGCGATAACAGCTGGGTATGAGAGTAAATCAATGGGTTGTTTAGGTCTCCACTACCATTGGTGGTACAAGAACTAGCATTATGTAAATGCAACGTAAATTAGCTAGGCAATAAACACCCTAACAACCCATTATCTTAAATGATGACCAGCTGATACGAGGGGTCATGTTTGGACAACCATGGGTAACCTAATAGAAGTGCAGACAGATCCACCCATTTCCTCTAAAACAATCAGACCGCCTGCTCTCTGGCTGGTTGTGGCACTGAACCACAAGTTGCTCCAGATGAGCACCCTGCGTGGCAGCCATTGCCATCGTGTCTGCATCTACCAAACTACTCTGTAAGTCCCTTTTGGATAAAAATGTCTGCTAAATTTAAATCCCCTCCATTCTCATTCAAGCTGTTGCACCCACTCTAATGCCAGCCATTACACAAATTATCAACACATCTCTCCCAACAGGTGTTTTTCTACCTCATTCAAACAAGCCCAGATTATCCCACTACTTAAAAAGCCTTTGCTTGACTGACCCTTGTGGTGAATTACAGACCAGTTTCTCTTCTTTCCTTTCTAGCCAAAGACCATGGAATGAGCTGTCTTCAATCAACTCTCACAGCCTCTCCAAAAATGTGTTACAGGGCTCAGTTCTTGGTCCTTTTCTTCTATCTATACTACATGCCTGGGCTTTGTCATCCATTCACATGCCTTTTCCTATCACTGCTATGCTGACGACACACAGCTCTTCTTGTCCCTTGACCAGATGATTCCATTGTCTCATCAGTCTCATCAGGCATCTGATCTCACCCCTGAGCCTGGTTTTGCTGGAGGTTTCTTCCGTTAAAAGAAGTTTTTCCTCTCCACTGATGCTTGTTCAAAGGGGATTTGTTGGGTTTTCTCTAAATGTTTGCATAGTAAATGGTCTGCGCTTTTCTACATGTTGGTGCTCAAAGCACTTTACACTGCTTCTTATCTACCCATTCACACTCTCAGACACACACATTCATACACTGATGGGGGAGCTGCTATGCAGCTGGCCAACACTCAACAGGAGTAACTAAATGGGTTCAGTGTCTTTCTTAAGGACACTTCGACATGTGACTGGAGGAGCCAGGGATTAAACCAACAACTGGTGGACAACCGCACTACCAACTGAGCCACAGTCACCCTTGACCTACTCTTAGTCTTGACTTTATTATGTTAAGGGCCTTGAGATGACTTTGTTGCAAATTGGCGCTATATACATAAAGTTAAATTGAATTGAATAACCATAACACCACAGATGCAGCCCTTACCATCAGAGAAACTAGTTTACCACCAGAGCTTGCTCGCTCAAATTCCCAAGTCTTTGGGCAGCCCATAAATATGACATAGGTCTTATGAAAATGCTGGGCATCTGGCATGCAGGTCAGTCCATATCAGAATGCATGTCAGAACCAACACTCTTTAAAACAGGAATGGCATAAAGCCTGTGTATAATTCCCATTAACTGTGTGTGTAATAATTTTTATTTGAGAATTCCCTAGTGCAAGCAACTAATTTCACACAAGAGTCCTAGGTCAACATATTGAGTGGTGCTTTGTTCAAATTTACAAGAGGTGAATGTAGCCATACACCCTTGTAGCCTTTGTCAAACAAATTTTTTTATCATGTAATAAATATAAGCATGTTTAATGCTTTATTTAAAAGCATCATTGCCCTCTTGACACCAGAGTGCATGATGCATAGAATGACTTAAGACCAAATTCACCAAATGGCGTGAAGAGACAGGTTTGAAATGGTTAAAGAATTAGTATTGGTGCTATTTTATATGCAAGTTAAACGTTTAACACATAATGTTTGAGAAAACCTCCTAGCGAAGTACTAATTCAGAACAAACAAACTTGAGTTTGTCATAAAGATGTGATTTTCAACTATTGTGCAGATCTCTCTCAGCTGTTTGTCCCCAGCTGACCCTTGCAGACATCATCCTGCATGATCTCAAACAAGGTGACATGGTCCACCAGAGGAAACAGTGGCAGCAGTGACACTTTGCAGGACCACATTACGAACTACTGAATACTAATTCGGCAGCGACTGCAGAGGATCCCCCTACTGGAACTGGAAAAGGAATATGATAATTAATATAACTTGGTGGGGTCGACTCAATTATACTGACATATTCTTCCTGCGGCAACCAAGTTTTAGTAAGACAAAATAAATTGAATTGATGATCGCTTATCAAGTCATTTACTAACAGAGATTTAGATGAGAGAGATCTGATATTAAACAATCCATTTTATTTAACCAATCCAACATAATAAAATCCTAATCATAAACAAATGTTTAATCCAACATTTAATTGTTTTAGGTTTTTGTTCAGTAAGAGGAGTAGTCTTAATTTTTATTAAGTTATTATGATTAACTCCTCGTGATAATTTTTGGTTTATGAAATTTAGTTGATCGGGGAACAGACACAGTCTCTACAGGAATGTGGGTGTAGTGGGGGGTGACGGCAGTAAGGATACTGTAGGACTTGATCTCTGCATCCTAGGCTCAACTCTGGATTGTCAATCTTTTGGTTGTCTTATAAAATAAGCCATATTTTTAGATAAGACAATGACACCATCCAAAGTGCCATCTCTCCTAATCAGCCTAGGGTTTCCCCAAAAACGTTTTCAATTGTCTATGTAGCCCAGATCATTTGCTGGACACCACCTAAGACTAAAGGAATGAAATTTATTGATGAAATTTATTGGGTTTGTTATACAAGATGTTCACATGTTTAAATATCATATCATAAGTCAAGCTGTTTTACATGGTTCTGTGTAACCACGGCGTGTCCTGTCTTGTTTCTGCACACCGATGTGATCTATGATTAGAAAAAGTCCTGACAGTCCTCTGATGACTAACTGATTGCTGTCATCAGATGTACTCACTTACAGTGATGAGTTTGATTAAAATTCATTCTTAATTAAAATTGCATGTAAATCCATATATTGTTTGAGTTTACTGTCATTAGTTTTCATTTATACACTCAAGACCTAATATGTGTCCATATGCTAAACTGAAGGAAAAATAAAGATGTGACATTAACAATAAATCAAAGTAACATTTGATTTTTCAATTTCATTGATTTACAATTTTCACAGGTGAATGATTTTGACGAACCTGTAATGTTACACTGACTTGGTAGGAACCAATTAATTTCAAATACTGTATGTTCAGAAACCTAGAACCTAAAACTAATACATATTTTTCACTCCCTAACTTGTGCAAAATATTTGCTGAAAGTAAAAAAAGTCAAAACTGTTAAGGTCACTATTATTCAAATTTGCATTATATAACTATATGTACTTTTTAAGCACACACAGACAAAAGTATGTCATGTGTACAGTACATACACTGTACATTCAGAATTTACAATAACAGGACAAAAATGTTATTAAAGAAATTAATTATTTTATTTACACGGTCTAACTATGTTTGTACAAACTTTTTAATGTATTACATGAATGTATTTAGAACATATTTGTCATTAAAGACTAGTTAAAAAACATTGGTTGACTACTGAGTTGCTGTTAAACTTTATTTGTATCCTGTTACTAAAAAGGAAACTATGAAACGGACATTTTTTCCGAGTCACTACCAAAGTATTTTCCTTGGGTACATCAGCAGTTCATCACACCGACTCTTGCATGATGCATCATGATACTTACGCCTAAATAACATTAGTCATAATTCTCACATTCATGCTTTTGTTTTGTTATTTTTCGCTCTTCTTGTTGTTGTGCACTTGATTTTCAGACCTTGCACTTCCCCAATTACATGTCTAACCTGCCTTTGTCTGTATAGGTGCCTTCTCTCCTGACCATGCCTTTTTTCACCTGTATCTAACCAACAACCCAGGGATCAGTGGACAATTGTTTTACCTTGTACGGGTACAGGATCTGCTTATTTTGCTACACTGTTTAAAGAAGTGCTTAAGAGTCAGATACTGTGTGAACCCTACTTCACAGAGTTGGCAGTACAAACCACTCCACCACTGTGCTGCCCTGTTTGTATGAACCCTGTAAATGAAACCTTTTACTTATCTGACCTCACTACCTTGTCTCATTTAATTTTGGTCCAACATTTCAAGCTTTCACCGTAACAACTCTTTCCTCAGTCAGCAGCAGAATTATAATGTAGTCATAGAGGAAGAAAGTTTGCCTTTCACAATGTAACATAATGTGTCTTTTTTCCCTTGTCCACTGTAATATCATTTCGTCTTTCTGTAATACATGAATCAAGACATCATAACTACGTGACTACATGTCAGGGCTCAAGGTTTCACATTTAGAAATATAAGGACTGTGTCTCCAGTAGGATAAAATAAACTCACTGTTGCTAATATGAACAAAATGAGTTTATTTGGTGAAGCTGTCAAACTGCTCATGAGAAGACACTGAGTGAGTTTCTGTGACTGTGCAGACATGAAGAAACAATCAAACTGCGACTCTCTCTAATCTTACAAACCCACAAAGTTTACCCTCATATTTTAAACATCCCAACAACTTTGAAAGAGTAGATGCAAATGGGGCATCTACTTTGTTTCATCTATTCAATTCAATTCAACTTTATTTATATAGTGCTAATTTAGACATTTTGGGAACATAATGAAGAAAGGTTTGAAAATACCAGAATGTGTTTAAGATGAGATGGCAGCATGCCGCTTACCTTCTCCCCACAATGGGAGAGTTGAGTTGGCCGCAGACCTTCGAACAGGCGTATGACTCTAGACAACAGCCCTAGTGTTCACTTGGCCAGAAATGGGGGAGCTATTGACTTGCTGCTACTACTTGCACACAATCTCATGTATTAAAATTGGAGAGAGATCAGTTTTCCTTTTCCTGAAATCTAGGAAAAGCTCTTTTGTTTTCTTTGTGTTGAGTGAAAGATTGATAGAACACAACAGAAATTAGTGTTGAGGCTGAGACGCAGCAGTCTGTTGATCAGTATGTCTGGTATAATGGTATTAAAGGAAGAGCTGTAAGCGATCGCATCAGTATCAGTCTCTCAAAGCACTTGGTGATGATGGGTGTGAGAGCAATGGGCCAGCCTTCCTTAGATTTACTGATCTTGCTTTCCTTCTAAAGTGAGACTTGGCCTTCTGAACAGGGCCTTTCTTTGTGGAGTTTGCATGTTCTTGTGCTTGCGTAGGTTTCCTCCGGGGGCTCTGGTTTCCCCTACCACTAAAAACATGTGTTAGGGACCAGGTCAGGTTGGCCCATAGTGATGGCACACCTGACTGCAGTGGCTTAGGACTAACCCTCCATCTAATCATGCAATTTTATTGTATACCCTGCATGTATAATGAGAAATAAAGGTCTTTACCTTTACTTACGGAGAGCAGAGATATGTGGTCTGAAAGACCCAGGTGTGGGAGAGGTACTGCTGTGAGGGCGTGCTTAATATTTCTTAGTCTGGTGGAACATTTCACATGCTGCGTGAGTTGGAGAGCACTCTTGGTTAAAATCACCAGCAATAATGTGCACCCCTCAGGATACACCTTCTGGTGTTTGTTCACAATGTCATATAAATGGTTAAGTGTGGTGCTAATATTAGCATCGGGTTGGATATAATAAGCTGTGATAACCACACAGTAGTTCCTTTGGTAAGTAACATCAAGACACCAGGACTGCATACATACCAATTCACCCCCCTGTTGATGCCCAGATTGTAATCACCCCACCAGACACCCTGGACACCCTTGGGATATCTGAAGAGAAGGTGAGAATAATCTTCTATAGACAGAAAACCAGGTCTTCAGGCCCAGATTAGGTCAATCCCTCCGTTCTGAAGGTCTGTGCTGACCAATTGGTTCCATCTTCATCCAAATTTTTAACAAATCACTGAAGATGTGTGAAGTCCCAGAAACTTTCAAACATTCAACAACAATTCCAAGACTTTAAGAAAGCTACTATCACAGGACTGAATGACTACAGGCCAATCGCTTGGACATCTATGGTTATGAAATCCTTTGAAGGACTAGTGTTGAACCACCTGAAAAACATCACTAGGCCCCTGCTAGATTTCCTGCAGTTTGTCTACAGGGCAAAAAGGTCAGTAGATGATGCAGTTAACATAGCAACATAACATTACAATCTGCTCAGTGTTCAACACCATCTCTCCAGAAATTGTTTCCTCCAAGCTTTCTCAGCTTTCTGTATCTACCCCATCACCAGCTTCCTCACCGACAAAACTCAGCAGGTTAGGATGGGAAAAGTTACATCCAGCATACAAAAATCTACACTAATGACTGCACCTCAAGCAATTTGCTTGCTCTTAAAGCTCTTAAAGGACCTGTACATATCAAGAACCAAATAGTGGACAAAGAAAATCTCCACTGATGCCTCTCACTCTGGACACAGCCTGCACTTTAATACGCAAGTAACTGTGTTAGAACTGCCACACACCCTACACCTGGGCATGGTCCAGGTGTAGTGTGTGTGTTTTCTTTGTGCTCCGGCAGTACTCCTACCCCCTGCTGAGTCTCCTTCACCACACCACTTCACGCTCTGTGTGTCTGCTCTGCCCTATTTGTCACTCTTCGGCTGCTTACTGAATCACTCACGTGTTCTTGATCATCATCACCCCTACGTGCGCTGTGTATTTAAGGACTACATTGTTTAGGTGCTAGTGTGTCATTGTTTGTTCCAGGGCGTTCTCCTCATCTCGTTTGTCCCTTCCACACTTTTGTCTAACAACTTATGCATGCACACACATGCATTAAGGTCGAAACGAAAATGTAACTTGCAGTGCAGGTTGAAACTACAAGAAAAGCCTGACAATGAACCATGGTTTCACTTATAACAGAACCACCAACCTGTATGCTTGGGGCAAAACGGTTTACACTTTCTTAAGGTTACGATTTGCCAAATAGTAACCCAAGAACAGAAACAACAGACTTACAAGCAGAGGCGGTGGAGAACATAAATAAAGTTTACTGTGTGTGGAAAGTATACAAGACGCACCAACACTAGGCATCTGTTTAGGCAGGTCTCAAAGGTGCGCTCTAATGAGTCTCAAATGCAAGCAGCTATGCACCGCACTATCGGCACTAGTTCAAGGTGTAGCTACAGCAGGGGGGGGAGCCGCCAACCTGCACAGAGACTGAGTTAGAGAAGCCGTAAAAAAAACACAAAGGACAGACAAAACACACAGATCTTGACAGTTAAGCTGACTGGTTTTTAGTGTTCTGGGACTGTGTTGGACATCAACAAGAGATGTTGCATGAATGCAGCATTTTTTCGGGTTCTATAAGGTTATAATTGTGAGGTTTCAACCATTTTTTCTGTCAAGGGAGTTCACCACTAGTGTTGTTGTAGCAGTCTAACTGCACATGGACATTGGTGATGAGTTCACATTAGACCCTGACACGTGTCTCATCATCACTGGTGACCCCGTTTTGCTGAATTTCCACCTATAACATATAAGGTTTGCTACAAAGGTGAAACCACCACAGCAAAACAGGCTCCGTATGGCCTTCACTCCTCTAAAAGGAAGGATGTCACGACTGGTCTGTCTAGACCACAGAAAGCTGTGAGACAAGTGTTTTACTGCAACACACTGAAAAATAGCACAAGCTTTATCACATTCAAAGGCCTTCCACATATGAAGGACAGCAGAGGGAGGACAACGATATGTTGACAGCATATCCTACAGGATTTGGGGTGATGAATGTAATCTCTTCCATCAGAGAGAAAACTCAAACCCAAATATAGACTTATTTTAAAATACCTTAGCCCAATGTTTTCCACTCAGCCCAGCAGGTCAAGGCAGATGGACGCCAACCCTGAGCCTGGTTCTGCTGGAGGTTTCTTGCATTAGAGGAAGTTTTTCCTCTCCACTGTTGCCTATAGCTGCTCAAGGGGGATTTGTTGGGTTTTCCCCAAATGTCTGTAAAGTCTTGACTATTATGTAAAGTGCCTTGAGATGACCTTGTTGTAAATTGGCGCTATATAAATAAAGTAGAATTGAATTAAAATGGCAAGGAAACTTTTCTGGTTCCAATATGTTTTCTTCACCAAAATACCAAAGTGAAAACATTAATAAATTGTTTTGGATACCAACAAGGCTTTAAAAAGCTACACAGTAAATGTAGAGCATTTATCTAAATTCTCTGTTTAGACATTTATTATGTCTGTTTTGGCTCATACTGCAAAGTTCAGGTACTGTTTATCAAAACCAAGAACTGAAAACATTTAAAAACAGTGTTCACTGTCCCACCTGCTAATGTTTGAGCATTGTGGAATAACCCACAATAGCAAGAGCCCTGGCCTTTCTGTGTGGATTACGCAAAAAACAAATTGTTTATTTTTTCATTGGTAATGTGGTGAAGCAACTCACCTACCTGAATTAGAGGGAGAAAAGTTCAGCTCTGTGAGGCTCTCTGGTCCCCCAAGAATCAACACAGGCTGCCGACTATCTGCTACTTTATACAGTATTTTCTCTACCTGAACTTTTTCATTTTGTCAGCCTAATGGGTATTGGAGATGCTGCATTTAAGCAACAAACTAAAAACCCTGTGTAGTAAATCAATTTATACACCAGGAAATATAATGAAATGGAAGAAACGACGATGAACCTGCTGGCTGCCTCTAAGCCAGCTGGCCACTCTACCACTGTGATCAGGGTAAAGCTAAAGAAAACAGATTCTGGTCTGTTAGAACAACTGCTTTTAACTTGGGATTACATCCATGTGGACCGAGTCTACTGATTTCTGTTCTGTAACAATGATGCAGGCCTCATCTCGGCTCAAGCAAATTGCAGTGACCTCTGCACTCAGCCACCTGCACTTTCTTTAAAAGAACAACTCTGTCATAGCAGATACTGTAAAAATGGTCAACACTGGTTTTAAGTCTATTTAACAGTAGCCTCTGTGTATATTTATAAAGTTTAAATAAAGATTTTGTTGTTGAATTTTTACAACAGCTGACTGTATGTGTGTGTGTTTTGAAGTGGGTGGGTTGGTGGTGACTAATATCTGTTGCATTGGGGACTTAAAAGAAGACTTCTTTCTTGTGTTTGTCCTGTAAATGCTCAACTTTTGTACTTGAGTTCAGAGCACTTTGCAGTAAGAAGATACAGGCTTTTATGAGATGGTGCTTTAATAAACCTGTGCTGCTCATGTGTTTTATAAATGTGTGTGTGTGTGTGTGTGTGTGTGTGTGTGTGTGTGTGCCTGTGTGTACATGCTTCTGGCCCAACAAACTACACACCTGTTGTGCAGCTCCCTCTTACATCTATATTGTGTTGGTCCATTTAAACTGTGACTTGTTGTAGCCTAAAAGAGGCATGTGAAGCAGGGACTCACAGGAACTTCATTTCAGACGTTAAACCATGGTTTACTCTTCATGTCCATGTTCTGTTCTTCTACACAGCTAGAAACCAGCGTGCAATAATCTCCTAATAAACAAATATACTGTACATAACCCAGTGTGCTATTTTTTTTCTTTAATTTTTGTATTTATCAGAAAAAAGTAGGAGCTGGAGTTTATGGGAAGTGCTCCGTTAATAGTCATTATTCCCATTAATAATGACTATCTTAGAATAATGTCTCATGTCATGAGACTGTGTGCCCAGAAGATTTTGCTGAAGTGTCAGGCCGGGTAAAATGGGGGACTCCCTGAAACCCCAGACTGGTGGTAACGGGCCCCTTCAGCTTTTGAACAAAAGTCCTGCAAAACAAGTCTCATTCACAACAAAATGTGGGTAGGTACAGAGTGACATAACTATGAGAATGTAAAAAGAGTGATAATAAAGACACAATTTTTATCTAATTACTGCAATTTTCTGATGTTTTTTGTGTGGGTATGTAGACAAATGATTACATAATATCTGAAATGGACAGTTTCCAGAGTTTAACTACTTCTGGTTGAGGTGAGTCACTAATATTTCTCAGAAAATGTGCTCTGATGAGAATAACACATTTGGTGTAAAAACTGCAAATGTTCCTATAGCACCCATTAATAATATCAGTAATTCGCATTTGTCTAGATTAACAACTTCTTCATTTCTCTGGAGAGTTTAATTATGACACTGAGAAAGTGATAAAGGCTGTAGCAGAGAACATATGCATGGATCTCTGTCCTTATTATAGGTGATTGGTGTGTGTGTTTAAAGGGTTGGGTTAGGTTTTACATTAGCGGTCAAGGTATGTGACGATTTGATTTCCAGATAGGTGGGGTAACAGGCCAGGCCAGATAAAGAGGGTTTATGGTGTGTAAAACTGGATCAGTGTAGGCCTCGTGTCACTGACTTTGGCCAAAGTGGTAGATACAGAGGCTCCCATGTCAATGTGTGTACTGCAACAAGTCTTCAGGCCAACTACTATAATTACTTTAAATATTAGAATTAAATGTAAATAATCAAAAATCAAATTAGAAAACTCCTGCTGAGACTTGCACCATTTGTTTTCTTTATATCATTTCTATCTGTCGTCTGACATTTGTTGTCTGTGGTTTACTGTTGAGCATCTGTAAAGTTGAATTCCTTCAATAACCTGGCCAGTTAAAGAGATTCCGATTGTTTTTGGCATGGGCAGGACGTGGAGCAGTCGTCCACCAACCCTGCAGTTGTTGGTTCGATCCCCTGCTCCTACGGTCACATGTCAAAGTGTCTGTAAGTAGCTACGTTTAGATTCACAACCTTATCAAAATAAGATACAGGGCATTTTTAATGGAAAGAATGTAGGCCAAAATACCAAAAACATTGTACATAATTACCTAATGGTATAGGTAATAAAACTCATCATTATAGATGTTTTTTTTCACCATGTCCGTCTGATAAACACCAGTGTTGTTGGGGGAAGCAGAGAAACCAAAGAAACCAAAGAAAATATCATGAAAGCTCCACATTTATTGAATGAAAGTATATGGCACATTAAAATATGGTTAAGTTTCCAGTAGTGATTTTTGAAGCTGTAGGTTACACGACATATTCATTTTTAGTGAAAAAAAACAATAGCAAGACTTACCTGACCATGCAAGAAATAAACATTGAAAAATAAGCAGAGGAAAACCCCGAATGAGCTTGAGAAAAAATTCAAACCTTCAAGCCCCACACACCCCCTCCACCTTCAATCACACTCACACGGAAATCCCAACATGCAACAGGGAGAGGAGAGGAGAGGAGCAGAGTGAGAGAGAGAGAGAGAGAGAAACAGATAGAAAGGAAGAAGAAAAGCTGCAGTCCAGGTATGAGAATAAGGCCAGAATAGAAGCAAAGGCTGGTAAATTGATTGTTGCAGGGATTCAATCTATCGGCAAAGCAGTTGCAGGCTTGTTCAAACACTAAGCAGTCCTACATCTAAAATATTACGAATGATTTAATCCACAGAAATAAAATTGTAGTTTCTGTGGATGGTCTTTTCACTCACCCCAACCGATCAAGGCAGATGTCCGCCCACCCTGAGCCTGGTTCTGCTGGAGGTTTCTTCTGTTAAAGGGAGTTTTTCCTCTCCACTGTTGCCTATAGCTGCTCAAGGGGAATTTGTTGGGTTTTCTCTAAATGTTTGTATAGTCTTGACTTTATTATTATGTAAAGTGCCTTGAGATGACCTTGTTGTAAATTGGCGATATTTAAATAAAGTTGAATTGAATTGATTCCTAATCATTTTGTCAGATTTTTCCATGTTCTTTGACAACATGTTTTCATTATAGTCAAAGGAGAAATTGATTGTTCTAGTTACACAAGATGTTGACATCTTTAAAGATCATATCATGAGTCAAGCTGTTTTACATGTTTCTGTGTAACCACGGTGTGTCCTGTCTTGTTTCTGCACACTGATATGATCTATGATTAGAAAAAGTCCTGACAGTCTGAGGATGGACTGATGCTGACATCAGATGGACTCACCTACAGTGATGAGTTTGATCAAATTGACTGTTCTGATTGAAAATCCATATGTTGTTTGAGATTAATGTCATTAGGTGCATGTATGCATATGTTAAACTTAAGCAAAGATAAAGTTGTGATATGAACAATCAACTTTTGTCAGCATCATAATTACCTGTTCAGTTAGTTCAAGTGTCACAGGTGAAGGATTTTGAGGAACCTGTAATGATACACTGAGCTGGTTATAAACATCCTGGAACCTATTAATTTCAAATGCTGTATGATTCAGAAAATTAAAACCCAAAACTATAAAACAAGAAAACATAAATCGTTTTTTCCCCCTAACTCACTTATGGCAAAATGTTTGCTGTTAAGCTTTATTTGTATGATCTGTTTCTGAAAAAAAAACTTGCATGACACAACATGACACCTAAGGCTAAATACAGGGCGGCTGTAGCTCATTTGGTAAGGCAGTCCTCCATGGAGCCACTGAGTCAGTGGTTTGATCTCCAGTCCCTCCTTGCTGCGTGCTGAAGTGTCCTTCACACATTTACCCTTTATGAACTGAGAAATGTGGATTTGGAATCTTGTCCATTGTAAAATTATGGCACCTTTCTCTAATACACAAACCAAGACATCATAAATACGTGACTACATGTCAGTGTTCAAGGTTTCACATTTAGAAAGATGAGGACTGTGTCTCCATTAAGATACAGTAAACTCAGTGTTATTAATATGAACAAAATGATTATAAGTGAATCTGTCAAACTGCTCATGAGAAAACACTGGGTGAATTTCGGTGACATGAAGACATGAGGGAACAATCAAACAGCAACTCTCTCTAATCCTGAAGCAGGAGATGCAAATGGGGCTTCATACATACCCCCCCCCTCCAAACACACACGCACTTTCAAGCCCTATATGATGGGAATATTCAAATAAGACTTTGTTGTTGCTCATAAAACAGATAATAGGAACAGGAGGGAGCAACATGTAAATCAATAATTAAATCATACATAAAATGTATCAAATGTTTTATGATTGTCTAGTCTAATTAATGTTGCTTATACAAACCCCAAGTCCAGAGATGTTGGCATTCTGTGTAAAATGTAAATACAAATAGAATAATAATAATAACAATAATTATTATTATTATAATTTTGGCCTGGTTTTGGTTGTAAATTGTGCACAGCTAAAATGACACAGGACCTGTCAGTAAACTTCTCACACTTCCTCTATAGCAGGTATCTTTGAAACGGCAACTTTACTGTCCTGATGGAAGATGCTACAAAGAATTTTCTCAGATGTGTCCTGACATGATCTACCTACATTCCACCTTTCAGCAGCTTTGCAGGACAGTAAACCACAGTTGGTATAACTGTTTTACTGTATGTGAAAGTCACCTGACAGAAACCAAACGTATCTGCTCTGTTTATAGTTGCAGCCTTCATAGATATAGAAATGTCTGTTTACAGTGCAGCACCACAGGCCACTTTAAACAGGTGTAGTTTCTTTTTCATTCCAATGTTGGAACAGATATTGTATCTGCAGTATCAACTACAGTTTTATAGAACTGCCGCCATTTCTCCTAAAAGGTGAAGGGAGGGGTGAGCAGTGTGGGCAGAGGAGCTTCCTATGTCGGTTTACAGAAGACACACAAGATAAAGCCTGAGCACCACATGTTCTACACCGATAAATGTGCCTGACAAAGTTAAACAGGAACTCAGGCTAAATTCAAATATTAAAAGGCTGCATTCAAGTGGGAAATAAAAAGATTATAAAAAAATAAAAAGGGAAAACCTATGAAAGTTTTACCAATAAATTCTTCCAAAAATAACTTTTATTGTGTGTAGGATCAAACTGAACTACAACATATTAAATTGATCTAATAAACAAGAAAGAATGTTTCATTTCTTGTACGTTGGAACATGACAGTGTTTAACTGGTAGACTTCCAATTAAACAAATAATTTTTTTTTTGGAACTTTTAAATGCTGATGTATCATTATGGGTTAATCACGCAGAAAATGATTAAAATTGGCTCCATCTTTACCAACAGTGACTTTGTGAAAAAAAGGAGCAGCAGCAAAAATAACTCACCAGATGTTTTCACCAGTGTCTTCAGCCCAAACATGGACAGCCAACATTGGTTATTGAAGACTCATGGCGAGATCTTACAATGTTGTGTCAGCTACTCAATACTATAACGCTTTAACCACCAAGTCAGACATGGAATATTAGTGACGGCTAAAAATGAACTAGTGTGATTTGTGTAGTTTTACAACAACAATGCCAGACTTTTTAATGCTCAGTGGGGTCGGGGTCCATGAGAGTCAGCTCTAATTGACTCTTGTAAAGCTTAGTAAGCTTAGAAAATTCTTTCAGAGCTGCTGTACTGGATTCCATCAGACTGTCCAGGTGTACCTAATGAAGGGGCCTGTCATTTGTGGGGTCAAATGAACATCTTTCCCTTTGGAGACTGCAGCTTACTGTAGTTATATTAAATGCAAAGACAGCCAGAATAATGTGAATTCTTTTAAAGGAGCCTGTAATACAACTGCACATATAGCCTGATAATCCCTTATTCTTCTCCACAGGATCTATGAGAGTTACTGTGGAGCTGAGGATTGTGATGGTGGGGAAGACAGGATGCAGAAAGACACCGCATGGTCCTCTTTACTCACGGTGACCGTCTCCAAGGAATCACCATTGAAGAGTTCTTGTATGAAAGCCCAGAACTTCAAGGACTTGTAGCCAGATGTAACAGTCAGTACCATGTTTTTAATAATCAATCGTGGAATCAGCCTCAGGTCAGTTCAGAGGAACGGAGGAAGTCACTACACCAACGAGATATTCCAGGAGGCAGAAAGGGCAATCAAAGAGGAGAAACAACAAATCTTGAGGGAGAAGGAAGAGAAAAAACACAGAGAACAAGAGGAGGTGGAGAGAAAACTAAAGGAGAAACATGAAAAAGAGATGCAGAAAATGAATGAACAGCATCAGGCTGGGAGATGGTCTGCACTCATATAGTGCTTTTCTACCTGTTGGTACAAAGCTCTTTACACTGCTTCTTATCTACCCATTCACACAATCACACACACACATTCATACACCAATGGGGAGCTGCTCTGCAGCTGGCCAACGCTCACCGGGACCAACTAAGTAGGGTTCAGGGTCTTGCTCAAGGACACTTTGACATGTGACCAGAGGAGCCGGGGATCGAACCAACAACTGTAGTGGACAGCTGCGCTACCAACTGAGCCACAGTCATCCCATAGTTGCCCCAGAGGATGAGGATGATGGAAATGAGGGAGAGAGAGAGGATGAGAGAGATGGAGGAAAGAGAAGCAGAACAAAAGAGAGAAGAAGAAGAAAGACAAAGGCAGATTGAAAGTTTGAGGCAGCGTTTAGAGGAACAGCGTGAAAGAGAACTGAAAGAAGAAAGAGAAAGATGGAGAAGGGAAGCACAGAGGCAAAACCAGTCTAATGATGAGTGTTCAATTCTCTGATTAGATTTTCATTTTGTATTTGACCTAAGGAGACAGCTGTGGATAAATGTACAATATGTTACAGTTGATCAGCTAACAATGTGCTCACAAACAAGTTTCACCACAGAACTCATGGTATTTAATGAGTCAGTAAAACAATAACAGAGGGAATTTGGGAAACAGCCTGGGAAAACTGGGAGTGAAAAGGTGCTATATGGTTTTAATCTCACCTCTGGGTCAGGACTTCCTGTTTCTCAGCCAAGCAACATGACAGAGACTTGGAAAAACAATAATTATTTCACATGCTTCACTTAAGATTTAAACCAACTTTGCTGACATTTAAATCTAAGTTTAGTGTTTGCAATGTTACTCTGTGAAATGCTGTGTGTTGATACTGTGTTTTCTCCATATGATGTTACACTGACTTTTCAGATCATACGGGCTGTTTAAATAAATAGAAGATCTGCGCTTTTTAACTGTGTATAGTCTAATTTCTCATTGTTTGTGTCCTCTGTGTGTCAGCCACCAGATGTGTGACAAGCTAATATTGATAACCCAGTGATTTAAACTGTTAAATTTATGCTGGACATTTATCAAAACTGCCTTGGATTTAATGGATGTTTTACATAAAAGAGAAACAGATCGGACAGTCCAGTGTGACTGTGTGTTCACTGTATGTCCATGGCTGGTCTGCTGTTATGATCACTGATTCAAGGTTCTGTCCAATGAAGAACAATGGGTGTGTTTTGTCATCACATATGTTGCATTTTCATATTTTTTTATGTATTGGTAATTTGGGGGGATCTGCCCTTTAAATGAGCGGGGAAATCCAACTTCATGATGCCAGTGGTGGAGCCAAAACCATTTTTGTTAGGCTCAGCCAGTACAGAGACTGCAGGGGGCCCCTCTCCAAGAAGGGTCTATTTCTTGCCTTTTACCTAAGAATTTGTCAACACCATCATCATCCATTAGTAAAATAAACCTTAATTTCATTCATGTCAGTGTTGTGGATTTTCTGAGGCCCACATGTAAATGGCCTGCACTTATATATAGTTGTCCTCTAAAGCACACACACGCTCACACACTGATGAGGGAGCTGCTCTCACTGGGAACGAGACTCCTCATGTACTTCTATCGAAGATTAATCAAAATTAGCTCTGACATGTTCTCCGTGCAGAATCCCTGTGCACACCGACCCCCTAATGCCATTTTCTCACTGACTGACCATTTTTAACTACTAACTTTGGGAAGATCTGGACAGGATAAAAAAAATTCAGTAAAAGCTATTTTTAATCAAGCTCATAATGAATGAATCTGAAACCTCAAAGATCCTTTTTTAAAAAACTGCAGAAATTGACTTTTTTTATGAAGTATGTGAAATGTTTGACTTTAGGGGCAGGCAAGAAATACTTAAATTACTTTTGTATTCCTGTAAGTGTAAGAGAGGGAGAGGACTAGCTTTATAAACTTTGTTGTATTCTTTTTTGGGAAAATCTAAATCACATTTACATACAAATTCATTATGGGACAAATACATTACAGTCAGTATTCATTTCATTTTCTTAAACCACTCTGATTTAAAGGAGAACTTCTTGCTGAGAGTAATTACTTGATTTTTCCACAAGGTGAAGTTATTATTTGAGAAATTATGGAGAAAAACAAAATACAACTTCAAAGAGCAAGACCTGTTTTTGACATAGCTGAAGGCAATTTGGGTCAGCAAAAATCACATTTAAGGAGGAAATTAGGACCCCCCAGGTTATCAGGAATATAAATACATGTCTACCTTCACCAATTATTTTGTCAAGACTCATTATGAGTCTGAAGGAAAGAAAATAGTACCAGTAATTTAATATAATTTCCCAGAAGCGTGATGGGCTGCCAATACTCAATTACAAGCTTATCCTTTCAGTAGTAAAACAACAAAGCTTTTTTTCATAGGAGATAGAGCTAATGTAGTAGGACACTCCCCGAAAGCTTCAAACAGCATCTCCACAATAATTTGTTAGGCTCTACAGTAACCACCACCGCTGGATACCAATGATATAGCACTATCCAATTCATTGATGCCTGTCTCTGCTTTCAGTTAGTTTTCTGAAATCCTCTCCGATGCCACAATTTCTGTAATAGAGTTATAAAGTCCACAATCAGTTTTAGAATAATTAGATTTGCAAGAGGAACTATGGAATTTTAAAATGGCCCTTTCCGCTTCCCTGTAATCTTCAGTTAATGTGTCATCAGTTAACACTTGATTAATAACTTTAGTTCTTTGTTTTTTATATATGGGGCAGCTGTAGCTCCAGTCATTCACCGACTACAGGATCAGTAGTTGACCCCTGGTCTCTCCTGGCTGCATGCTGAAGCGTAGCTGAACCCCAAGTTGCTCCTGGTGGGTCAGATCAGCACTTTGCATGGCAGCCATTGCTGTGTGTGTGGATGGGTGAATGAGGAGATACATTGTACAGTGCTTTGGATAAAAGTGTTTTATAAGTGGGCATTTATCATTTATAGACTGTAGAAATAGGCCAAGTAGGTTTATCCATTTAGCTCGGGCACGTATATAAGCCCCCTGTCCTGACTTTGTGTTATGAACCCTTCCCACTGATTCAAAGGAGACACCTCCTCCGAACTTTTCATTTGTTTAATTAACAGTCTTATCTCCTCACAAAACTTACTGTTGTTCAGTAGGTTGCTGTTAAATTTCAAATAGTTTTTTGATTTGGGGGCCTCTAAATTATTGGACAGAGTGCAACACAATGGTCAGTAAGTGGGGAGCTAAGACAATGGAGGTGGAAACAGATTTCACCAAAGTACTACAAATGACAAACAAGCTGATCTATAATTTCCCCTCATACAGCTAAACGGAATGCAATGTTGAGCAGAGGGAAATAAAAGTTTGAAAGTATGTACAAGTCCCAGTCTTTGTGAAATGCAAGGAAATGCTGAATATATCCACACTGAACATTCCACTGAGACTGAAACTTGTTCAGTTAAAGCAGGAAATTGACAGTCTGAATAGGAATGTACAGACATGAAAAATACAACTTGAATAAGCACCTGTAAGTAGAAATACAATTCCTATTTTCAAATTATTCGTTTCTTCCAAGACATTTGGTTTGCATGCTTTTTTTTTAAGTCAGGCTAATCAGAATGTAAAGAATAACTGTCTTGTGAGTTACAGAGCGGCAAAATAGTGTTTCATTGACAATCAAATGTAAACAAGGAAAACAGAGAGAAGACTTGCGACTAGGCAGCACAGAACAATCGTTATAGTTCTGTCTATTATAGAGGGTTGAAAGAGGGGGGTCTTCCTCTGGAGCACAGCAGGCGGCAGCAGTGGAGACTGTTGTCAACATTCTTATTTCAAGTGACTGTGTCTGCATTTTTATTTCACAACTTTCATAAACATGTATTTAAACACACATGGTATAAATATCCCAATATTTTACACTATCAAAAGTTGTTGGAAATGGTTTCACAAAAGTACAATTCAACCAATTGTAAACATAAACCCAATCAGTTCATTCTTTGGTTATATGAAAAACCATCTCAAAGACTGTCAACACTTGATGGCAAAATCAGACAAACACAGCCCTGTTTTGGGTTCTTGTTGTCTGTGTTAATGACCAGTTGGGTTTGAGTTACTGGCATTAATGTTTTCAGTTTAGTTTTGTTAGTTTATTTGAACCATTATTATGTTAGAGGGGGAAGCCGGACTCCGACTGGCCATTCTGCGGCCTGGTTCTGGGTTTTGCCTCTGTTTTTTTTCCTTTAGCCAGGGTCCTGTTTACCCTTGTTTTTTTGTTATTAAAGTTGTTGGGATTTTATATATCTTATTTATATATCTGATATGTCATGTCAAGGCAAAGAAGCTGTAGGAGTATTTTATTTTATCCCCATTCACGTGACGGGTGCCGAAGATTAACTTTCATTGGCTGTTTTGTTCCTGTATCAAACAAACCAAAAACAGACTCTAAGTAGCAGCTTACTAGTGAAGTCAAAGATCTGACTCTTTTGGCTCGGCTCCTTTAAAGAACCGGTTCTTATGGCTCCCAAATGGGTCTTAATTTAGTATTAATCTGAGCTTTATATTTTAGCCTAATTTAGCAATCACAAATGATTTTTTTGTGTGTGTCTGTTTTGAAAAGAACCTTATCTTTATGGTTTTTGCTACGAAAAATACACGACTGAACAAAGAACCACAGTAAACAAATCAAGTAAATAAGGCGAGTCGTAACATTATGACATGTCTGCCCCCCTTCCTTCTTTCTCATAATGGTATGATCCTAGTCTGCCCTCACATGTGATTGGCCACATGGTGTGCCAATCAAAATAAAGCCATACCTCTGTCTGCATGGACTTTCAGCAGATCTGAGCACTAATAGCCAAAGATTTGGCTCGTCTCTTTAACTACATAGAGCCGGATCGTTCACAAACAACATATGACTACAGCTTGCATTTTCTTTGCTAGTCTGATGACCAGAAAGAAGTTTTAACTTTTCACTTTCAATTGGTTTCAAACTGTCTCTGTTATAAACACAAATCTGTTAAACATCTAATCTGACAAATGTATGACTCCAACCTGAAATGAGTTTATTTAATGAGCATTAATGATGAAGTAATAAGGAGGTGAAGGTCCGAAATTACAATATTCACATTACAAAATAGCCGATTTACCATTAATGAACTTTTGGAATTAGTTCCTCATATTTTTAAGCTATGGTACTTTACATATTTGCATATTGGCAAAATTATTACATGTAGAAATAATTATGCATAAAGCTACAGTTTGTAATATTTCAGCAGACATGCTGCCAAACTTACCCTAATTTGAAGAGGTGATGTCGATGCTGCCCTGACACAGACTCAGAACAGCACTGGAGATTTGCCTTTCTAAAAGTTTCTGTCCAATCAGAGAAGAGCAAAACCTGTGTCCCAGTGACATCAAATACCTTCCAAAACCTCACAGACACCAAAGGCTTTGACATTGTGTCAGTATGAAACAACCTGGGTGGGTTGAGTTGAGTGAGCTACAGCTAGTTTGATCCCCAAAAGCTGCATATTCTATTAGACAAGACTCTCACAGTCATCACAATCCGCTCATTGTCCATGTGAAGCAAACAAAAACTTTGGCCTGTGCTTCATAGCTGAAGTGTCCAGTTTTTTAGTCACAGGGTCAGAAGAGTCAGTTGTTGAAATAAAAAGATCTCACTAGTTCTGTGCATTTCAACACAGGCAGGTATAAGGTAACACAACATTACACATCTGGAGGCTGACATACAGAGGATACAAACACCTAACAAGCACAAATCCTTTTTTTATTCATTTGAACAGCAAATATAAAATGAAAAATCAAACAGGCGCGGAGTGTCAATGACAGCCACCTGCTGTCCATCCACCACATCTTGTCCCTTAGAACAGTCAACAGTCATAGACTTAGCACTGAAGCACTGTTGTCTCAGGATGGTGTTTCCAGTCGCACTCTTCCCATTCCCAGTCTTCCCCATCATCACAATCCTCAGCTCCACAGTAACTCTCATAGATCCTGTGGAGAAGAATAAGGGATTATCAGGCTATATGTGCAGTTGTATTACAGGCTCCTTTAAAAGAATTCACAGTATTCTGGCTGTCTTTGCATTTAATATAACTACAGTAAGCTGCAGTCTCCAAAGGGAAAGATGTTCATTTGACCCCACAAATGACAGGCCCCTTCATTAGGTACACCTGGACAGTCTGATGGAATCCAGTACAGCAGCTCTGAAAGAATTTTCTAAGCTTACTAAGCTTTACAAGAGTCAATTAGAGCTGACTCTCATGGACCCCGACCCCACTGAGCATTAAAAAGTCTGGCATTGTTGTTGTAAAACTACACAAATCACACTAGTTCATTTTTAGCCGTCACTAATATTCCATGTCTGACTTGGTGGTTAAAGCGTCATAGTATTGAGTAGCTGACACAACATTGTAAGATCTCGCCATGAGTCTTCAATAACACGACTTACCGTAGGAATGTTGGCTGTCCATGTTTGGGCTGAAGACACTGGTGAAAACGTCTGGTGAGTTATTTTTGCTGCTGCTCCTTTTTATCACAAAATCACTGTTGGTAAAGATGGAGCCAATTTGAATCATTTTCTTCGTGATTAACCCATAATGATACATCAGCATTTAAAAGTTCCGAAAAAAAATTATTTGTTTAATTGGAAGTCTACCAGTTAAACACTGTCATGTTCCAACTGAAGTTCAATAGTACGAGAAATGAAACATTCTTTCTTGTTTATTAAATCAATTTAATATGTTGTAATTTAGTTTGATCCTACACACAATAAAAGTTATTTTTGGAAGAATTTATTGGTAAAACTTTCATAGGTTTTCCCTTTTTATTTTTTTATAATCTTTTTATTTCCCACTTGAATGCAGCCTTTTAATATTTGAATTTAGCCTGAGTTCCTGTTTAACTTTGTCAGGCACATTTATCAGTGTCGTACATGTGGTGCTCAGGTTTTATCTTCTGTGTGTTTTCTGTAAACTTACATAGGAAGCTCCTCTGACCACACTGCTCACCCTTCCCTTCACCTTTTAGGAGAAATGGCGGCAGTTCTATAAAACTGTAGTTGATACTGCAGATACAATATCTGTTCCAACATTGGAATGAAAAAGAAACTACACCTGTTTAAAGTGGCCTGTGGTGCTGCACTGTAAACAGACATTTCTATATCTATGAAGGTTGCAACTATAAACAGAGCAGATAAGTTTGGTTTCTGTCAGGTGACTTTCACATACAGTAAAACAGTTATACCAACTGTGGTTTACTGTCCTGCAAAGCTGCTGAAAGGTGGAATGTAGGTAGATCATGTCAGGACACATCTGAGAAAATTCTTTGTAGCATCTTCCATCAGGACAGTAAAGTTGCCGTTTCAAAGATACCTGCTATAGAGGAGTGTGAGAAGTTTACTGACAGGTCCTGTGTCATTTTAGCTGTGCACAATTTACAACCAAAACCAGGCCAAAATTATAATAATAATAATTATTGTTATTATTATTATTCAATTTGTATTTACATTTTACACAGAATGCCAACATCTCTGGACTTGGGGTTTGTATAAGCAACATTAATTAGACTAGACAATCATAAAACATTTGATACATTTTATGTATGATTTAATTATTGATTTACATGTTGCCCCCTCCTGTTCCTATTATCTGTTTTATGAGCACCAACAAAGTCTTATTTGAATATTCCCATCATATAGGGCTTGAAAGTGTGTGTGTGTTTGGAGAGGGGGGGTATGTATGAAGCCCCATTTGCATCTCCTGCTTCAGGATTAGAGAGAGTTGCTGTTTGATTGATCCCTCATGTCTTCATGTCACCGAAATTCACCCAGTGTTTTCTCATGAGCAGTTTGACAGATTCACTTATAATCATTTTGTTCATATTAATAACACTGAGTTTACTGTATCTTAATGGAGACACAGTCCTCATCTTTCTAAATGTGAAACCTTGAACACTGACATGTAGTCACGTATTTATGATGTCTTGGTTTGTGTATTAGAGAAAGGTGCCATAATTTTACAATGGACAAGATTCCAAATCCACATTTCTCAGTTCATAAAGGGTAAATGTGTGAAGGACACTTCAGCACGCAGCAAGGAGGGACTGGAGATCAAACCACTGACTTAGTGGCTCCATGGAGGACTGCCTTACCAAATGAGCTACAGCCGCCCTGTATTTAGCCTTAGGTGTCATGTTGTGTCATGCAAGTTTTTTTTTCAGAAACAGATCATACAAATAAAGCTTAACAGCAAACATTTTGCCATAAGTGAGTTAGGGGGAAAAAACGATTTATGTTTTCTTGTTTTATAGTTTATAGTTTTAATGTTCTGAATCATACAGCATTTAAAATTAATAGGTTCCAGGATGTTTATAACCACCTCAGTGTATCATTACAGGTTCCTCAAAATCCTTCACCTGTGACACTTGAACTAACTAAACAGGTAATTATGATGCTGACAAAAGTTGATTGTTCACATCACAACTTTATCTTTGCTTCAGTTTAACATATGCAGACATGCATCTAATGATATTAATCTTAAACAAGATATGGATTTTCAAGCAGAACAGTCAATCTGATCAAACTCATTGCTGTAGGAGAGTCCGTGTTCAGAAACAAGACAGAACACACCGTGGTTACACAGAAACATGTAAAACAGCTTGACTCATGATATGATCTTTAAAGATGTCAACATCTTGTGTAACTAGAACAATCAATTTCTCCTTTGACTATAATGAAAACATGTTGTCAAAGAACATGGAAAAATCTGACAAAATGATTAGGAATCAATTCAATTCAACTTTATTTATATAGCGGCAATTTACAACAAGGTCATCTCAAGGCACTTTACATAATAAAGTCAAGACTATACAAACATTTAGAGAAAACCCAACAAATTCCCCTTGAGCAGCTATAGGCAACAGTGGAGAGGAAAAACTCCCTTTAACAGAAGAAATCTCCAGCAGAACCAGGCTGAGGGTGGGCGGACATCTGCCTTGACCGGTTGGGGTGAGTGAAAAGACCATCCACAGAAACTACAATTTTATTTCTGTGGATTAAATCATTCGTAATATTTTAGATGTAGGACTGCTTAGTGTTTGAACAAGCCTGCAACTGCTTTGCCGATAGATTGAATCCCTGCAACAATCAATTTACCAGCCTTTGCTTCTTTTCTGGCCTTATTCTCATACCTGGACTGCAGCTTTTCTTCTTCCTTTCTATCTGTTTCTCTCTCTCTCTCTCTCACACTCTGCTCCTCTCCTCTCCTCTCCCTGTTGCATGTTGGGATTTCCGTGTGAGTGTGATTGAAGGTGGAGGGGTGTGGGGCTTGAAGGTTTGAATTTTTCTCAAGCTCATTCGGGTTTTCCTCTGCTTATTTTTCAATGTTTATTTCTTGCATGGTCAGGTAAGTCTTGCTATTGTTTTTTTTCACTAAAAATGAATATGTCGTGTAACCTACAGCTTCAAAAATCACTACTGGAAACTTAACCATATTTTAATGTGCCATATACTTTCATTCAATAAATGTGGAGCTTTCATGATATTTTCTTTGGTTTCTTTGGTTTCTCTGCTTCCCCAACAACACTGGTGTTTATCAGACGGACATGGTGAAAAAAACATCTATAATGATGAGTTTTATTACCTATACCATTAGGTAATTATGTACAATGTTTTTGGTATTTTGGCCTACATTCTTTCCATTAAAAATGCCCTGTATCTTATTTTGATAAGGTTGTGAATCTAAACGTAGCTACTTACAGACACTTTGACATGTGACCGTAGGAGCAGGGGATCGAACCAACAACTGCAGGGTTGGTGGACGACTGCTCCACGTCCCTGCCCATGCCAAAAACAATCGGAATCTCTTTAACTGGCCAGGTTATTGAAGGAATTCAACTTTACAGATGCTCAACAGTAAACCACAGACAACAAATGTCAGACGACAGATAGAAATGATATAAAGAAAACAAATGGTGCAAGTCTCAGCAGGAGTTTTCTAATTTGATTTTTGATTATTTACATTTAATTCTAATATTTAAAGTAATTATAGTAGTTGGCCTGAAGACTTGTTGCAGTACACACATTGACATGGGAGCCTCTGTATCTACCACTTTGGCCAAAGTCAGTGACACGAGGCCTACACTGATCCAGTTTTACACACCATAAACCCTCTTTATCTGGCCTGGCCTGTTACCCCACCTATCTGGAAATCAAATCGTCACATACCTTGACCGCTAATGTAAAACCTAACCCAACCCTTTAAACACACACACCAATCACCTATAATAAGGACAGAGATCCATGCATATGTCCTCTGCTACAGCCTTTATCACTTTCTCAGTGTCATACTTAAACTCTCCAGAGAAATGAAGAAGTTGTTAATCTAGACAGATGCGAATTACTGATATTATTGATGGGTGCTATAGAAACATTTGCAGTTCATACACCAAATGTGTTATTCTGATTAGAGCACATTTTCTGAGAAATATTAGTGACTCACCTCAACCAGAAGTAGTTAAACTCTGGAAACTGTCCATTTCAGATATTATGTAATCATTTGTCTACATATCCACTCAAAAAACATCAGAAAATTGCAGTAATTAGATAAAAATTGTGTCTTTATTATCACTCTTTTTACATTCTCATAGTTATGTCACTCTGTACCTACCCACATTTTGTTGTGAATGAGACTTGTTTTGCAGGACTTTTGTTCAAAAGCTGAAGGGGCCCGTTACCACCAGTCTGCGGTTTCAGGGAGTCCCCCATTTTACCAGGCCTGAAACTTCAGCAAAATCTTCTGGGCCCACAGTCTCATGACATGAGACATTATTCTAAGATAGTCATTATTAATGGGAATAATGACTATTAACGGAGCACTTCCCATAAACTCCAGCTCCTACTTTTTTCTGATTAATACAAAAATTAAAGAATAAAAATAGCACACTGGGTAATGTACAGTATATTTGTTTATTAGGAGATTATTGCACGCTGGTTTCTAGCTGTGTAGAAGAACAGAACATGGACATGAAGAGTAAACCATGGTTTAACGTCTGAAATGAAGTTCCTGTGAGTCCCTGCTTCACATGCCTCTTTTAGGCTACAACAAGTCACAGTTTAAATGGACCAACACAATATAGATGTAAGAGGGAGCTGCACAACAGGTGTGTAGTTTGTTGGGCCAGAAGCATGTGCACATGCATGCACACACACACACACACACACACACACACACACACACACACACACACACTATAAAACACGAGCAGCACAGGTTTATTAAAGCACCATCTCATAAAAGCCTGGTATCTTCTTACTGCAAAGTGCTCTGAACTCAAGTACAAAAGTTTAGTAATTTACATGACAAACACAAGAAAGAAGTCTTCTTTTAAGTCCCCAATGCAACAGATATTAGTCACCACCAACCCACCCACTTCAAAACACACACACTTACAGTCAGCTGTTGTAAAAATTCAACAACAAAATCTTTATTTAAACTTTATAAATATACACAGAGGCTACTGTTAAATAGACTTAAAACCAGTGTTGACCATTTTTACAGTATCTGCTATGACAGAGTTGTTCTTTTAAAGAAAGTGCAGGTGGCTGAGTGCAGAGGTCACTGCAATTTGCTTGAGCCGAGATGAGGCCTGCATCATTGTTACAGAACAGAAATCAGTAGACTCGGTCCACATGGATGTAATCCCAAGTTAAAAGCAGTTGTTCTAACAGACCAGAATCTGTTTTCTTTAGCTTTACCCTGATCACAGTGGTAGAGTGGCCAGCTGGCTTAGAGGCAGCCAGCAGGTTCATCGTCGTTTCTTCCATTTCATTATATTTCCTGGTGTATATGTCCAGTACCCATTAGGCTGACAAAATGAAAAAGTTCAGGTAGAGAAAATACTGTATAAAGTAGCAGATAGTCGGCAGCCTGTGTTGATTCTTGGGGGACCAGAGAGCCTCACAGAGCTGAATTTTTCTCCCTCTAATTCAGGTAGGTGAGTTGCTTCACCACATTACCAATGAAAAAATAAACAATTTGTTTTTTGCGTAATCCACACAGAAAGGTCAGGGCTCTTGCTATTGTGGGTTATTCCACAATGCTCAAATATTAGCAGGTGGGACAGTGAACACTGTTTTTAAATGTTTTCAGTTCTTGGTTTTGATAAACAGTACCTGAACTTTGCAGTATGAGCCAAAACAGACATAATAAATGTCTAAACAGAGAATTTAGATAAATGCTCTACACTTACTGTGTAGCTTTTTAAAGCCTTGTTGGTATCCAAAACAATTTATTTATGTTTTCACTTTGGTATTTTGGTGAAGAAAACATATTGGAACCAGAAAAGTTTCCTTGCCATTTTAATTCAATTCTACTTTATTTATATAGCGCCAATTTACAACAAGGTCATCTCAAGGCACTTTACATAATAGTCAAGACTTTACAGACATTTGGGGAAAACCCAACAAATCCCCCTTGAGCAGCTATAGGCAACAGTGGAGAGGAAAAACTTCCTCTAATGCAAGAAACCTCCAGCAGAACCAGGCTCAGGGTTGGCGTCCATCTGCCTTGACCTGCTGGGCTGAGTGGAAAACATTGGGCGCAAGATTACATTCATCACCCCAAATCCTGTAGGATATGCTGTCAACGTATCGTTTTCCTCCCTCTGCTGTCCTTCATATCTGGAAGGCCTTTGAATGTGATAAAGCTTGTGCTATTTTTCAGTGTGTTGCAGTAAAACACTTGTCTCACAGCTTTCTGTGGTCTAGACAGACCAGTCGTGACATCCTTCCTTTTAGAGGAGTGAAGGCCATACGGAGCCTGTTTTGCTGTGGTGGTTTCACCTTTGTAGCAAACCTTATATGTTATAGGTGGAAATTCAGCAAAACGGGGTCACCAGTGATGATGAGACACGTGTCAGGGTCTAATGTGAACTCATCACCAATGTCCCTGTGCAGTTAGACCGCTACAACAACACTAGTGGTGAACTCCCTTGACAGAAAAAATGGTTGAAACCTCACAATTATAACCTTATAGAACCCGAAAAAATGCTGCATTCATGCAACATCTCTTGTTGATGTCCAACACAGTCCCAGAACACTAAAAACCAGTCAGCTTAACTGTCAAGATCTGTGTGTTTTGTCTGTCCTTTGTGTTTTTTTTACAGCTTCTCTAACTCAGTCTCTGTGCAGGTTGGCGGCTCCCCCCCCCTGCTGTAGCTACACCTTGAACTAGTGCCGATAGTGCGGTGCATAGCTGCTTGCATTTGAGACTCATTAGAGCCACCTTTGAGACCTGCCTAAACAGATGCCTAGTGTTGGTGCGTCTTGTATACTTTCCACACACAGTAAACTTTATTCTGGTTGTAAGTCTGTTGTTTCTGCTCTTGGGTTACTATTTGGCAAATCATAACCTTAAGAAAGTGTTTTGCCCCAAGCATACAGGTTGGTGGTTCTGTTATAAGTGAAACCATGGTTCATTGTCAGGCTTTTCTTGTAGTTTCAACCTGCACTGCAAGTTACATTTTCGTTTCGACCTTAATGCATGTGTGTGCATGCATAAGTTGTTAGACAAAAGTGTGGAAGGGACAAACGAGATGAGGAGAACGCCCTGGAACTAACAATGACACACTAGCACCTAAACAATGTAGTCCTTAAATACACAGCGCACGTAGGGGTGATGATGATCAAGAACACGTGAGTGATTCAGTAAGCAGCCGAAGAGTGACAAATAGGGCAGAGAAGACACACAGAGCGTGAAGTGGTGTGGTGAAGGGGACTCAGCAGGGGGTAGGAGTACTGCCGGAGCATACAGAAAACAAAGAAGATAACTGCCACATACACCCTACACCTGGACCATGCCCAGGTGTAGGGTGTGTGGCAGTTCTAACACAGTTACTTGCGTATTAAAGTGCAGGCTGTGTCCAGAGTGAGAGGCATCAGTGGAGATTTTCTTTGTCCACTATTTGGTTCTTGATATGTACAGGTCCTTTAAGAGCTTTAAGAGCAAGCAAATTGCTTGAGGTGCAGTCATTAGTGTAGATTTTCTGTATGCTGGATGTAACTTTTCCCATCCTAACCTGCTGAGTTTTGTCGGTGAGGAAGCTGGTGATGGGGTAGATACAGAAAGCTGAGAAAGCTTGGAGGAAACAATTTCTGGAGAAATGGTGTTGAACACTGAGCAGATTGTAATGTTATGTTGCTATGTTAACTGCATCATCTACTGACCTTTTTGCCCTGTAGACAAACTGCAGGGAATCTAGCAGGGGCCAAGTGATGTTTTTCAGGTGGTTCAACACTAGTCCTTCAAAGGATTTCATAACCATAGACGTCCAAGCGATTGGCCTGTAGTCATTGAGTCCTGTGATAGTAGCTTTCTTAAAGTGTTGGAATTGTTGTTGAATGTTTGAAAGTTTCTGGGACACAGCTTCAGTGATTTGTTAAAAATTTGGATGAAGATGGAGCCAATTGGTCAGCACAGACAATCAGAACAGAGGGTTTGACCTTATTTGGGCCTGCAGACCTGGTTTTCTGTCTATAGAAGATTATTCTCACCTTCTCTTCAGATATCCCAAGGGTGTCCAGGGTGTCTGGTGGGGTGATTACAATCTGGGCATCAGCAGGGGGGTGAATTGGTATGTATGCAGTCCTGGTGTCTTGATGTTACTTACCAAAGGAACTACTGTGTGGTTATCACAGCTTATTATATCCAACCCGATGCTAATATTAGCACCACACTTAACCATTTATATGACATTGTGAACAAACACCAGAAGGTGTATCCTGAGGGGGTGCACATTATTGCTGGTGATTTTAACCAAGAGTGCTCTCCAACTCACGCAGCATGTGAAATGTTCCACCAGACTAAGAAATATTAAGCACGCCCTCACAGCAGAACCTCTCCCACACCTGGGTCTTTCAGACCACATATCTCTGCTCTCCGTAAGTAAAGGTAAAGACCTTTATTTCTCATTATACATGCAGGGTATACAATAAAATTGCATGATTAGATGGAGGGTTAGTCCTAAGCCACTGCAGTCAGGTGTGCCATCACTATGGGCCAACCTGACCTGGTCCCTAACACATGTTTTTAGTGGTAGGGGAAACCAGAGCCCCTGGAGGAAACCTCTGCAAGCACAAGAACATGCAAACTCCACAAAGAAAGGCCCTGTTCAGAAGGCCAAGTCTCACTTGAGAAGGAAAGCAAGATCAGTAAATCTAAGGAAGGCTGGCCCATTGCTCTCACACCCATCATCACCAAGTGCTTTGAGAGACTGATACTGATGCGATCGCTTACAGCTCTTCCTTTAATACCATTATACCAGACATACTGATCAACAGACTGCTGCGTCTCAGCCTCAACACTAATTTCTGTTGTGTTCTATCAATCTTTCACTCAACACACAGAAAACAAAAGAGCTTTTCCTAGACTTCAGGAAAAGGAAAACTGATTTTTCTCCAATTTTAATACATGAGATTGTGTGCAAGTAGTAGCAGCAAGTCAATTGCAGAGTCATACGCCTGTTCGAAGGTCTGCGGCCAACTCAACTCTCCCATTGTGGGGAGAAGGTAAGCGGCATGCTGCCATCTCATCTTAAACACATTCTGGTATTTTCAAACCTTTCTTCATTATGTTCCCAAAATGTCTAAATTAGCGCTATATAAATAAAGTTGAATTGAATTGAATAGATGAAACAAAGTAGATGCCTCATTTGCATCTACTCTTTCAAAGTTGTTGGGATGTTTAAAATATGAGGGTAAACTTTGTGGGTTTGTAAGATTAGAGAGAGTTGCAGTTTGATTGTTTCTTCATGTCTGCACAGTCACAGAAACTCACTCAGTGTCTTCTCATGAGCAGTTTGACAGCTTCACCAAATAAACTCATTTTGTTCATATTAGCAACAGTGAGTTTATTTTATCCTACTGGAGACACAGTCCTTATATTTCTAAATGTGAAACCTTGAGCCCTGACATCACGTAGTTATGATGTCTTGATTCATGTATTACAGAAAGACGCAATGATATTACAGCGGACAAGGAAAAAAGACACATTATGTTACATTGTGAAAGGCAAACATTCTTCCTCTATGACTACATTATAATTCTGCTGCTGACTGAGGAAAGAGTTGTTACGGTGAAAGCTTGAAATGTTGGACCAAAATTAAATGAGACAAGGTAGTGAGGTCAGATAAGTAAAAGGTTTCATTTACAGGGTTCATACAAACAGGGCAGCACAGTGGTGGAGTGGTTTGTACTGCCAACTCTGTGAAGTAGGGTTCACACAGTATCTGACTCTGAAGCACTTCTTTAAACAGTGTAGCAGAATAAGCAGATCCTGTACCCGTACGAGGTAAAACAATTGTCCACTGATCCCTGGGTTGTTGGTTAGATACAGGTGAAAAAAGGCATGGTCAGGAGAGAAGGCACCTATACAGACAAAAGCAGGTTAGACATGTAATTGGGGAAGTGCAAGGTCTGAAAAATCAAGTGCACAACAACAAGAAGTGTGAAAAATACCAAATAAAAGCATGAATGTGAGAATTATGACAAATGTTATTTAGGCGTAAGTATCATGATGCATCATGCAAGAGTCGGTGTGATGAACTACTGATGTACCCAAGGAAAATACTTTGGTAGTGACTCAGAAAAAATGTCCGTTTCATAGTTTCTTTTTTAGTAACAGGATACAAATAAAGTTTAACAGCAACTCAGTAGTCAACCAATGTTTTTTAACTAGTCTTTAATGACAAATATGTTCTAAATACATTCATGTAATAAATTAAAAAGTTTGTACAAACATAGTTAGACCGTGTAAATAAAATAATTAATTTCTTTAATAACATTTTTGTCCTGTTATTGTAAATTCTGAATGTACAGTGTATGTACTGTAAACATGACATACTTTTGTCTGTGTGTGCTTAAAAAGTACATATAGTTATATAATGCAAATTTGAATAATAGTGACCTTAACAGTTTTGACTTTTTTACTTTCAGCAAATATTTTGCACAAGTTAGGGAGTGAAAAATATGTATTAGTTTTAGGTTCTAGGTTTCTGAACATACAGTATTTGAAATTAATTGGTTCCTACCAAGTCAGTGTAACATTACAGGTTCACAAAATCATTCACCTGTGAAAATTGTAAATCAATGAAATTGAAAAATCAAATGTTACTTTGATTTATTGTTAATGTCACATCTTTATTTTTCCTTCAGTTTAGCATATGGACACATATTAGGTCTTGAGTGTATAAATGAAAACTAATGACATTAAACTCAAACAATATATGGATTTACATGCAATTTTAATTAAGAATGAATTTTAATCAAACTCATCACTGTAAGTGAGTACATCTGATGACAGCAATCAGTTAGTCATCAGAGGACTGTCAGGACTTTTTCTAATCATAGATCACATCGGTGTGCAGAAACAAGACAGGACACGCCGTGGTTACACAGAACCATGTAAAACAGCTTGACTTATGATATGATATTTAAACATGTGAACATCTTGTATAACAAACCCAATAAATTTCATCAATAAATTTCATTCCTTTAGTCTTAGGTGGTGTCCAGCAAATTATCTGGGCTACATAGACAATTGAAAACGTTTTTGGGGAAACCCTAGGCTGATTAGGAGAGATGGCACTTTGGATGGTGTCTTTGTCTTATCTAAAAATATGGCTAATTTTATAAGACAACCAAAAGATTGACAATCCAGAGTTGAGCCTAGGATGCAGAGATCAAGTCCTACAGTATCCTTACTGCCGTCACCCCCCCACTACACCCACATTCCTGTAGAGACTGTGTCTGTTCCCCGATCAACTAAATTTCATAAACCAAAAATTATCACGAGGAGTTAATCATAATAACTTAATAAAAATTAAGACTACTCCTCTTACTGAACAAAAACCTAAAACAATTAAATGTTGGATTAAACATTTGTTTATGATTATGATTTTATTATGTTGGATTGGTTAAATAAAATGGATTGTTTTTAAATAAGAGATCTCTCCTCTAAATCTCTGTTAGTAAATGACTTGATAAGCGATCATCAATTCAATTTATTTTGTCTTACTAAAACTTGGTTGCAGCAGGAAGAATATTCAGTCAGTCAGTTTAATTGAGTCGACCCCACCAAGTTATATTAATTATCATATTCCTTTTCCAGATCCAGTAGGGGGATCCTCTGCAGTGGCTGCCGAATTAGTATTCAGTAGTTCGTAATGTGGTCCTGCGAAGTGTCACTGCTGCCACTGTTTCCTCTGGTGGACCATGTCACCTTGTTTGAGATCATGCAGGATGATGTCTGCAAGGGTCAGCTGGGGACAAACAGCTGAGAGAGATCTGCACGACAGTTGAAATCACATCTTTATGACAAACTCAAGTTTGTTTGTTCTGAATTAGTACCGCGCTAGGAGGTTTTCTCAAACATTATGTGTTAAACGTTTAACTTGCATAAAAAATAGCACCAATACTAATTCTTTAACCATTTCAAACCTGTCTCTTCACGCCATTTAGTGAATTTGGTCTTAAGTCATTCTATGCATCATGCACTCTGGGGTCAAGAGGGCAATGATGCTTTTAAATAAAGCATTAAACATGCTTATATTTATTACATGATAAAAAAAATTTGTTTGACAAAGGCTACAAGGGTGTATAGCTACATTCACCTCTTGTAAATTTGAAAAAAGCGCCACTCAATTGGTCGACCTAGGACTTGTGTGTGAAATTAGTTGCTTGCACTAGGGAATTCTCAAATAAAAATTATTACACACACAGTTAATAGGGAATTATACACAGGCTTTATGCCATTCCTGTTTTAAAGAGTGTTGGTTCTGACATGCATTCTGATATGGACTGACCTGCATGCCAGATGCCCAGCATCTTTCATAAGACCTATGTCATATTTATGGGCTGCCCAAAGACTTGGGAATTTGAGCGAGCAAGCTCTGGTGGTAAACTAGTTTCTCTGATGGTAAGGGCTGCATCTGTGGTGTTATGGTTATTCAATTCAATTTAACTTTATGTATATAGCGCCAATTCCACTTTCATACCGGATCGGTCGAGGCCCGGGTTAACAACGACCGCCACCGGTGCTGTTAACCTACAGGGTGCCGGTGGAAATTGGACTACTGTTGGTCGAAGAAGGAGAGGAGGCAGAAGGGTGCGTGGTCAGAGAGAGAAGGGGAAAGGCAGGAGCTTAGATTTGAGAGTAGGGACTCTTAACGTTGGCACAATGACAGGGAAAGGTAGAGAGCTGGCAGACATGATGGAGAGAAGGAAAGTAGATGTACTGTGTGTGCAAGAGACGAGGTGGAAAGGCAGCAAAGCACGTAGTATTGGAGGAGGATACAAACTGTTCTACCATGGTGTGGATAGGAAGAGAAACGGAGTAGGAGTGATCCTGAAGGGGGAGTTTGTGAACAATGTTCTAGAGGTGAAAAGAGTCTCAGACAGGGTGATGAGCCTAAAGCTAGAAATCGAAGGTGTGATGGTGAACATAGTTAGTGGGTATGCTCCACAAGTTGGCTGTGAGTTAGAAGAGAAGGAGAGATTCTGGAGTGAGTTTGATGAGGTTGTAGAGAGTATCCCCAGAGGAGAGAGAGTAGTTGTTGGAGCAGACTTCAATGGGCATGTTGGTGAGGGGAACAGAGGTGATGAGGAGGTAATGGGCAGGTTTGGTGTAAAGGACAGGAATCCAGAAGGACAGATGGTAGTGGACTTTGCTAAGAGGATGGAAATGGCTGTAGTTAACACTTACTTCCAGAAAAGAGAGGAACATAGAGTGACATACAAGAGTGGAGGTAGGAGTACACAGGTGGACTACATCCTATGTAGACGAGGTCATTTGAGAGAGGTTAGTGACTGTAAAGTGGTGGTAGGAGAGAGTGTAGCCAGACAGCACCGCATGGTGGTGTGTAAGATGACTCTGGTGGTCAGGAAGAAGAAGAGAGGAAAGTCAGAAAAGAAGACCAAGTGGTGGAAGCTAAAGAATGAAGAAACTTGTGAGGAATTCAGGCAGAAGTTGAGACAGGCTTTGGGTGGTCAGGAAGAGCTTCAGATGATTGGGAAACTACAGCAGAGGTAATCAGGGAAATGGGTAGGAAGGTGCTTGGTGTGTCATCTGGTAAGAGGAAAGATGATAAAGACACTTGGTGGTGGAATGAGGAAGTACAGGACTGCATCCAGAGGAAGAGGTTAGCTAAAAGGAAGTGGGATGTAGAAAGGACTGAGGAAAGTAGACAGGAGTACAAGGAAGTGCAGCGCAGAGTGAAGAGGGAGGTGGCAAAGGCCAAACAGAAAGCTTACGATGAGCTGTATGACAGGTTAGACACGAAGGAAGGAGAGAAGGACTTGTACAGGATAGCCAGACAGAGAGATAGGGATGGGAAAGATGTGCAACAGATAAGGGTGATTAAAGACAGAGATGGAAAGGTGCTAACAAGCCAGGAGAGTGTGCAGAGAAGATGGAAGGAGTATTTTGAGCAGCTGATGAATGAGGAAAATGACAGGGAAAGAAGGGAGGAAGATGTGGATGTTGTGGAGCAGGAAATAGGAGAGATTAGAAAGGATGAGGTGAGGAAGGCTCTGAAAATGATGAAGAGCGGAAAGGCTGTTGGTCCTGATGACGTACCTGTGGAGGTGTGGAAGTGTCTAGGAGAGACAGCAGTGAAGTTTCTGACAAGTCTGTTTAACAGGATTTTAGAGAGTGAGAAGATGCCTGAGGAATGGAGGAGAAGCGTTCTGGTGCCGATCTTTAAGAACAAGGGTGACACGCAGAACTGTAGCAACTACAGAGGGATAAAGCTGATGAGCCACACAATGAAGCTGTGGGAAAGAGTAGTGGAAGCCAGGCTTAGGAAGGAGGTGGAGATTTGTGAGCAGCAGTATGGTTTCATGCCCCGTAAGAGCACCACTGATGCCATTTTCGCTTTGAAGTTGTTGATGGAAAAGTACAGAGATGGTCAGAAGGAGCTACATTGTGTGTTTGTGGATTTAGAGAAGGCGTATGACAGGGTGCCGAGGGAGGAGCTGTGGTTCTGTATGAGGATGTCAGGAGTGGCAGAGAAGTACGTCAGAGTAGTTCAGGACATGTATGAGAGAAGCATGACGGTGGTGAGATGTGCCGTAGGTCAGACAGAGGAGTTCAAGGTAGAGGTGGGACTACACCAAGGATCGGCTTTGAATCCCTTCTTGTTTGCTATGCTGATGGACAGGTTGACAGACGAGGTCAGACAGAAATCTCCCTGGACAATGATGTTTGCAGATGACATTGTGATTTGTAGTGAGAGTAGAGACCAGGTGGAGGAACAGCTGGAGAGGTGGAGGTTTGCTCTGGAAAGAAGAGGTATGAAAGTCAGTCGTAGTAAGACAGAATACATGTGTGTAAACGAGAGGGATCCAGGTAGAAGTGTGAGGTTACAGGGGGCTGAGGTGAAGAAGGTGCAGGAGTTTAAGTATTTGGGGTCATCAGTTCAGTGTGATGGGGAGTGTGGAAAAGAGGTGAAGAGGCGAGTGCAGGCAGGTTGGAATGGGTGGAGGAAGGTGTCAGGAGTGTTGTGTGACAGAAGAGTGTCAGCAAGACTCAAAGGAAAGGTGTACAGGACAGTTGTAAGACCAGCTCTGCTCTATGGGTTAGAGACAGTAGCAGTGAGAAAGGGACAAGAGGCAGAGATGGAAGCAGCAGAGATGAAGATGTTGAGGTTCTCCTTAGGAGTGACAAGGTTGGACAGAATTAGGAACGAGTTCATCAGAGGGACAGCACACGTTGCCTGTGTTAGCAACAAAGTCAGAGAGGCCAGATTGAGATGGTTTGGACATGTGCAGAGGAGGGATAGTGATTATATTGGTAGAAGGATGTTGGAGATGGAGCTGCCAGGCAAGAGGGCGAGAGGACGACCAAGGAGAAGATATATGGATGTCCTAACAGAGGACATGAGGTTAGCTGGTGTCAGAGACGAAGATGCTCAGGATAGAGTAAAGTGGAAAAGGATGATTCGCTGTGGCGACCCCTAATGGGAAAAAGCCGAAAGAGTAGTAGTAGTAGTAGTATATAGCGCCAATTCGCAACAAAGTCATCTCAAGGCCCTTAACATAATAAAGTCAAGACTAAGAGTAGGTCAAGGGTGACTGTGGCTCAGTTGGTAGTGCGGTTGTCCACCAGTTGTTGGTTTAATCCCTGGCTCCTCCAGTCACATGTCGAAGTGTCCTTAAGAAAGACACTGAACCCATTTAGTTACTCCTGTTGAGTGTTGGCCAGCTGCATAGTAGCTCCCCCATCAGTGTATGAATGTGTGTGTCTGAGAGTGTGAATGGGTAGATAAGAAGCAGTGTAAAGTGCTTTGAGCACCAACATGTAGAAAAGCGCAGACCATTTACTATGCAAACATTTAGAGAAAACCCAACAAATCCCCTTTGAACAAGCATCAGTGGAGAGGAAAAACTTCCTTTAACGGAAGAAACCTCCAGCAAAACCAGGCTCAGGGGTGAGATCAGATGCCTGATGAGACTGATGAGACAATGGAATCATCTGGTCAAGGGACAAGAAGAGCTGTGTGTCGTCAGCATAGCAGTGATAGGAAAAGGCATGTGAATGGATGACAAAGCCCAGGCATGTAGTATAGATAGAAGAAAAGGACCAAGAACGGAGCCCTGTAACACAATTTTGGAGAGGCTGTGAGAGTTGATTGAAGACAGCTCATTCCATGGTCTTGGCTAGAAAGGAAAGAAGAGAAACTGGTCTGTAATTCACCACAAGGGTCAGTCAAGCAAAGGCTTTTTAAGCAGTGGGATAATCTGGGCTTGTTTGAATGAGGTAGAAAAACACCTGTTGGGAGAGATGTGTTGATAATTTGTGTAATGGCTGGCATTAGAGTGGGTGCAACAGCTTGAATGAGAATGGAGGGGATTTAAATTTAGCAGACATTTTTATCCAAAGCGACTTACAGAGTAATTTGGTAGACACACACACGATGGCAATGGCTGCCACGCAGGGTGCTCATCTGGAGCAACTTGTGGTTCAGTGCCGCAACCAGCCAGAGAGCAGGCGGTCTGATGGTTTTAGAGGAAATGGGTGGATCTGTCTGCACTTCTATTAGGTTACCCATGGTTGTCCAAACATGACCCCTCGTATCAGCTGGTCATCATTTAAGATAATGGGTTGTTGGGGTGTTTATTGCCTAGCTAATTTACGTTGCATTTACATAATGCTAGTTCTTGTACCACCGATGGTAGTGGAGACCTAAACAACCCATTGATTTACTCTCATACCCAGCTGTTATCGCAACTTGGCAGAGGTTTTCAGCAAGGTGCGGGCAACCTCATTACCTTCTCACAGGCCGTGGAACTGTGCAATTGACTTGCTGCTACTACTTGCACAGTCTCATGAATGACAATTGGAGAGAGGTCAATTTTTCTCTTCCTGAAATCTAGGACAAGCTCTTTTGTTTTCTTTGTGGAATTTGCATATTCTTGTGCTTGCATAGGTTTCCTCCAGGGCCTCTGGTTTCCCCCACCACTAAAAACATGTGTTTGGGACCAGGTCAGGTTGGCCCATAGTGATGGCACGCCTAACTGCAGTGGCTTAGGACTAACCCTCCATGTAATGGACAGTCTGAATGCAATTTATTGTAGATTTGAGAGACACAGCCCAACCTTATCTCAGAGATCAATACTGCCTCACCTGTATCCACCCCTGTACTTCCCCTCAAGACACCAGGACTGCATACATACCAATTCACCCCTGCAGATGCCCAGATTGTAATCACCCCACCAGCCCACCAGGTGAGAAGGTGAGAAGAATCTTCTATAGACAGAAAACCTGGTCTGCAGGCCCAGATTAGGTCAATCCCTCCGTTCTGAAGGTCTGTGCTGACCAATTGGATTTATCTTCATTCAAATCTTCAACAGATCACAAAAGCTGTGTGAAGTCCCAGAAACTTTCAAACATTCAACAACAATTCCAACAATTTAAGAAAGCTACTATACCAGGACTGAATGACTGAAGCTCTCTGTATCCCCCCTATCACCTATCACCAGCTTCCTCATCAACAGAAATCAGCAGGTTACGATGGGAAAAGTTATATCCAGCATACAGCAAATCTACACTAATGACTGCACCTCAAGCGACCCGACTGCTCTTAAAATTTGCAGACAACATAACTGTTATCAAAGGACCTGTACACATTGAGAACCAGGTAGTGGACAAAGACAGTCTCCACTGATGCCTCTCACTCTGGACACAGCCTGCACTTTAATGCGCAAGTAATTGTGCTAGAACTGCCACACACACACACACACACTACAGCTGGGCCATTCTTACATTGTCTATTGTTGATTTTTATTTCTAGTATGTTATTTGTCATTTTCATATTGTCTGCTTTGTATCATCATGTCCTTGAGAGGAACAATGCACGGACAAAAACACCTTTGTATAACAACTTATGCATGCACACACATGCATTAAGGCCAAAACACAAACAAAAATTGCAGTTCAGGTTGAAACTACAAGAAAGGCCTGACAAAAGACTGTAGTTTCACTTATAACAGAACCACCACCCTGACTAGCTTTAAGTACTCGTCCTTGTAAGTGATTTTTGTTTCTATTATTAGATTCCTCCTCTTCAGTGATTTTTATTTCTTGTAGCTCCTGTCATTTGTAGTGGGCCTATTTCTGTTTATAGTTGTAGAGTCTGAGACCACAGTCCCAAACGCTAAATAAATTCAATTCAATTCAACTTTATTTATATAGCGCCAATTTACAACAAGGTCATCTCAACAGTTGGACAGTAGTCCAATCTATAAGTAACAAATGCATGGACCAGTTTTTCAGCATCACTTTGAGAAGGGATGCTCCTAATTTTGGCAATGTTCCGCAGATGGAAGAAGGCTGTTCTAGAGATTTGTTTTATGTGTAAGGTAAATGACAAATCCTGGTCAAAAATGACTCAGAGATTCCTTGCAGTACTACTGGGGGGCAAGAGTTATGTCATCTAAAGTAACAATATGGTTGGACAAAATGTTTTTGAGATTTATAGGCCCAAATAAAATAACTTCAGTTTTATCTGAGTTTAGAAGAAGGAAATTATACGTCGTTCAGGCCCTTATGTCTTTTAGACATGCTTGTAGTTTGATAAATTGATTTGTTTCATCAGGTTTCATAGATAGATATAACTGCTTGTCAGTGTTTTCTAATAATGTTGCCAAGGGGAGACATATATAGAGTAAAGAGTATTGGTACTAACAGAGCCTTGTGGAATTACATAACTAACGTTTGTATGTGTGGAAGATTCATCATTAATATGAACAAATTGGAATCAATCTGACAGATAAGATTTAAACCAATTTAGTGCAGTTCCTTAAACAAAGAACACTAAAGAATATTGTTGGGGACTTTAATCAGTGCAGTTTTTGTACTATGATGAACTCTAAATGCTGACTGAAATTCTTCAAACAAGTCGTTTCTGCGCAGGTAGCACATAATTGCTTTGCAACTACTTTTTTAACTATTTTAGAAATAAAAGGGAGAGAGCATCTTTGAGCAGTCTAACTGGAATAGGGTCTAGCAGACATGTTGTTGGTTTTGATGACGTAATAGCTGAAGTTAACTCAGTGAGATCTATGGGTACAAAACAGTCTAAAAGGGACTGAAGCCTTACTGATGATTCTAATGCTTTTGGGGGAGGGTCTGGTTAACTTTGTTTCAAAAAAACAAAAGCCCTCATTTGGTCAATCCACTCATGTTACACAGTGTCAAAGAATCCATGTGATCAAGCTCCCCCGAAAAACTCGACAACTTTCTATCTGGCTGCACATATCTTATAGGATTGTTTGTAAATGGTAAATGGTAAATGGTCTGCACTTATATAGCGCTTTTCTACCTGTTGGTACTCAAAGCGCTTTACACTGCTTCATATCTACCCATTCACACTCTCAAGCACACACACATTCATACACCGATGGGGGAGCTGCTATGCAGCTGGCCGACGCTCACCGGGAGCAACTAAGCAGGGTTCAGTGTCTTGCTCAAGGACACTTCGACACGTGACCAGAGGAGCCGAGGATCGAACCAACAACTGTGGGATTGTAACGGTCCTCTCTGATGCACTAGCCACTTCGTCCGAAGTTGAGGTTTGTTCCATATCTGTGGATGTAGCTTTTAATCCATTTATTTCTTTCTCCAATTCACATATCCGTTAAACCATCGCTTGCCTCTCAGAGTCCTCCATAATGTTCTGTCCCGCCTGGTCCTCTCCCCCGCACAGTTGTCAAGCACTGCTATCCTCTCACAAAAGTTACTAAATACGAATTGCCACTTCCCTTATAAATTCTGCCAACTATGCCAAATTTAGTGCCCGAGACCACAATTCCAGGAGCTTAATAAATCACTAATGCAAAACTTAAACTCACAATATTTATTTTTATTACATCAGGTACAGATAATTAAAAGCCTAGTCACAATCGTATACGGCCAATCATACACTCCTCGATAACCGTCCTGGCTAATGACAAATACGCACACGTGAGGATTAGACAAACCACCACACACTAACAGATGCTTTATGTTAAACACAGCACTTCAATCCACTCATGAACACAACCAGAAACAAATGTTATATGTTGGTCACTGGGGAGAATTGAGTCTGTTGATTTCCTATTACGAGCTAAGACAGAGAAGTGGCATGTGACACAAAAAAAACCCAAACACACACACAAAAAGCAAAAAAGATAGTTTGTCTGCCCTTAAGAGACAAGATCCCAGTTTTTTTTTTGTCTACGGGGCACTACGGGGGAGTAATTTGACAAAAAACCTAACACAAGGACAGCAGAGTTACGCAACAGTGATGCAACTGCTCCAGCAACCACTGCAACAAAAAGCAAAAACATAAAATGTTTAAAAAAAATAATATTCATTTTAATCTTAATACTTAATAAATCATTTCTCCACAATAAAACAAAGCCTTTACTGCTACATTGATATTCCCATGAACAATAGGCTTACAACTCCAATAAGTGCCCCCCTAAAATGCTGTGTGGCCACAATGTAGTATCAAAGAACAATACTCATATTTAGTAATTCAGTAATTAAATCAATCAAAACATCTTCACCCCGAAATTCCTTACCCAACACTGAAGTCTCACTTGGCAGAGCACAAGGCTAAAGCTCCCTCTGGCCTTATATCCAAAAATTAGCCTCCATACAAACACACCTGATTCCTATATCTGCTCTCCCATTACATGCCGGCTTCTGCCTTTAGGTTTGAGTGTTGTAGTTTAAAATAAGCTAATTCTCTGGAGTATTTAGAAATAAAGGGTTTATTGAAAGTGTTATGAGCACAATTATTATTAGATTCTATGTGTATCCTTTTCCTCTTCAGTTTCTGCTAATAAAAGTAATTGTGATTCGCAGCAGAAAACACAAAGCATTTTGGATGCGTAAAGACAGCAGATCTGTCTTAAAAGGTCTCTGAAATTTGAAAGCTAATCTGTTCTAGACATAGGAATTTCCCTTAAAAGCATCTTACTTGTTGTTTCTTTGATGTTTTTCTCCAAAATTTGTGACACACACACAGGTGAATACAAAAACTTTTGACTAATAACTTATGCATGCACACACATGCATTAAGGCGAAAACGCAAACGATACTTGCAGTTCAGGTTGATCCTACAAGAAGAGCCTGACTATAGTTTCACTTATAACAGAACCACCACCCTGTATGCTTGGGGCAAAACAATTTACATTTTGTTAAGCTGACTAGCTTGATATAAGTTTCTAGTATTAGGTTCCTCCTCTTGAGTGATTATTGTTTCTTGTAGTTTTCACCTCCTACCATTTGGGAAAAACGGTTTACACTTTGCCCCAGGGTTTGATGGGTGCATGTCTGGTCTTGCTGACGTACTTAATTAAGAAAGGAGCACACATACACACAAAACTACACAGTGTCTCTGCTTTGTGCTGCCCAACAAACAGGGTGTGTGGTTGTTACAGTTGTAAGATCAGCTGTCTTTACAGGAATAGACAAATGTTTCCAGAAAACCAAGTGGCCAAAGGGTTACATACACAACATAGGCTTAGAACTGAACCGAGGCTGAACTTTGGGATCGGACATCACAAACTTTACTTACTTTTTGCACTTAAGAAACTTAGCAGACTTTGCATGTTCACCCTGTGCTTGTGTCAATTTCCTCTGGGTTCTCAGATTCCTCCCGTGGTGCAGTTAAGGTTAATAACTGGCAGTAAATCCTATAGTAAAGTATGCACAGTAAAAATAAATGTGTCAGCTGTGTCAGCTGTTTATGTTTTATCATTATTACATCTGCATACTGTCAACAAAGTTCACAGAACACAGAAAGTGACACAAAACGTACAAAATACATTGCATTGGAAGTGGAACAAAAAAGCTAAATGCTACAAACAGTGACAATAGACACACCTGCTTCCTCACTACAGTAACCACATGTGCAACTTAATAATACAATGAATACAACAATGCACAAAATCTGGCATTACAGTCGAACCCCAGTCTCCTGTGGATAAATACTGTGTCTTGTTGCACCATCCACCACCCTGTCCACCTCCCTATGAGACTTTTTCACTTTTCACTCATTCTATGTCATTGCTTAATATTGAAGTGTCAATGTTCCTATTGAACAACACTGGAAACTCAGTGCGTCAATCACCGAAGTAAATGGATGTGTTAAGTATCAGTGTTTAACGCAGAAGGGATACCTCGGGAACGAAAACAGGCTGCAACATCACACTGAATATTTTGCCTGGTCTTTGATCGATGTTTGCTAACAGCAGCACAGAGGAGCATCTTTTGTAGATGGATAAAGACTGTTATCTGATTGGAGAAGTTTGTGTAGGGCTTGTAAACATGTCATAGTTTTGCAAGTTATTTATATCAGCTCGGAACGTGTTTTTTGGGGTCACTGAATGTAAAAGAATTTGAAGAACGATGTAAAAACAGCATGTTAACACATTTACATGAGAAGTTGTTTGCTGTGCTAAGAAGGTGATGATGAGGATCAAGCAGATCACAGTTTCATTAAACATATCTGACTAATTCAGAAATATTACAGTTTCACTTTCATTTGTGACTCGTGCTGACGTTGCAGTTTTTCAGAGGCTTATTTAAGGGTGTGTTTTGTGTATAAGGCCATGATAATGGTACTTGTAATAAATGTGAGGTTATTGCAGCTCTGGAGGCGAGGCTCTCTGAATTGGAAGCCCGGCTCCGCACCATGACAAACAATCCAGCTAGTCAGGCCCCGGTAGCTGGTGCGGACCAACCTAGCATAGCCACTGTTAGCTTAGCCACTGTTAGCTGTTCCCCAGCAGTACCCGAGCAGCCGGGAAGCCAGGCCGGCTGGGTGACGGTTCGTAAGCGATCTAATGCTAAACAGACGCCTCAGGTTCACCACCAGCCGGTTCACATTTCCAATCGCTTTTCCCCACTCAGCGACACACCCGCTGAGGAACGAACTCTGGTAATTGGCGACTCCATAGTCAGAAACGTGAACTTAGAGACGCCAGCGCCATAGTCAATGTTACCCTGGGGCCAGAGCGGGCGACATCGAATCCTATTTGAAGCTCCTGTCTAAGGATAAACGTAGATACCGTAAGATCATTATTCATGCAGGAACAAATGACGCCCGATTACGCAAATCGGAGGTCACTAAAACAAATATTGAATCGGTGTGTAACTTTGCAAAGACATTGTCGGACTCCGTAGTTTTCTCTGGACCCCTGCCAAATCTGATCAGTGACGACATGTATAGCCGCATGTCGTCATTCAACCACTGGCTGTCTAGGTGGTGTCCAGCAAACGATGTGGGCTACATAGACAATTGGAAAAGTTTTTGGGGAAAACCTAGGCTTATTAGGAGAGACGGCATCCATCCTACTTTGGATGGTGCCTCTCTCTTATCAAAAAATATGGCTGATTTTATTAGACAACCAAAAGATTGACAATCCAGACTTGAGACTAGGACGCAGAGATCCAGTCCTACACGCCTCTCTGCAGTATCCTTACCGCCGTTACCCCCCCACAACTCCCACATTCCTATAGAAACTGTGTCTGTTCCCCGATTAACTAAATTTTACAAACTAAAAATGATCACAAGAGGAGTTAATCATAATAACTTAATAAAAATCAGGACTGCTCCTCTTACTGAACAAAACACTAAAACACTTAAATGTGGATTATTAAATATCAGATCTCTGTCATCTAAATCTCTGTTAGTAAATGACTTGATAAGTGATCAACAATTCGATTTATTTTGTCTCACCGAAACCTGGTTGCAGAAGGAAGAATATGTTAGTTTAAATGAGTCGACCCCCCCAAGTCATATTCACTATCATGTTCCTAGAAGCTCAGGCCGAGGTGGAGGAGTAGCAGCAATCTATCACTCAAGCTTACCGATAGAACCTAGACCTAAACATAGTTATAACTCATTTGAGAGTTTTACTCTGAGACTTTCACACCCAAGTTGGAAAACTCAAAATCCACTTCTATTTGTTATCGTGTATCGTCCTCCAGTCCCTTATTCTGAATTTTTGACTGAATTCTCAGATTTTCTAGCCGACTTAGTGCTTAGTGCAGATAAAGTCGTCTTAGTGGGCGATTTTAACATTCATGTAGATGCTGACAGTAACTCCCTCAACAGAGCATTTAAATCATTATTACATTCAATTGGTTTCTCTCAAATTGTAAATGAACCCACTCACTGTTTTAGTCACACCCTAGACCTTGTCCTTGCATACGGTATTGAAATTGATAAACTAACAGTATTTCCTCATAATTCTGTTCTCTCTGACCATTTCCTAATAACATTTGAATTTAGTTTATTGGACTACACGGCAGCTAGAAAGAAGTTTTGCTTCAGTAGGTGTTTATCTGAAAACATTGTGAACAAATTTAAGGAAATGATCCCTTCATCATTTACTTCAACATGTACTGATATAACTGAGAGTAGCCTCATCAACTGTCCTCCTGTACAAGTTAATTACCTTACTGATAATTATGCAGCATCTTTACGTTCCATGCTTGATAGTGTTGCCCCTCTAAAAAAGAAGGCAGTAAATCTGAACAGGCGATCTCCATGGTATAGCTCGCACACCCGCAATTTAAAGCAGGCGTCACGAAGACTAGAAAGGAAGTGGCGTTCCACTCATTCACAAGAATCACACCTAGCCTGGAAAAAGAGTTAATACTTATACAAATTAGCACTCCGTAAAGCCAGAACAGCTTATTATTCATCACTAATAGAGCAAAACAAGAACAACCCCCGGTTTCTTTTCAGCACTGTAGCCAGGCTGACTAAGAGCCATAGTTCAGTTGAGACTAGTATTCCCTCAACGCTATGTAGCAATGACTTCATGACCTTCTTCACAAACAAAATCATAGCTATTAGAAATAAAATTCACCAGACCCTCCCCACAAATACAACAGAATTAGAATCATCAGTAAGTCCTCAGTCCCTTTTAGACTGCTTTGTGCCCATAGACCCTGCTGCACTAACTTCAATTATTATGGCATCTAAACCAACAACATGTCTGCTAGACCCTATTCCAGTTAGACTGCTCAAAGATGCTCTACCCTTATTAGACACGTTCGTATTAGATATCATTAATCTATCCTTACAAACAGGATATGTACCAAAGGCTTATAAGATAGCTGTAATCAAACCTCTACTTAAAAACCTAGTCTGGATCCAGATGTCTTAGCCAATTACAGACCAATATCCAATCTCCCTTTTATTTCTAAAATACTTGAAAAAGTAGTTGTAAAGCAATTATGTGACCACCTGCGCAGAAACGACTTGTTTGAAGAATTTCAGTCAGGATTTAGAGTTCATCATAGCACAGAAACCGCACTGATTAAAGTCACCAACGATCTTCTTCTGGCTTCAGATAACGGACTTGTCTCTATACTAGTTCTGCTAGATCTTAGTGCTGCATTTGACACCATTGATCACAGAATATTATTACAGAGACTAGAACATGTAATTGGAATTAAAGGAACAGCACTAAATTGGTTTAAATCGTATCTATCAGATAGATTCCAATTTACTCACGTTAATGATGAATCTTCGACATACACGAAAGTTAGTTATGGAATTCCACAAGGCTCTGTATTAGGACCAATACTCTTTACTCTATATATGTCTCCCCTAGGCAACATTATTAGAAAACACTCTGTAAATTTTCACTGCTACGCTGATGACACGCAGTTATATCTATCTATGAAACCTGATGATACAAATAAATTAATCAAACTACAAGCATGTCTTAAAGATATAAGGGACTGGATGACGTATAATTTTCTTCTTCTAAACTCTTCTTCTAAAGATAAAACTGAAGTTATTGTATTTGGGCCTAATAGTCTAAGAGACATGTTTTCTAACCATATCGCTACTTTAGACGACATAACTCTTGCCCCCAGTAGTACTGCAAGGAATCTTGGAGTAATTTTTGACCAGGATTTGTCATTTACCTCACACATAAAACAAATCTCTAGAACAGCCTTCTTCCACCTACGGAACATTGCCAAAATTAGGAGCATCCTATCCCAAAGCGATGCTGAAAAATTGGTTCATGCATTTGTTACTTCTAGATTGGACTATTGTAATTCTCTACTTTCAGGCTGCCCTAGTAACTCTCTAAAAGCCTCCAAGTAATCCAAAATGCTGCAGCAAGATTACTGACTGGGATTGGTAAGAGAGATCATATTTCACCTTCATTAGCTTCTCTCCATTGGCTTCCAATTAAATGCAGAATAGAATTTAAAACCCTTCTTCTTACCTATAAAGCTTTAAACGGCCAAGCCCCATCATATTTAAAAGATCCCTTAGTACCATATCATCCTACTAGACCACTTCGGTCCCAAAATGCAGGCCTACTTGTGGTTCCCAGAATTTCCAAAAATAGAATGGGAGGCAGAGCCTTTAGCTATCAAGCTCCTCTCCTGTGGAACCAGCTCCCAGTCCAGATTCGGGAAGCAGACACCCTCCCTATTTTTAAGACTAGGCTCAAAACCTTCCTTTTGATAAAGCTTATAGTTGGTTATAGTCATGCTGCTATAGGCTTAGACTGCTGGGGGACTCTGCACTGTGCCACTTCCTCTTCTCTTCAATCTCTCCTCTCACCCCACATCTATAATGTCACCACTGTATGACATTAACTCTGTGTCTTCTTTGTCCCGTAGTCGTCTCTCTCCCTCTCTTTTTCCCTCTCTCTCTCCCTGTCTTCAGGTGTCCCCGGTTTGGCGCTGTGTGTCCTCCAGTGTCCAGCTACTGGTCCTATTAACCTGCTCAATGTTTTGTTGTTGCTTTTGTTGCTCTGTTCTTTTCTCTCTCCACTTTCCACTCTGCCCAACCGGTCAAGGCAGATGTCCGTCCTCCCTGAGCATGGTTCTGCTGGAGGTTTCTTCCGTTAAAGGGAGTTTTTCCTCTCCACTGTTGCCTATGGCTTGCTCAAGGGGGATTTGTTGGGTTTTCTCTACATGTTTGTATAGTCTTGACTTTATTATGTAAAGTGCCCTGAGATGACCTTGTTGTAAATTGGCGCTATATAAATAAAGTTGAAAATTGAAATTGATAAAGAGGCTGCAACAGAACAGTTCACTTCAGTATCTACTCCAGTGTCTTTCTCTGTCTTTTATTCCAAACATGGAAGGAAACTTTCACAATTCAAACCAGGCTGGCAACTTCTACAACCCCATGTCAGTTGGAAACTCTGGTAAGTTATGTTACTAATCAGTTATTGTGTGTCACGTACTACTGTATTACCTATATACTATTCCGACAGACTGCACTTTTTATTAGTTAACGTTTGCCATAAGTATTGTAAAAATTTGTACAATATTTAGTGAAATCCAGATTTCTTGGTCACTAGGAAATTGTTAATGATTTGGATTCCCTTTTGGGTTGGAAAACGTATGGAAGAACCTGTAACAATGGAAATAACAATAATAATAATAATACTAATAATAAATACTGGAAACAAGAAGTGTTGTTGCTTGCAGCAATCACACTAATAATAATAAATACTGTAAACAACAATAAGATTGCTGCATTTCCTGTAGAAAATGCATGTCATTTCCAATAGCTAGCTGCGAGTATGGAAGCCTGCAGTTCCACATTATGTGGTCAGGTTTAATGCACTAAACCTTTGATAACTGAAAGCACATGAAACAAAAAATATTTAGCATCATTGTATTATCGGAATGCTCCACCAGGATCGCTGATAACTTTGATCGCTGCTTTCAGCCGTTGGAGTTGTTAGATTTCAAATACTGAACAATTTAAAAATGAAAGTAAGGAAAAAAAGCTCTTAAACATTTGCAGTTTGGCCGCACACGTTTAGTATGTGAAGCAGTATAGGATAATGAAGCAGTGTGCCAAATTCCAAACTTCTAGAATTAATATTTTTTCTAGATATAAGGCCTTAACTTTATCTTTTATCTTTTATTTAGCGATAGCGACACCTAGTCGCACCCCACCCGTCAGTGTGTTCAGAGTGGCCTCCTGGTTATATGACCCAGATTTCATCAATGCAGGTTGATCTCCTGAAAATTGAAGTTCAATCCTTTATCCACACGGTGGCACTACAGAGTTCATGCTGTGATATGTGAAGCATTTCATTATGGGGCAATTGTCCACAAAGTTTCATAACGTTATGATTTGTAGTTTTTGAGTTATTGCAGTGGAAATATTGCTGTAATAGATGGCAAAGTAAAATAAAATTCATAAAAATATCCATTACAATAATCATATCACAGTTCTGATCATGTGGAGTAATAGTTAAGCTTTCTTCAATGTGCTTAATAGTTGGAACTTTATAATAATAATCAACAGTGGAAGCAACAAAAGTGTGATTGCTTTTACACTAACTAAAAACCTGTCAATGCATCTCAGGGTTAGATGTAACATATCAATGTTTTGACAGCAACATATTTGTAATTATTTATGTTTTCATGGATAATACAACTAACCATTGTTACAACTTAGCAAACGATGGTGTGTGTATAACGTAGATCATATAAACATGTAGCTAAAAGCTAAGTTGAAGCCCCTGTCCCTGGTGAGCCTTTTATATGACAACAGAGAAGTAATTAAATCTACTTGAAAGAGAAAGTAAATGTGGAAAAGAAGGTCAAACTAAAAGAAGTGTGGGCATTGCTATAAGTGTGAATGTAGCAGACCAACCAAATCTGTTAGTGTTCATGCTGATGTAGTTGTTTCCAGGTTGTATTGAAAACTCTTAGTTCTAAATATGATTTTAAATCTAGAAGTATAACATTCCATAAATATGACATTTTACTGAAAAACATGACTAAGCCAAAATAGTGCTGCACCTTCAAACTCAACAGCTCCTACTTCCTTCACATCTTCCTTTTTTATACATTTGTATCAACTGACAGACTAGCTACATAAGGGCAATGTCAATCATTATTATTATGAGTAACATTTATTTAACCAGGAAAAAAATCCCATTGAGAATAAAAACCTCTTATTACAAGGGAGTTCTGGCCAAGCTAGGCAGCAAGTACAAAATTACACAGTCACAGAGACAACCACAAAAAATAAAAAAAATAATTTACAAGCAAATATGAAAAACAAGTGCATGTTATTGAGTTGGCCTTAAGAACTCTTATTTTCTATTTAAAAGTGTTCAGTGAAATTAACCTGGTTAGGTTCCAGTCTTTCTGGAACATATTCCGTGCGAAAGGTGCAGATGGAGAACAGCCATTTTACCTAGTTCAGTACGGGCATATGGAACAGGAAACAACAAAAAATTTTGTGAGCGAAAAGAATAAGGCTCAGCTCTTCTCTGTACAATTAAGGTACAAGTCCAAGTATTTCCTTATATACAAAAAATACCAATGACTGAGGCTACAGGCAGGCCATCCTACCTGAAACTATACACACAGTAGTGTTTCGACATTCAACAATTAGCGATGAACACCAGGGAAGCTTCATAAATTAAGTCAACTATTCTAAGCCAGAGCAGAATTATTCAAATACAGGAGATCTCAAGATCTTTTTCATGCAGACAAAAAAGTCACAGCAACAAGCTATTTTTTTGCAGTTAAAGAAAAAAAAAACTTATTTCAAAAATATAAATCCAATTTTAACCTCAGCACTTCACTAGTGATGTGTCGTTCGTGAGTGCTACAGCGAAACGTGGTGTAAGATGAATGAAATTTACGAAATTTCCTAGGTTTTCACATGGTTTGAATTGCTTGTGGCATTTTGTGTATTATAATTTGTCAGCTGAATCAAACCATGTCGTCTTCAGTATATAGTGTTTGAGAACCGCTGCCCACAAGAGGGCTACAGCGCCACGTGGTGTAAGATGAATGAAATGAACGAAATGACTCAAAATGATTTGTTCAATTTACTGTTCGAGAGCTAAAGTTCTGAGTCAGTCAAAAGAATCGAATTTCCCATCTCTACACGTCACAAGTTTCTCCACATGTGAGTGAAGGAGGTATCTGTTACATGTTAGATGTTACCATCAAGACACCCAGTTATTAATATATATGAACAATTTCAATATGATATCCCTCAGGGTTGCACACTGGGAGAATCATTTGTGTCCACTTCCTAGAATTAGGAAACAACACAAGCTTAGTCTTGTCTGCACTTGTATGCGGAACAAGGTTTAGGTGAAGTAATGGACGCTGAACAGAAACAAAGGCTTTATGCAGGGATTCAGTGGCCTGAACAAGATCTGATCCACAGCAGTAAATGACTGTCATCAGCATATAAATGCACATTAGTGTCTGATGCACTCATTTCAGCTCAGGACAAGCCTGTTGTATTGGCTTTATCCTTCGGACTCCCGATTTTCAACCTCATGCTTTACCCACTGAGCCAACAGGCCACCAAAAATGCGCCATTCACAGTGAAACTGCAAGAGCAGGTCGATACATGGAGGAAATCCCCCTTTTTAGCTCCTGGTCAAGAAACATTTGTTTAATCAGTTGTTGGCCTGTAAAGGATATTAAACTAATCTTATTGTCCTATGCTTAGTTCATAAATCCTGAATTGGTAAACATTATGCATGCAGTAAACTGACCTCAGATTAGCTCATGAAAAGAGAGTCTGACAAGCACGTAATAATAATAATTATTATAAATTTTATTTATAAAGCACTGTACCTTTGTGAGCAAATCTGAAAGTGCTACACAAGCATATTAAAAGCAAGAATAAAACATAAAAAAACATTAAAACAAGTTAAAATAATAGTAAGGCCATGCTTTACAGTCCTATTAATAAATATTGTTTTTCTAAACAAAACATTCCAAATATAAGTGAAAAAGAGGCCTGTAATACAGGGTATGTTTAACCTGATGCTTATTATTTTATATTTTATATTCTTCTTCACAGAATTTAACAAAACAAATAATGAAGAGCTGAGGATTGTGATGGCGGGGAAGACTGGGAATGGGAAGAGTGCGACTGGAAACACCAGCCTGGGCCAAGCATATTTTGAATCAAAACTCAGTGCTAAGTCTATGACTGTGAACTGTTCTAAGGGCAAAGCTGTAATGGATGGAAATCAGGTGGTTGTCATTGACACCCCGGGACTGTTTGACACCAGGTATGATGAAGACCAAACATCTAAACTTATAGGCCAGTGCATTACATACGCTGCTCCTGGACCCCATGTTTTCCTGGTGGTCATCAGACTGGGCAGATTCACTGGAGAAGAAAAGGAGACTGTGAATAAGATCCAAGAAATCTTCGGCCAGGCTGCAGACAAATACAGCATGGTCCTCTTTACTGGTGGTGATGATCTTGGTGAAGATACCATTGAAAACTTCCTCACAGGAAGCCCCGAGCTGCGGGAGCTTGTACAAAGATGTAATGGTCACTACCATGTCTTCAATAATAAGAACAAGGATCGTTCTCAGGTCACTGAGCTGCTTCAGAAGATCCGAAATATAGTTCAGAGGAACGGAGGAAGTCACTATACCAACGAGATGTTCCAGGAGGCAGAGAGGGCGGTCGAAGAGGAGAAACAACGAATACTGAAAGAGAAGGAAGAGGAAATACGCAGAGAACTAGAGGAGGTGGAAAGAAAAATAGAGGAAAAATATGAAAAACAGCAGCAGAGAATGGAAGAACAATTTAAGGCTGAGAGAGAAGACAAACAAAAATTTATGGATATATTAAAGCAAAATCATGCGAGAGAAGTTCAAACTGCAAAAAATCAAGTACAACAATATCATGACATGATGGCCATGATGAAAGCTGAACTAAAAAGAATTGAGGGGCAACAGGGTTGTATAGCTATGTAATCAATTCATTGAAATTATTTACTGTAGGTTTGTTTTACATTGACAAGTCACCTACGGAACATTGCCAAAATTAGGAGCATCCTATCCCAAAGCGATGCTGAAAAATTGGTTCATGCATTTGTTACTTGGACTATTGTAATTCTCTACTTTCAGGCTGCCCTAGTAACTCTCTAAAAAGCCTCCAAGTAATCCAAAATGCTGCAGCAAGATTACTGACTGGGATTGGTAAGAGAGATCATATTTCACCTTCATTAGCTTCTTCATTGGCTTCCCATTAAATGTAGAATAGAATTTAAAACCCTTCTTCTTACCTATAAAGCTCTAAACTGTCAAGCTCCATTATATGTAAAAGATCTCCTAGTACCATATCATCCTACTAGACCTCTTCGGTCCCAAAATGCTGGCCTACTTATGGTTCCCAGAATTTCCAAAAATAGAATGGGAGGCAGAGCCTTTAGCTATCAAGCTCCTCTCCTGTGGAACCAGCTCCCAGTCCAGATTGGGGAAGCAGACAACCTCTCTACTTTTAAGACTAGGCTCAAAACCTTCCTCTTCGATTAAGCTTATAGTTGGTTATAGTCATGCTGCTAAAGGCTTAGACTGCTGGGGGACTCTGCACTGAGCCATTTTCCTCTTCTCTTCAATCTCTCCTCTCACCCCACATTTATAATGTCACCACTGTATGACATTAACTCTGTATCTTCTTTGTCCCGTAGTCTTCTTTCTCCCTCTCTGTCCCCCTCTCTCTGTCCCTGTCTTCAGCTATCCCCGGATTTGGCGCTGTGTGTCCTCCAGTGCGCAGCTACTGGTCCTACTAACCTGCCCAATGTTTTGTTGTTGCTTTTGTTGCTCTGTTCTTCTCTGTTCGACTCAGCCCAGCCGCCTCCCTAGGTCACCACCCATTACAAGGTCCTTCTGGCAGGGAACAGGATAAAACTGACCACAAAAGTGCACACTTTGAACCATGTAGGCTTCATAGAACCAGTCTTCTTGACTTGATAAAAGGCAAAACCACATAGGGTACAAAAGAAATCGCCCATTCTCTGCTTTTTCACAGAACCAACCTACACCTCAGCACCGAAACGACTGCAAGGTGCAAAAGGGGGGTTCCCATGAAAGATCACAGCCGCACCCTCGACATCACAGATCTCCAGGCCCTTCTCGACGTGATTCTTTAAACAAAAGTAACAGAAATTTTTACTTTGACAAAAATACATCACCTGAACTTCAGGTTGACACCCCAGGTTTTAACAGAGAAGAAATAGAGACCCTCAAACATTTTGAGAAAAAAGATAAAAAGGCCAGTGCTCTTTCAGTAACAGCGCTGCAGCCTAACACTCGACCAGATCTGGTCAGTAAAGAAGAATCTTGCTCAACTTCTGCAGAATCTGAGCCACTTTCACATTCCAGTCCAGAGCCTTCTGCCCACATAACACATGTGAATGAGAAGTCAGAGTCTTCAAGCGCAGTCTTGGTGGTCCAACTGTGCTCCAATGAGTCCCCTGATAATGAGAAATCACTCATTCAAGGTAAAGCACCCGTCCGACAAGTCCTTGGTAACCTCACTGAAAAGGGGGTTACACGAAAACCTTATTTAGTAGTGAAGCTGGAAAACACTCTAAGACATGAAGCTCTCCTTGACACAGCTGCAGATATCAAAGACCAATGAAACTGGTCCACCCAGTCTATGTGTCCCCGCTTAAAAACGTCCCCCTACCGATAGGCAATGACCTAATTAACCGCTTGGAACCGGTAATTGGCTTCAAGCATTCCCGGATATGGGCACAGGTCCGCGAACCTTTTCTCTTTCTCCATCAACAGCTTGTAATGGCGGATACATTGGCCTACAACAGCGCCACCCTGGGCACACACCGAACATTTCTTGCCCACCCTCCTGACCATGGCATTTCTGCCATGCCTCATGCGCAATCAGCGATGGCCACTCCTGCCTCTGCTGCCATGGCACCTTCCTTCACTGAGCATGACTTGCTTTCTCTCCAATCCTTGGGTCCAGCCATTCGGACTATGCTCCTGCACCTGACTGCACCTTTGACTTGCCCCATTTCGGATTTTGACCTCGATTCTATCCCTGACTTGAATCACTTTTACTACAATCGCAAATCCCTGCACATTGTCAAGGACCTTCTCATGCAATGCTCTCCAAAAAAAAAAAAAGTGGCTTACTGGCCACAAATGAGGAGAGATGTCGCAAACCATGTCAGAAACTGGTTTGTCGCCAGTTTCGGATACTACATCCAGTCCACCGAGACTCACCCAGAAACACTTGAACAAAGGTGTGGAAGGCCGTAAAACCTTCTATGATCACAAAGCTTCCTACCAAGATTTCCAGGTGGGGGATAAAGTGTGGTAATGCATATCTGCCCAACCAACCTGGAAAAGAAATACAAAACCAGAGAAGCTCAGCAGGAAGCTTCGCCCACATTGGTCAGGCCCATACCTGATAACAAACGTTCACCTGTGACCTACCAAATAAAAATCAGTGAAGGTCAGTTAGAACCTACATTTAAATGGGTTCACCAATATCAGATTCAGCTGCACAAGCCCTCCATGGGACTTATTGAGCACAAATCTAGCCCAAACCACTAAAATTTAAACCCAGCTTGAGGTATGACCACAAAAGAATGGAATCCTCATTTAGGCTGCGTTCCCCTTAGGTCAAAATTTACTATATAAAACAAAACTAAAATCTTAGAGCCAAACATAGCTCGTTTTTTTTTGTCTCTCTATTTTGCTTTTCAATATTTTTATTAGTGTGGGACACACAGACAATCCGCTGAAACTAGTTACTATTAAGAATAATTGCTACAACTACATTGCAAACAAATTCTATGATTTGCAACTATCCTCAACTGAGATGATCTGACACTTTCGGTCTGAACAACATGAGAGCAATGTTGAAATTTTTGACTTATGTTATATTAAACATATAGTAAGCAACTTGATGAAAGTGCCCTCACCAGAATCCAGTATGAAGGTACTCATACCATTGATGCAATGCCCGTTGAGAATGTGTTAAAATAAATCGTCTCACAAGACCAAAGTCCAATGCATGTGGTCTGTCTACAACAGACATTGTTCTAGTTTCTATTCAATTGCTGATGTTATAAATATCTTACCTCTACCTCTGTCATACCAAAACATTTTGCCATCTGAAATCAATGGATGTACTAATAGATTGGAAAGAATACTTAAGAGGAAGCGTACCACGAGAGACGAGGAAGGTGAAGATGCAACTGAACCAGCTCCTTTAGAATTCATAGAACTAGAATAATTGAACTCCCTTTTATTTTAGGAAAGCACACCTTAATAAGTAAATTCACTGAATTATGATATTACTTAGTGATAGATTAGTTCTTTTGAGATTTTGTTTGACTTATAAGCTTTTCCTTCTTTAGTGAATTGAAATGTTGTCATATAACCACAGTTAATCTAGAATATTTTAACAATTTGAATTCAAACATGGTTATGATAGCTTAATCAACAACACATAGTTATAAGATATACATAATTCTTTTGTTTTGACAAGTGATTAGACGAGACACCAGTCTTTTCATGAAATGAGAGTGTCCTACAGGTTCCTGCCCACCTCATCATGGATGCTTGGATGTAGTTCACGATGACTCTCCATCTGCGTAGGACCCACCTGAACTAGTGGGGGATATGTAGCATCCATTGCTGTGTTATAAAACCTGGACCTGAGCTACATCCTTCTACCTTGAGGTACAAGTGTTTCCTTAACCTCCCCACATCTGTTCCCAAGGTTCAGAGACAGAGTTTGGAATTCAACCTCCACGTTGAAAACAAGGGGGAGGTAGACGGACCGGCAATAAACTTTCTTTATAAAGGAATCCACCACTAATCCTCCCCAGGACTAGATAACACCAAGAGAACTGAATAAAGCAAACAAACCACATCTGGCTTAAAGCCTCGAATTGACACTCATGCAATTAGCATAAATTTTGCTGTGAGTTTTTCATCTACCAGACCCAAGACTGTCTCCTAACTCACTTGCAAATGACGTTCTTATCAAGATGGTACCAGCTCGCTGTAAAGGAATTTGCAAAACAACCATAAAGCTTGAGGTGCGAAACCACTTGAGACAGAAAGACTTTGTTTGAACTCACACCCAAAACAGGGGCAAATCAGCTATCAAGCTTCATAAAACTCACAACAATGTGTTCACACGCAAATATGGAACAATTAGACATAGTATCGTCCTTTCTACGACAAGAAATGACGAAGTTACAAAATAAAGGTTTTAATCCAGGAAGAACGGAAAGAGTAACACGGCACACCATTGCCATCTGCTGTGGTATATTATAGGTGTATTCTAGGCGGGGTTCACCCTGTCGCAGGCCGTGTTTGCTTTGTTTTCTGTATAAGGTTAAAATTTAATTGTCATACTCTTTTATTGTATACATATATATATATATATAATTCTATACATTACACATACATCTTGCCTACACGCGTATACACCCGCTCAAATACTTAAGTGTGATTATGTTTTGTTTTAGTAGTTTCACGCTACGATCCGTCAATTATGTCCAAATGATATACGATTAAATTACGAATTGTTGCTGTATGCTATCTTTGTATTGATATGTGTCAAAGAAAACTGATTCGATTTGTAAGAAGTCTTGGATGTCATCTGTTTTACTTTATTCATGTGAACCTACATATGCATGTTAGGTAGATGACATTGTGAACTTCATGTACTCTATCACATAGTTAAGAACATGAAGTGCTATAAGGTTTCAAATGACATAGAAATGTAGTGTATTACTTGTGTGAAACACTTTTGGGCCTGATGAACGAAGAATTAGTTAAATGAAACTTCGAAAGAAATCAAACTAATTCTAAAGAATTTAATGAGTGGAGGGGACTCTGCTCTCCGCGGTAAATTTAAATCACAGGCGAGCACACCTTTCTTTTGAAACTCACGTAACGCCCCAGGTATAAAGAAGAAAGTTTTCCTTTGTTCGCTCTCGTCTCTTCACACTCTCTCTTCACTCCGCGCTTCCCTTCACTCTTTTCTCCTCGCCTCTTTATTTTTCTATTTTGCGTAGTCGACGACGCAACTTTTACTCAATGCTCCATTTATATTTTCTTTGTTTGGCGAGACAAACTCCCTCTATATATATACCCTTAAGTTTTTCTAACTTCCTTGCCGAACAAGAATCCCAAACAAACTTTGATTTTTGTTTTGTACGAATAGGGAGCCAATGCACTATTCGAGCCTAACCTCAACAAGAATTTTATTCAATATTACATTTTTCTTTTTTAATAATTCGACTGAATTGGCTTGGTCCAATATCTGGGCTCCCGCCGCTCCCTTTTTGGCTAAATTGAACTGAGACTGAGACAACCAAAGGACTTCGGATTCCTCCAGCTGTTGATCCGAGTTGCCCAGCTGACCAGGTGCCATCGTTCGGGGCGCACTAAGCCGTGCCGACTGTGAGTCGGACAACCCTCGCTCTTGGAGAGATCCTGCTTGAAGCGAGGAACCACATCTCGCCCTTCGGCTGTGGAGCGGTATTTTATGAAAAGTCTGGTGTCTAAGCAGTCGCTGAAATAAGGGAGTCCTCCTAAAGTTAGAAGTATTTCCTCCGTTACTTAGAGGTGAATAGTAACTACACTCCTTTCATTTGTCCCAAAATTCTTCACACACAATTGCATACCTGCTCAATTTATCTCTATATCTAGAATTGGTTATTTCATGTTTTGTTGTCTATTCGTTCATTCCATTTATTCTATATATCCATATACATGCTGATACATCTATATTCACTGTAGTTGTAGGTTAACAAATAATTACAAAAAACTGGTTCTGTGTTTGTCTTTCTTCAGAGAAACAGACAAAGTTACTGAAACGGCAAGAACTGATGACAAAGACTGATCTTGGGTTAAATTGTTGTTTACTTAATTCGATTGTTGCTTTGGATCATCAGCGGTTCAGATAATATAATAATCATAGCTTGGTTCAGCTCAAACAAACCTGGTGCCCTGTTTCGAGGAAATGAATGCTTTTGTATTAATATCAAATTGCCCAAGTTGCATTAGATTGCTACATAATGGTACAGCTAAGACTATTTTTCTCTATGCACCTTAACAGTAAAAAAAACTAATCACCTAGCTATGTTAAGCTAACGTAACAGCAATATCCTCTTAGATACAGTTTGACATTCTCTTACCTTTTTCTGTCGCATGCCAGTTACTGGCTTTTCCTCTATGTACAAAACTGAAGGTCCGGTCCAGTCCCTGTCCCAGTTGAAATGGCGGACAGCAAAGAATGATGAGCCACGATTTTGAGGTTACATATTTGGGGTTACATTGTTGGGTATTATTTTTTAACCAATGTTGGGTCAAACCCACCCAACATGTAACCCAGCAGCCTCAAACCAGCATTTGGGTTATTAAAATAACCCATCATTTTTTAGTGTGTGTTTAAATTGTCATCATTATCCAATATAATTATTTCCAGAGTAAAAGAACTTTCATTTTAGTCACACTGATCACGTATACATTTTGCACATACATGTGAAATTTACTCCTGCATATTTAACCCATCCCTCTTGAGGGAGCAGAGGGCTGCCAACGGTTTGGCGCCAGGGGAGCTGGCGCTCGGTGTCTTGCTCAGGGACAGACCTGGTGGGGAGGGTGGGGATTTCAGGTAGGCTGGGATTCCCGCACCGGGAGCTCCTTTTCCACACTGGGAATGTGGGATTCCCACACAGTAGTCTTCATAAAAAGGTTCTTATTTCACATATTCACCCATTGAAAATATTTCAGTTGCTTATTTATAATTTACTTTAAAAACGAGAGATAATGAATATGACATTATATTTTTGTTTCCCCAGTGTGTTTGGTTTTTTTTTACATTTGGAAAGGGATGTTGTTTAAGATTTGCATTTACTTTTACCATATCGATTTCTATCTTTTTAGCCAAATAAAAAAAATGTATATCTCATAAATGCCAATGTATTTATAATATAATTAGATATTTCTGTTATAGTCAAGAAAAATTACCTTAACTGCTGAGACTATTGTCTCAGTTAGTGCGAGGCCTTATGCTAAATACTTCCATTCCGAAGGAGGTGAGGATGATAGTTTCTGGGGGGAGGTGTGCCAGGATCTGGGAATTTCGAAAGTGACCATCAAAACGAAAAAGCTTAAATATGGCTATATTAGGCATATAAAGATACGTTTTTTAAGTTAATATGTGTATTACTATTACATAATTGCCATGTAGACTGGCAATATTGGTATATTCTCTCCTTATTAGATTCTTACTTTCAGGCTTGATTAATAGGTTAATGGACTCAACAATAATGTAGTGCACCATTTTACATTTTTGATAAGTTATATTATGTTTTCACGCAAAACAGAGTTTGGTAATTTTAAACTATTCACATCCTGGTATTCAAATTTTTTAGCATAAACTAACTATACACAATAATCCCGGTTATCCTACAAAAACTACTGATGAAACAACACGTTTAGTATATTATAAATATAATGAGAACTTATGAGGACTTTGGATCTCAAAGTGCACCATTCTATGTACACGAACTAGTTGTAAGGAATCCATGTAAAGGATCGTCTCCTGTCCCTGTGGGCACATATTTGTGTTATATTTCTTGGGTTTCTTTGTCACGGACTTAATAAGAATGCACGAAAAAAGAATTCGCAAAAGGCCAGTAATGCTAATTTGTGACAGCTTAATTGTACTTTTACTATTTCATACAATTTTTGTGGAGTGAGCCTTTAGGATTTGCTCTCCAGATACTTGTTGTTTCAGAGAGTTGTTCATCATTTAACTAAAGTTGTTATTCATAAAATGGTACACAATTTCTAATCCTTTTAGATGCTTTGGTTGCATGCTAAATTGGCCACAAAATGAACCAACTATAGAGACTGATGGACGAAAATCGCATTATTCGCAATCCAACACAAAATATGAACAATGAGTACAATGAGAATATTGACTCTTTCTCTTCTCTCTACACACAGTGAATACTTTAAAATGAGGTGGGCCTGTCACTGCAAGACTGACTGGGTTAACGTACAGTGGAAAGGAGCTATCATGCAACAGTTCAGCAAGATAACAGTAGCTGTGGAGTAATAGTCATTATGGTAAGACATAAACATTTTAAATTACACTCTTTTCCTTTACATAGGCTCCTGTTAAATTGCCTTTACAAATGGATATAGGGTTTTAGGAGGACCGTTTTGGAAAGCTTCATTTTTATGCACAGATGTCCTCAAAACTATGTAATTTAGTGTTTAATAATAATAACATTATTTGATTATATAATTCTATTATAATAATAATAACATTTTGTTTTTATGTAGATGGCAAAGTTAGGGATAAAGGCATTTCCACAAATACCAACAATGGCTTTTGGTACCACAAAAAAAGAATGAAAAATCCTGGCTCAGGAATCAGAGCATCAGGTTTGTAATAGTTTTTTTCCTTTTTTTATTTCCTTTTTTTTCTTTGATATAAACATATACTATTTTAAAAAATACATTTCTGTGTTTAATGCAGAGAACACCTGTGCAATGTGCTCTGCAACAAAATCACCAGGTCCACGGGCCTTCCTTCACTGACTGTGTAGAGCATTGTTCTGATAATGTTGATTTTAGAGATACAATTTAATTGTATCTGACTGTCAAATGACAGTCAGTCTTAAATATTTCTCCAAGGGTCTTGCTTTTTTACAGATTCAGTGTGACAGCTGTTGTAGGTGGTTCCATGCACAATGCCTGCAGATGGACACAACACAGCTAGAGACATCAAAACAGGAAGATTGGAATTGTTGCCTTTGTGGGAAGTAATACAAATGTCTGCATGAATGGAGTGGGATAGGGAATACATCGTTTTTTGTAATGTTGCAAAAGGTTCCATTGTTTCTTTGAAGGCTGGCTTAGCAATATGTATAAAAATCCTAAAATAAGATCCTTGTCCCGGAATTATGAGTGAAAATGTTTTAATTAAGCTGCAAAGTTCCTAATAAATCTATCATTGGAGTTTAATTGTTGGGACTTTACATCTGGCATTTCTTCCACATAATACCGTAAAAAGACATGATTCTTTGTCTGCTAATAGTCTGGGTCCTCTAGAATATAAATATGAGGTTCTTGCCCCAGAATTATGGGCCTTAGTCTTTTTACAAAGCTTCCAAAGTTCATAATAAATCTATTATTAGAGTTCAATTGCTGGGACTTTACATCTGGTATTTCTCCCAAACAGTGCAGTAAAAAGACATGATTTTTGTCTACTAATAGTGTGGGTCATGTAGAACATAAATATGAGGTCCTTGCCACAGAATTATGTACAAAAGTCTTTTTATTAAGCTGCAAATTTCATAGAACAGTATTTCCAGAGGTAAAAATACGGGCGCACTTGAATTTGTATTGAATTTGAACAGCTTGAGCACGGAAAAGCGAACGATGGCTGGCTTGACCGCAGTGCTACAGAGAACAAAACTTATGATCAGTTGCGGGAATTAGTCTTATTAGAAGAATTTAAGAACTGCCTCCTTCAAAACGTTGTGTATTTAAATGAACAAAAAGTGCAGTCACTTACATGGGCAGCAGTGCTGGCAGATGAGTTTGTATTAACCCATAAAATCGTCTTTGCTTTGGCAACAAATCGTGACGCCTTCACTACATCAGAACGGCATGAATCCATCTCAATCCGGCATCCATTACAGGTCCCAGTAAACGTGCTTGTTCCTACTGTCGTTTAAATGGTCACTTAATTGCGGATTGTCCTGTGTGAAAGAAAAAAGAGCTAAAAAAAAAGGGAGGGGCATCTCCGATTTCATTGATTCAGACTAGTTTGTTGACCCGTCAGAATATTCGTGGCACCATAATGGAGGAGAAAGTAGACTGGGATTTTCAGCCCTTTGTGTCAGAAGGATTTGTGTCTCTCCCTGGGGATGGAGTGGAGATACGGCTGCAAACTCTGAACTCTAATCCGTGCAGGCGTTTTGCCTCTAAACCAAACGTACTGTGGCTTCAAAATAAATCTATTATTAGAGTTTAATTGTTGGGACTTTACATCTGGCATTTCTCCCACATAATACCGTAAAAAGACATGATTCTTTGTTTGCTAATAGTCTGGGTCCTTTGGAATATAAATATTAGGGTTCTCACCCCAGAATTACAGGCCTTAGTCTTTTTTATTAAGCTTCTAAAGTTCATGATAAATCTATTTTTAGAGTTCAATTGTTGGGACTTTACTCCTGGCATTTCTCCCAAATAGTGCAGTAAAAACACATGATTCTTTGTCTACTAATAGTCTGGGTCCTCTAGAATATAAATATGAGGTTCTTGCCCCAGAATTATGTGCTAAAGTCTGCAAAGCTGCAAAATTCATAGAACATGCAGTATTTTGAAATACATTCAATACTGATATTTCTCCAAAATAGTACACTAAAAATTAAATTATATACTGTATGAACAAGTTATTTTATTATTTACTAAGATGTTTTATTTTGAAAACCGGATGTAGCAAGGTTCTTTGGCTCCCTTCAATACCACAGAGGTAAATATATGGACGCCTCAATTTCTAGCGCGGATAGCTTGACCACGGAAAAGCGAACGACTTGACCGCAGTTTTGTAGCGCTGCACCACTTGTCAAATAATGTGCATTTCTCCTCGCGAACTCCAAATAAGTCTGGTAGACAGTCTTTTACACTCCTTCTGACGATAAACTTCCGGTAGTAACCTCTCAACCTCTGTCTCACGAAAAGAAGGCACCAATGCCACGTGTCTGCTAATATCGAAGCCATCACTGGGAGTAGGAGTAGGTGTTGACTGGCTATTGGGTGATGCTGCGGAGCCTCGTCCCAGCTCCAGAGCCTGCACCTGTCGTGCATAGTCTCTCGTTCAGCTCTTTATTCCTCCCCTCTCCTTCCTTAATGTGGAGCACCAGCTGAAGCTCCTCGGCAGTCATGCCAGGATGAATCAGCGGATCAATGGGAGGAGCGGGAGACGTCTGGAATTTTATCCCACCGTCATCACTAGTAGCCACAGGGAGTTTAACAAACACACCTTTATCTCGCAGCTTCTCAAGCAGAAATTGCTTAATCTCATTTTTACAAGCATGTAAAGGCACAGGACATCAAACAAGGCAATAAATTGGGGAAAAAACTGCCAACTAGAATAACCAAACAAAGAGCGAGAGGGAGGGACAAGGTACACAGGTACAGGTATAAAAACACATTGTAACACATTACAACCTTTACAACATCACAGGCCTTATTTCTGCTAAAGCTTCTGTTAAGTCTACTTCAATGCTTAAAGAAGTCCTTGAGAGTCGAAGGTTGTTTTTATGAAGCCTGTAAATAAAACCTTTAACTTAACTGACCTCAGCCGCCTTGTGCTGCAGAATGCTGTTGTTACAATTTCAGGCCCTCTATACTGGCAATATTCAAATACAGCTTTGGTGTTTAGTAACTCATAAAACAGATATTAGAAATGAAAGAGGTGAAAAAGCTCAACCTGCCTGTGCGTTATGGGTTCAGCAAACTTTGGATAGATCACTGGTGGTGAGCTTCTCCAAGGAACCACTATTGAAGAGTTTCTAAATGAAAGCCCAGAATTTGAAGAGCTTGTAGCCAGATGTAACAGTCAGCACCATGTTTTTAACAATCAGATGAAGATTCAGCCTCAGGTCACTAAGCTGCTTCAGAAGATCCGAAATATAGTTCAGAGGAACGGAGAGTCAGTACACCAACGAAATGTTCCAGGAGGCAGAGAGGGCGATCGAAGTGTTTGTGTCCTCTGTATGTCAGCCGCCAGATGTGTAATGTTGTGTTACCTTATCCCTGCCTGTGTTGAAATGCACAGAACTAGTGAGATCTTTTTATTTCAACAACTGACTCTTCTGACCCTGTGACTAAAAAAAGTGGACACTTCAGTTATGAAGCACAGGACAACGTTTTGTTTGCTTCACATGGACAATGAGCGGATTGTGATGACTGTGAGAGTCTTGTCCAATACAATATGCAGCTTTTGGGTATCAAACTAGCTGTAGCTCACTCAGCTCAACCCACCCAGGTTGTTTTATACTGATGCAATGTCAAAGCCTTTGGTGTCTGTGAGGCTTTTGGAAGGTATTTGATGTCACTGGGACACAGGTTTTGCTCTTCTCTGATTGGACAGAAACTTTTAGAAGGGCAAATCTCCATGCTGCCAGTGCTGTTCTGCCAAGGGCGCATTGACATCACCTCTTCACATTAGGATGAGTTTTGGAGCATGTCTGCTGAAATATTACAAACTGTAGCTTTATGCATAATCATTCCTCAATGTAAAAATTTGCCAATAAGCAAATATGTAAAGTACCATAGCTTGAAAAAGGAGCAACTCAGTCCAAAAGTTTATTAATGGTAAATCGGCTATTTTGTAATGTGAATACTGTAATTTCGGACCTTCACCTCCTTATTACTTCATCATTAATGCTCATTAAATAAAATCATTTTAGGTTGAGTCATACATTTGTCAGATTAGATGTTTAACAGATTTGTGTTTATAAAAGAGACAGTTTGAAACCCATTGAAAGTGAAAAGTTAAAACTTGCCTGGCATTTAAAAGTTCTTTCCTGGTCATCAGACTAGCAAAGAAAATTGAAGCTGTAGTCATATGTTATTTGTGAACGATCCGGCTCTATGAGCTGATAATTTGTAGTTAAAGAGAAGAGCTGAATCTTCAGCTGTGCTCTGTTCTGCTGAAAGAGGCAGGACTTTATATTGATGACCCCCCCATGTGGCCAGTCACTTGCAATGGCAGACTGGGATCATACCATGAGAAGGAAGGAAGGAAGGTGGGTTAGACATGTCATAATGTTGTGACTCGCCTTATTTATTTGATTTGTTTACATTTAGTCATTTAGCAGATGCTTTTATCCAAAGGTACATACATACACAGTGGTGATGGCTGTCACGCAGGGTGCTCAGCACCACTGGATGGTACTGGAACTAGGGGTTCAGTGTCATTGGTTCAGTGTCTTGCCCAAGGACACTTCGACATGTAGCAAGCAGGGATCGAACCACTGACGACCATGCCTTGCCAACTGAGCTACAGCCGCTCTGTTTACTGTGGTTATTTGTTCAGTTGTTCATTTAAAGGGTTTGATTAAAATGTTTTTTAATTTATTAAATGTTTAATGTATTTTTCGTAGCAAAAAGCATAATGAAAAGGTTCTTTTCAAATCATTTGTGATTGCTAAATTAGGCTAAATATAAGGCTCATATTAATACTAAATTAAGACCCATTTGGGAGCCATAAGAACTGGTTCTTTAAAGGAGCCGAGCCAAAAGAGTCAGATCTTTGACTTCACTAGTAAGCTGCTACTTAGAGTCTGTTTTTGGTTTGTTTAATACTGAAACAAAACAGCCAATGAAAGTTAATCTTCGCCACCCGTCACGTGAATGGGGATAAAATAAAATACTCCTACAGCTTCTTTGCCTTGTTCTTGCCTTGTTGTTGCCTTACTACAACCATGGCTCAGAGGAACTCAGGACATATAAGATATATAAAATCCCAACAACTTTAATAACAAAAACAACAAGGGTAAACAGGACCCTGGCTAAAAGAAAGTAAACAGAGGTGAAACCCAGAACCAAGCGACAGAATGGCCAGTTGGAGTCCGGCTTCCCCGCTAACCTAATATTTGTTCAACTAAACTAACAAAATTAAACTGAAAACATTACCTTCAGTAACTCCCAACCCAACTGGTCATTAACACACACATCAAGAACCCAAAACAGGGCTGTGTTTGTCTGATTTTGGCATCCAGTGTTGACAGTCTTTGACATGTTTTTCATATAACCAAAGAATGAAGTAATTAGGTTTTATATATAAAATTGGTTAAACTGTGCTTGTGTGAAACCTTTTCCAACAACGTTCGATCATGTAAAATATTGGGATATTTATACTATGTGTGTTTAAATACATGTTTATAAAAGTTCTGAAATAACAACTTGAAATAAGAATGTTGACAACAAAGTCTGCACTGTTGCCTCCTGCTGTGCCCCAGAGGAAGACCCCCTTCTTTCCACCCTCTATAATGGCTAGACGATTGTTCTGTGCTGCCTAGTAACAATTCGTCTTCCTGTTTTCCTTGTCTGCCTTTGCCTATTCAGTGAAACACTTTTTGTCGTAGTGTAACTCACAAGACAGATACACAAGTGTACAGTGTGCTGTCTTTAAACGATACACTTATTTAAGTTGGGCCAACCACCATGACATTATCCAAAACTTTGGAAGTCACTTGAACAACAGTCTGATTTACTTACTACAGCCATCCGAATGCATTGCCTTGATAAATTCAAATAATGGTTACTGGTGTAACTTTAATGTAGTAAACTCCATACATGACTTTCTACTTTGGTCATGTTGTCTTCAGTCATGTTTTGCTAAGCCACCCCTAACTTATTGAACATTTATTCATGGTAGAGACCCCCACACTCCTCCACACTTGTCTATGCCAGCTGTAATTATCTAGTGCTCAGATCAGTCCCACCATAGTGGAAATAAACATTCCGTCTTCAGTCTTCTTATGAAATAAATTTCTCTGCATCGCTTAAAATTAAACAACATAAAGTTCTTAATATGATCCTGAATACATGGGAAATATATTTTACTTGCAGCAATGCTCTTTTGAAATGTATCCCCCTTTATCTTTAGCAAATCTCAGAAGAGGAAAAAGGAAAAGGTCAGTTGTCTATTGCCCTCAGCACCACGATTCTTTGACCGCATTTATAATTACCTTCATGATCCTCTTTATACCTGCCTAACAGTTTTCTTGGCAGACTAAGCACCTTTTTTGTGAATTGCTGCCTCCCACTATATAGGTGGTGTCATTGCCTCATCTGTTACTGCTGCCCTTGATAATTTTAAGAGTTCTTTCCCCAATTACCTATAATTTGAACAAAACTAGTATTTTTTTAAAGAAATGGCTGAGTAGAATCAAGACTGAGTAAAGTTGACTAAAAAACAATAAAAGTTTCTCTTGGATTTTACTGAACGATAAAGACTGTTTTGAGAAAACACTGGGGCAGCAATTCCAGCCTGGGGAAGTGCTCATCTCTGCAACTGCAACCTTAGTGTCCTAATTGCAGATACCACAAAGATACACAGATCTGTCCTGAAATGTTCTCCCTCCCCTTCTACATTCCTATAAGGATGTTGCCTAGTGCTGCTCAGTGGGGATTGGTTGGGTTTCCTCTTTATATCTGCATAGTCTTGACATGAAGTCCCCTGAGAATGAGAATGAGAATGAAACTACACTTTCAGTATTGACTATGGTTCAAATAAAGTGCTTCTGGTTCTTGTAAATGTTGAAGGGAGGGGTGAGCAGTCTAATTTTATTTAAGGAGCCTCCTATTTTCACAGCAGCTGCAGAAAATGGTTCTAACTGCCTCTTGTATGTATATATGTATGTATATATAGCAGCAGTCATGTAGTGGCTTAAGTGTGTGAGGTGGTTCATGAGTTTAACAAATCACATACCTATTTTCAGCATGGTTATATGGAATGTAACTGGGAATTAGAAGAGGTAGAGCACCAGAAGATTTGATTTCATAACCGAATTAAACTATTAACAATGCAGTATAATAAGATGCAGAAGTGCATAATAGAAGTTTGTCTTGCGTTCCACGCATATACATTAAAAATCATTTTGCAAGTTTTTCTTTTGTGTTTCTTCATTAGTTGTGGGTAACTATGAATGTGAAGATGGTAAAAATTGTGTGAAACTGATGGAAATGTGTTAACACATTTGTAAGAGAAGATTTTTCCTGGGCTAAGAAGGTAATGAAGATCAAGTGGATCCTAATTTCATTCAACACTTCTTAGCAATAGAGGAACACTGTAAAAATTTCCTCCTCAGAAACTATTCTCTCAAATCGAGGGTTTGTTTCACTTTCACTTGTGACTAGTTTCAATTTCACGTCCTGAGGCATATTTGAGGGTGTGGTTTTCCGCATGTGCCAACAATATAAAAGCTTCAGCATAATAGTTCACTTCAGTATCTACTGCAGTAACTTTCAATATCTATCTGTAATCATGGAAAGAAACTTCTACCAACACGCGGCACCTGGAAACTTAGGTAAAACTGTTGCTGATTACATGTTTGAAACACAATTATTGTCTCACAGTGTAAGTTTATTGCTGAATCCAATTTTAGGTCATGTACTGCTGTATTCCCTAGTCAAATCTTACAGGCTGCAGTTTTTATTTCTAAACTAACCTTTTGCTACAAGTATCTTATTTATTTGTACATTTTTGAGTAAAATGCTGATTTTGGTTAAGCCACTAAATGTGCTTTTAAATGAAGCTGCAGGTTTTTTCTCTCACCTTATGTGTTGGGTGATGTATCAGAAACAACCAGTAACCTTGTTAGAGTGAAGCTGAATGACAGGTTAGGTTAAATCATGGAGAGAGACAAAATAATGTGAATTACTGTAAAGAAATCTGTATTACAACTTCATAATCTGCTGCTCATTGTGTCTCCTCTTTACAGGATCTCTGAGAGTGAATAATGAGGAGCTGAGGATTGTGATGGTGGGGAAGACTGGAATAGGAAAGAGTGCGACTGGAAACACCATCCTGGGAGGACAGTGCTTTGAATCAAAGTTCAGCGCTAAGTCTATGACTGTGGACTGTTCTAAGCGAAAAGCTGTGGTGGATGGACAGCAGGTGGCTGTCATTGACACTCCGGGCCTGTTTGACACCAGGTTTGGCAAAGACAAAACCACTAAAGATATTAGCCAGTGTATCACATATGCTGCTCCTGGACCCCATGTTTTCCTGGTGGTCATCAGACTGGGCAGATTCACTGAAGAAGAACAAAACACTGTGCAAAGGATTCAAGAAATCTTTGGCCAGGCTGCAGACAAATACAGCATGGTCCTCTTTACTCACGGTGACCTTCTCCAAGGAACCACTATTGACGAGTTTATAAATGACAGCCCAGAACTCCAAGGGCTTGTAGCCAGATGTAACAGTCAGTACCATGTTTTTAATAATCAGGTGAAGAATCAGACTCAGATCACTGAGCTTCTTCAGAAGATCCGAAGTATAGTTCGGAGGAACGGAGGAAGTCACTACACCAACCAGATGTTCCAGGAGGCAGAGAGGGCGATAGAACAGGAGAAACAACGAATCCTGAAGGAGAAGGAAGAGGAAAATGCAGAGAACAAGAAGTAATTGAGAGAAAACTTCAAGAAAAATATGAAAAACAGATGCAGAGAATGAATGATCAACGTCAGGCAGAGAGAGAGGCAGAGGAAAGAGAGAGAGGAGGAGAGGAAGAGGGAGAGAGAGGAGATGAATGAAGAGAGAAAGAGGGAGAGAGAGGAAATGAATAAGGAGAGAAAGAGGGAGAGAGAGGAGATGAATGAGGAGAGAAAGAGGGAGAAAGTGGAGAGAGAGAGAGAGAGAGAAGAGAGAGAAAAACACATTGCAGACATGAAGAAGTCAATGCTGGAGCAACATGAGAGAGAACTGAGGGAGGAGAAAGAAAAGCTGCAGTCCAAGTATGAGAATGAGGCCAGACAAGAAGCTGAGGAGTCGAATCCATTGTACCATCTGGCAAACGCTGGTAAATTGATTGGTAAAGGGTTTCAATCACTCGGCAAAGCAATTGGAAGCTTGTTCAAACATTAAGCAGTCCTACATTCTTAAATATTACGAATAATTTAATCCACATAAATAAAATCATAGTTTTTTTTATGATATAAGTGAAAGGTGTTTCTGTTTAGAACTGCTCACTGTGTTCTCAGAGGGAGAGTAACTCATGCTAACGTCTGATTTTTCAATCTAATGTTCTTTGACATGTTTTTCTTTATAGACAAAGATGATATAAATTAGGTTTGTTACATAAGGTTGTTTAAATGTTCACATCTATGAAGATCATATTACAAGTTATGTTTCTGTGTGTTTTACATTACATTCAATGTTATCAATTAAAACTGCATGTAAATCCATGTATTGTTTGAGCTTAATGTCATTAGTTAAACTGAAGAAAAATTAAAGCTTGATAGAAACAATAAAATTTTTTAAAGTAATGTTTCATTTTCGAGGTGAATGAATTTGTGGAATCTGTAATGCTACACTGAGCTTGTTGTGAACATCATGGAAATATCTTATTGATCTCAAATGTTGTGTGGTTCAAAAAATTATAACCAAAACTACTGAATATCGTTAACAAATCATTTTTTAACTTGACTGATAAAATATCTCATGAAACTATAAAAGTAAAAGTCAAAACTGTTAATGTCCCTATTGTTCATTTCTACTATATATATAACACAAAACATTGTGACTACACACAACGGACACGCAGTATGTCGTGCCTACAGTACATACACCGTATATGAGATTCATTAGACCTTTGATGCGCAATAAGGGTCAAACAGGACCCAGCTGAGATTTTATTTTCTATAACTTTGCAGAAAATTAATTTAATTAAGGAATATTCTAGGTATTTCTCAATTCACTTGTTTTTTAATCATCCTAAATCCTCGTTTTACTTTTTATTTTATTTTTGAAAAAAAAAACGTGTTGTGCATTAGAAGGGGTGTGGATATTTTGCACATTAAAGGGTTACATGTACATTTTACATACATTTTACTTGATTACATTTATATATATTTAACAAACTCATTTGTTTTCAAAGGCCAGTCCAAAAACTGCACGTTGACTATTTGTTGCAGTAGTTTCATCTGTTATCTATATAAATATAGATATATCTATGAAACAGACTCTTCTGGGAATACAAAAGAAGTTCATCATTAGGACGTTTACATGATGCAACGTGATGCCCAAATATAACTTCCATAATTGTCATGTTAATGCTTTTCTTTTTAGATATAATTAGATACCAAAAAGAATTTTCTCAGATATGTCCTGACGTGTTCCAGCAACATTACACCTTTTACCAGCCTCACAGGATGTTATGCCACACACACATTCTAACGGCTGCAGTATCAGTTACAGCTCTGTATAACTGCTGCCATTTCTCCTAAATGGTGAAGGGAGGGGTAGGAGCTTCCTACATAGTTTCACAGAAGATCAGTAGTAAACTATCACTAAATAGTGTTAAATAATGAATATGTGGGTTTAAATAGAGTTTAAAGGGTTTGTATATAAACCTGTACTATGGGGATGTTGTATGAACACGAAACAGTTTTTAGAAATGTTAAATCCTGGTGATTAAAATTGTATCTACAACAGCAGTAAATGAGTCAATAAATCAAATAAAAGCCACTGCAATTATTTCTAGAAATCAGAGAGTAAACACAGATTGAGGTGTAATTCCCTACTACTAATACTACTACTACTACTCTTTCGGCTTTTCCCATCAGGGGTCGCCGCAGCGAATCATCCTTTTCCACTTCACTCTATCCTGGGCATCTTCCACACCAGCTAACATCATGTCCTCTGTTAGCAGATCCATATATCTCCTCCTTGGTCGTCCTCTTGCCCTCTTGCCTGGCAGCTCCACTATCCCTCCTCTGCACATGTCCAAAGCATCTCATTCTGGCCTCTCTGACTTTGTTGCTAACACAGGCAACGTGTGCTGTCCCTCTGATGAGCTCGTTCCTTATTCTGTCCAACCTTGTCACTCCTAAGGAGAACCTCAACATCTTCATCTCTGCTGCTTCCATCTCTGCCTTTGTCTCTTTCTCACTGCTACTGTCTCTAACCCATAGAGCAGAGCTGGTCACCACTGTCTTGTACACCTTTCCTTTGAGTCTTGCTGACACTCTTCTGTCACACAACACTCCTGACACTTTCCTCCACCCATTCCAACCTGCCTGCACTCGCCTCTTCACCTCTTTTCCACACTCCCCATCACACTGACCCCAAGTACTTAAACTCCTGCACCTTCTTCACCTCAGCCCCCTGTAACCTCACGCTTCTACCTGGCTCCCTCTCGTTTACACAGGTATTCTATCTTGCTACGACTGACTTTCATACCTCTTCTTTCCAGAGCAAACCTCCAACTCTCCAGCTGTTCCTCCACCTGCTCTCTACTCTCACTGCAAATCACAATGTCATCTGCAAACATCATTGTCCAGGGAGATTTCTGTCTGACCTCATCTGTCAACCTGTTCATCAGCATAGCAAACAAGAAGGGACTCAAAGCTGATCCTTGGTGTAGTCCCACCTCCACCTTGAACTCCTCTGTCTGACCTATGGCACATCTCACCACCGTCATACTCCTCTCATACATGTCCTGGACTACTCTGACGTACTTCTCTGCCACTCCCGACATCCTCATACAGTACCACAGCTCCTCCCTCGGCACCCTGTCATACGCCTTCTCTAAATCCACAAAGACACAATGCAGCTCCTTCTGACCATCTCTGTACTTTTCCATCAACAATCTCAAAGCGAAAATGGCATCAGTGGTGCTCTTACAGGGCATGAAACCATACTGCTGCTCACAAATCTCCACCTCCTTCCTAAGCCTGGCTTCCACTACTCTTTCCCACAGCTTCATTGTGTGGCTCATCAGCTTTATCCCTCTGTAGTTGCTACAGTTCTGCGTGTCACCCTTGTTCTTAAAGATCGGCACCAGAACGCTTCTCCTCCATTCCTCAGGCATCTTCTCACTCTCTCAAATCCTGTTAAAAAGACTTGTCAGAAACTCCACTTCTGTCTCTCCTAGACGTCTCCACACTTCCACAGGTACGTCATCAGGACCAACAGCCTTTCCACTCTTCATCCTTTTCAGAGCCTTCCTCACCTCATCCTTTCTAATCTCTGCTATTTCCTGCTCCACAACATCCACATCTTCCTCCCTTCTTTCCCTGTCATTTTCCCTCATTCATCAGCTCCTCAAAAATACTCCTTCCATCTTCTCTGCACACTCTCCTGGCTTGTTAACACCTTTCCATCTCTGTCTTTAATCACCCTTATCTGTTGCACATCTTTCCCATCTCTATCTCTCTGTCTGTCTATCCTGTACGAGTCCTTCTCTCCTTCCTTCGTGTCTAACCTGTCATACAGCTCATCGTAAGCTTTCTGTTTGGCCTTTGCCACCTCCCTCTTCACTCTGCGCTGCACTTCCTTGTAATCCTGTCTACTTTCCTCAGTCCTTTCTACATCCCACTTTCTTTCAGCCAACCTCTTCCTCTGGATGCAGTCCTGTACTTCCTCATTCCACCACCAAGTGTCTTTATCATCTTTCCTCCTTCCAAATGACACACCAAGCACCTTCGTACCTGTTTCCTTGATTACCTCTGCTGTAGTTTCCCAGTCATCTGGAAGCTCTTCCTGACCACACAAAGCCTGTCTCAACTTCTGCCTGAATTCCTCACAAGTTTCTTCATTTATTAGCTTCCATCACTTGGTCTTCTTTTCTGTCTTTCCTCTCTTCTTCTTCCTGACCACCAGAGTCATCTTACAGACCACCATGCGGTGCTGTCTGGCTACACTCTCTCCTACCACCCATTTACAGTCACAAACCTCTCTTAAATGACCTCGTCTACATCGAATGTAGTCCACCTGTGTACTCCTACCTCCACTCTTGTATGTCACTATGTGTTCCTCTCTCTTCTGGAAGTAAGTGTTGACTATAGCCATTTTCCATCCAGCAAAGTCCACTACCATCTGTCCTTCTGGATTCGCACACGGTCACATCTGGATTCTCTATTACCTCTGGGAAGGAAACACTTTGCCCCTGGCCAAGTCATTCTACAAAATGAGATCCACCCCAACACTGGCAATTTAGAGCGCAAACCGACACGTACTGAACCAGACACAATTGGATGAACTGTCTGCAATGGCACACGTAAGACACTCATCTTAATTCCCCACACCTAAATGTTGGAGCCACAGTACGTTTGGTTTGATAGAGGCAAAACGCCTGCACGGATTAGAGTTCAGAGTTTGCAGCCGTATCTCCACTCCATCCCCAGGAGAGACACAAATACTTCTGACACAAAGGGCTGAAAATCCCATTCTACTTTCTCCTCCATTATGGTGCCACGAATATTCTGACGGGTCAACAAACTAGTCTGAATCAATGAAATCGGAGATGCCCCCTTTTTTTAGCTCTTTTTCTTTCACACAGGACAATCCGCAATTAAGTGACCATTTAAACGACAGTAGGAACAAGCACGTTTACTGGGACCTGTAATGGATGCCGCGGATTGGAGATGGATTCATGCCGTTCTGATGTAGTGAAGGCGTCACGATTTGTTGCCAAAGCAAAGACGATTTTATGGGTTAATACAAACTCATCTGCCAGCACTGCTGCCCATGTAAGTGACTGCACTTTTTGTTCATTTAAATACACAACGTTTTGAAGGAGGCAGTTCTTAAATTCTTCTAATAAGACTAATTCCCGCAACTGATCATAAGTTTTTCTCTGTAGCACTGCGGTCAAGCCAGCCATCGTTCGCTTTTCCGTGCTCAAGCTGTTCAAATTCAATACAAATTCAAGTGCGCCCGTATTTTTACCTCTGGAAATACTGTTTTATGAAATTTGCAGCTTAATAAAAAGACTTTTGTACATAATTCTGTGGCAAGGACCTCATATTTATGTTCTACATGACCCACACTATTAGTAGACAAAAATCATGTCTTTTTACTGCACTGTTTGGGAGAAATACCAGATGTAAAGTCCCAGCAATTGAACTCTAATAATAGATTTATTATGAACTTTGGAAGCTTAATAAAAAGACTAAGTCCCATAATTCTGGGGCAAGGATTTCATATTTATATTCTACATGACCCAGTCTACTAGTAGACAAAGACTCATGTCTTTTTACTGTATTATGTGGGAGAAATGCCAGATGTAAAGTCCCAACAATTGAACTCAGAAGTTAGTTGTTTTGTTACTTGTATGGTTTTTGTTTTCTTGTATGTCTTTTGATTTTTCATCCTTTTGCTCTGTGAGTTCCTGCAGTTCCCCTCCTCGCCTGCTGAGGTTCTCCTCCGGTTCATTCAGTCTCCCCAGCCCTTCTTGTTTCCCTCTCCTCTGTTTGACCCCAGCCATCACACCTGAATTGAATCATCATCTACTTACTTTAAAAAGACCCTCGTTTGTCTTCTTTGTTGCTAATGTGGCTTCCTGTATACCTACCCTGTCTCCTCCTTTGTCCATTCCCTGACCACCAGCCTTTGTTCGTTGCATAAGTTTGTTTGTAGCATCGGATATTTGTGTTTTGTTTAGTTAGTTTTGTAAAAACATCTAGTGAGTGAAATCTTGTTTGAGAGTATATTGTTAGAAACGATTGGTGTAAGTTTAACTTGTCCTGTTGTTGTTAGTGAGTTTTTGTTCTCTTGTTTTTGACTATAGATCCTCTTACCTTGTGTTAATTTCAATTCAATTCAATTCAATTCAATTCACCTTTATTTATATAGCGGCAATTTACAACAAGGTCATCTCAGGGCACTTTACATAATAAAGTCAAGACTATACAAACATTTAGAGAAACCCAACAAATCCCCCTTAAGCAAGCCATAGGCAACAGTGGTGAGGAAAAACTCCATTTACCAGAAGAAACCTCCAGCAGAACAAGGCTCAGGGTGGACGGCCATCTGCCTTGACCGGTTTGGCTGAGTGGAAAGTGGAGAGAAAAAAGAACAGAGCAACAAAAGCAACAACAAAACATTGGGCAGGTTAATAGGACCAGTAGCTGAGAACTGGAGGACACACAGCGCCAAATCCAGGGACACCTGAAGACAGGGACAGAGAGACAGTGACAGAGAGGGAGAGAGACGACTACGGGACAAAGAAGATACAGAGTTAATGTCATACACTGGTGACATTATAGATGTGGGGTGAGAGAAGAGAATGAAGAGAAGAGGAAGTGGCACAGTGCAGAGTCCCCAGCAGTCTAAGCCTATAGCAGCATGACTATAACCAACTATAAGCTTTATCAAAGAGGAAAGTTTTGAGCCTAGTCTTAAAAGTAGAGAGGGTGTCTGCTTCCCGAATCTGGACTGGGAGCTGGTTCCACAGGAGAGGAGCTTGATAGCTAAAGGCTCTGCCTCCCATTCTATTTTTGGAAATTCTGGGAACCACAAGTAGGCCAGCATTTTGGGACCGAAGTGGTCTAGTAGGATGATATGGTACTAAGATCTTTTAGATATGATGGTTGACCGTTTAAAGCTTTATAGGTAAGAAGAAGGGTTTTAAAATCTATTCTACATTTAATTGGAAGCCAATGCAGAGAAGCTAATGAAGGTGAAATATGATCTCTCTTACCAATCCCAGTCAGTAATCTTGCTGCAGCATATTGGATTAATTGGAGGCTTTTATAGAGTTACTGGGGCAGCCTGAAAGTAGAGAATTACAGTAGTCCAATCTAGAAGTAATGAATGCATGAACCAGTTTTCAGCATTGCTTTGGGACAGGATGCTCCTAATTTTGGCAATGTTTCTTAGGTGGAAGAAAGCTGTTCTAGAGATTTGTTTTATGTGTGAGGTAAATGACAAATCCTGGTCAAAAATGACTCGAGATTCCTTGCAGTACTACTGGGGGCAAGAGTTATGTCATCTAAACTAGCAATATGGTTAGAAAACATGTTTCTTAGACTTTTAGGCCCAAATACAATAACTTCAGTTTTATCTGAGTTTAGAAGAAGGAAATTATACATCATCCAGTCCCTTATGTCTTTTAAACATGCTTGTAGTTTGATTAATTGGTTTGTTTCATCAGGTTTCATAGATAGATATAACTGCGTGTCATCAGCGTGACACGAGTGTTTTCTAATATTGTTGCCCAGGGGAGACACATATAGAGTAAAGTATTGGTCCTAATACAGAGCCTTGTGGAATTCCATATCTAACTTTTGTGTAAGTCGAAGATTCATCATTAACACGAACACATTGGAATCTATCTGATAGATACGATTTAAACCAATTCAGTGCAATTCCTTTAATTCCAATAACATGTTCTAGTCTCTGTAATAATATTCTGTGATCAATGGTTTCAAATGTAGCACTCAGATCTAGCAGAACTAGTATAGAGACAAGTCCGTTATCTGAAGCCAGAAGAAGATCGTTGGTGACTTTAATCAGTGCGGTTTCTGTGCTATGATGAACTCTAAATCCTGACTGAAATTCTTCAAACAAGTTGTTTCTGCGCAGGTGGTCACATAATTGCTTTACAACTACTTTTTCAAGTATTTTAGAAATAAAGGGGAGATTGGATATCGGTCTGTAATTGGCTAAGACATCTGGATCCAGACTAGGTTTTTAAGTAGAGGTTTGATTACAGCTACCTTATAGGCCTTTGGTACATATCCTGTTTGTAAAGATAGATTAATGATATCTAATACGAACGTGTCTAATAAGGGTAGAGCATCTTTGAGCAGTCTACCTGGAATAGGGTCTAGCAGACATGTTGTTGGTTTAGATGCCATAATAGTTGAAGTTAACTCAGCAAGGTCTATGGGCACAAAGCAGTCTAAAAGGGACTGAGGACTTACTGATGATTCTAATTCTGTTGTATTTGTGGGGAGGGTCTGTTGAATTTTATTTCTAATAGCTATGATTTTGTTTGTGAAGAAGGTCATGAAGTCATTGCTACATAGCGTTGAGGGAATACTAGTGTCAACTGAACTATGGCTCTTAGTCAGCCTGGCTACAGTGCTGAAAAGAAACCGGGGTTGTTCTTGTTTTCCTGTATTAGTGATGAATAATAAGCTATTCTGGCTTTACGGAGTGCTAATTTGTATAAGTATAAACTCTTTTTCCAGGCTAAGTGTGATTCTTGTGAATGAGTGGAACACCACTTTTTCTAGTTTTCATGACACCTGCTTTAAATTGCGGGTTTGCGAGCTATACCATGGAGATCGCCTGTTCAGAATTACTGCCTTCTCTTTTAGGGGGCAACACTATCAAGTATTGAACATAAAGATGCTGTTCTTGTTAAGAGCGTTTTATTTTTGACTTTTTCTTATCCTCCTAACCTTAGTGAGCGATTTGTGCAGCGATTTTCACATCGTGCCTTTGCAGCGAGCGCCTTCTTTTGTGCATTTGTTTTCGGTTTTGTACTTTTCAAATAAATTATTTGTTTGCCCTCATTCCTGGTCTCGTTGTGACTTCAGCATTTGGATCCCAGTTAGTTGGTTTCTCACAAACTCTAATAATAGATTTACTATGAATTTCTAGCAACAATACTTTATTAAATTAAAAATAAAGTAAAAATACAAAAATTTCTTATACTACTACTTTTACTAAAGTTGCTGAAAATATTTATAATATTTTTGATGTAATATATATATCCCGGACAAGAAGGCTTAATGCATAAAATGTATTTTTTGAAACATATTCTTCACCTTCAGTTCCGAAAAAAAAAGCCAACAACAACAACACATTCCCCTTTAAGTCAAATTTCGCCCGTCTTCATTTTCGAGATGAGTCCCCCTAGACGTAGGTAAGTCTTTATGAAGATGTCTGTCAATCAAGTGCTGCATAAATTTTGTTTGTTTGCTGTCATCTACATAGTTTGTTTTGTGTATGTTTCGCTTAAATAAAAGCCGGTAACAACATTAACTAAGTTAGTTCGACATGCCTAATTGGGCGTTGGTTTGTGAGAAAATAACGTCATTATTTTGCATGAAATATCTCATACAGGTTTTTATTCACTTCTTAACTTGTGTGTCTTTAACTCACCATGTTTATATTTTACTTTGTGCCATGTTTAAGCACGTACATTAATTACTGTTAAAATTGTCATCATTATCCAATATAATTAGTTCCAGAGTAGTCTTCATAAATAGGTTCTTATTTCACATATTCACCAATTGAAAATATTTCATTTATTTATTTATTCAGTTGCTTATTTATAGTGTACTTTAAAAACGAGACATAATGAATATGTCTTTGTATTTTTATTTCCCCAGTGTGTTTGTTTTTTTTTACATTTGGAAAGGTATGTTGTATAGGTTTTGCGTTTACTTTTACCATATCAATTTCTATCTTTTTACCCAATTTAAAATATGTTTTATCTCATAAATGCCAATGTATTTATAATATAATTAGATATTTCTGTTAAAGTCAAGAAAAAATATCTTAACTGCTGAGACTATTGTCTCACTTATTGAGAAGCTTTATGCTAAAAACTTCCATGCCGAAGGAGGTGAGGATGATAGTTTCTGGGGGGACGTGTGCCAGGATCTGGGAATTTCGAACGTGACGATCAACAGGAAAAAGCTTAAATATGGCTATATTAGGCATAAAAAGGTAAGTTTTTTAAGTTAATAAGTGTATTACTATAACATAATTGCCACGTAGACTATCAATATTGGTATATTCTTCAGATAACAAACTTGTCTCTATACTAGTTCTGCTAGATCTTAGTGCTGCATTTGACACCATTGATCACAGAATATTATTACAGACATTAGAACATGTTATTGGAATTAAAGGAACTGCACTAAATTGGTTTAAATCGTATCTATCAGATAGATTCCACTTTGTTCATGTTAATGATTAATCTTCCACATACACAAAAGTTAGTTATGGAATTCCACAAGGCTCTGTATTAGGACCAATACTCTTTACTCTATATATGTCTCCCCTTGAATAGAATAGAATAAAATAGAATAGAACAGAACTTTATTAATCCCACAGTGGGGAAATTCTTGTGATTTAGCAGCCACGGACAAGGACACACAGTCTGCACAGAACAATGTGCATTATAATATAATAATATATATTTAACAGAAAAAAGGCGTTTAAAACTAAAAATATATACATATTTACATTGGAACACGAAATATTACACAATAAATAAGAATATTAACAAGTAAAATTGCACATTGTGTGTCACTGCAGTGACACATTGTACAGTCTGATGGCTGTGGGGAGGAATGAGTGATAGTAGCGCTCCTTCCTGCACTGTGGGTGTAACAGTCTAGTGCTGAAGGAGCTGCTCAGAGCCTCCACAGTGTGGTGCAGGGGGTGGGAGGGGTTATCCATGATGGATGTTAGTTTGGCCAACATCCTTCTGTCCGCCACCTCCTCGATGGAGTCCAATGTGCATCCTAGGACAGAGCCGGCTCTCTTAACCAGCTTGTTAAGTCTCTTTCTGTCTCTGTCAGTGCTGCTCCCAGCCCAGCACACAACAACATAGAGGACTGCTGAGGCCACCACAGTGTCGTAAAATGTCCGTAACAGCTCCTGCACACACCAAAGGACCTCAGTCTCCTCAGCAGGTGGAGGCGACTCTGGCCCTTTCTGTACAGAGAGTCTGTGTTTTTCGTCCAGTCCAGTTTTTGTTTAGGTGGACACCCAGGTATTTAAAGGTGTCCACAACTTCAATGTCTGAGCCCTGGATGCTCACCGGTGTGTGTGGTGGAGGGTTTTCGTCTGAAGTCAAGCACCAACTCCTTTGTCTTACTGGTGTTCAGGAACAAATAATTGTTCTCACACCATTCCACAAAGTCAGAGATGACCCCCCTGTATTCCTGTTCATCCTCACCCAGTACACAGCCAGCAATGACTGTGTCGTCCGAGAATTTCTGCAGGTAACAGAGGTGGGAGTTGTACTTGAAGTCTGACGTGTAGATTGTGAAAAGAAAAGGGGAGAGCACAGTGCCTTGAGGTGCCGCCGTGCTACAGATGACCAAATCCGACACACAGTCCCGCAGCCTCACGAACTGTGGCCTGTCCGTGAAGTAGTTGATGGTCCAGGCAGCTAAATGTTGGTCCACGCCTGCTACCTCCAGCTTCCCCCTCAGCAGAAATGGCTGGACGTTGTTGAAAGCACTGGAGAAGTCAAAGAACATGACCCCTACAGTACTCCCAGGAGACTCCAGGTGAGACAAGGCCCGGTGCTGCAGGTAGATGATGGCGTCGTCCACCCCGGCTCACCCAGGGCTTGTTGTTGGGAAAACACAGCACTGTCTTGGATGGCACGGTGTTTTCCACACAGAAGTTTATATAGTCCGTGATACAGTCTGTGAGACTGTCAATGTCCTCCCTTTTTTTTCCCCTGTGGACTGCGGCGAATGTCCCAGTCCGTGATGTTAAAACAGTCCCTCAGCTCTTAACTCGTCTCCTCTGTCCAGATCTTCACTGTTTTCACCACCGGAGTGTAAGCAGGAGACAGGGACACGAGATTATGGTCGAAGCGGCTGAGGGGGTTGGAGGTATATGCATTCTTTGTGTTAGCATATAGCAGGTCCAGAGTTTTATTGTCTCGTGTGTGGCAGTTAATATACTAGGTGATGTTGGTGAGGGTGGCAGAGAGGGGAGGCAGGCATGATTAAAATCCCCAGAGATGAGGATCAGGGCCTGTGGGTGTTGTGTCTGCAGCTGTGTTGGCAACATTATTAGAAAACACTCTATAAATTTTCACTGCTACGCTGATGACACGCAGTTATATCTATCTATGAAACCTGATGAAACAAATCAATTAATCAAACTACAAGCATGTCTAAAAGACATAAGGGACTGGATGACGTATAATTTCCTTCTTTTAAACTCAGATAAAACTGAAGTTATTGTATTTGGGCCTAAAAGTCTAAGAAAAATGTTTTCTAACCATATTGCTAGTTTAGATGACATAACTCTTGCCCCAGTAGTACTGCAAGGAATCTCAGAGCCATTTTTGACCAGGATTTGTCATTTACCTCATACATAAAACAAATCTCTAGAACAGCCTTCTTCCACCTAAGAAACATTGCCAAAATTAGGAGCATCCTGTCTCAAAGCAATGCTGAAAAACTGGTTCATGCATTCATTACTTCTAGAATGGACTACTGTAATTCTCTACTTTCAGGCTGCCCCAGTAACTCTATAAAAGCCTCCAATTAATCCAATATGCTGCAGCAAGATTACTGAATGGGATTGGTAAGAGAGATCATATTTCACCTTCATTAGCTTCTCTCCATTGGCTTTCAATTAAATGTAGAATAGAATTTAAAACCCTTCTTCTTACCTATAAAGCTTTAAACGGTCAAGCTCCATCATATCTAAAAGATCTCCTAGTACCAAATCACACTACTAGACCACTTCGGTCCCAAAATGCTGGCCTACTTGTGGTTCCCAGAATTTCCAAAAATAGAATGGGAGGCAGAACCTTTAGCTATCAAGCTCCTCTCCTGTGGAACCAGCTCCCAGTCCAGATTCGGGAAGCAGACACCCTCTCTACTTTTAAGACTAGGCTCAAAACCTTCCTCTTTGATAAAGTTTATAGTTGGTCATGGTCATGCTGCTATAGGCTTAGACTGCTGGGGACTCTGCACTGAGCCACTTTCTTCTTCTCTTCATTCTCTCTGTCCCTGTCTTCAGGTATCCCTGGATTTGGCGCTGTGTGTCCTCCAGTGTGCAGCTACTGGTCCTACTAACCTGCCCAATGTTTTGTTGTTGCTTTTGTTGCTCTGTTGTTTTCTCTCTCCACTTTCCACTCAGCCAAACCGGTCAAGGCAGATGGCCGTCCACCCTGAGCCTGGTTCTGCTGGAGGTTTCTTCCGTTAAAGGGAGTTTCTCCTCTCCACTGTTGCCTATGGCTTGCTCAAGGGGCATTTGTTGGGTTTTCTCTAAATGTTTGTATATTCTTGGCTTTATTATGTAAAGTGCCCGAGATGACCTTGTTGTAAATTGCCGCTATATAAATAAAGTTGAATTGAATTGAATTGAATTGAATTGAATTGAATATCTTCTCTCCTTATTAGATTCTTACTTTCAGGCTTGGTTTAATAGGTTAATGGGAAAGTATTTCCCTTCCCTTATCTTACCTAGTTTTTTTAGATAATCTTATAAAATACATTAAATAACAATAAATGTTACAGTAATTAAGAAAATTGTCATGTTTATTTAAATTTTTGCTGGTGGGGTGAAGGCGAGTGTGCAGGTTACACATACAAATGTGTTAGAAAGCAATGAAGACACGGGCCCTCAAGACACAATAAGCCCGGTGTATGAGCTCAAACAGCACAGAATAGTTGAGGACACAGACAGTTGTCCTGCCACTAAAGAAGCTGCAAACAGTCCTCTGGCGAATCAAGTGGACAATGCAAGTATAAAAACCCTAATATTGTTACGTAGAGTGTTCCATCTTTTCACAAAAAAACTGTAACTCAACAACAATGTATTGCACCGTTTTACATTTTTGAAAAGTTATATTATGTTTTAACACAAATTTTTAGCTTAAACTAACTATTCACAATTATACCCGTTATCCTCCAAATACTACTGATGAAACAACACGTTTAGTATACTATAAATATAAAGAGAACTTAGCAGGACTTTGGATTTAAAAGTGCACCATTCTATGTACACGAACTAGTTGTAAGGAATCCATGTAAAGGATCGTCTCCTGTCCCTGTGGGCACATATTTGTGTCATATTTTTGGGTTCCTTTGTCACGGACTTAATAAGAATGCACGAAAAAGAATTTGCAAAAGGCCAGTAAGGCTAATTTGTGACAGCTCAATTGTACTTTTACTATTTCATACATTTTTTTGTGGCGTGAGCCTTTAGGATTTGCTCTCCAGATACTTGTTGTTTCAGAGAGTTGTTCATCATTTAACTAAAGTTGTTATTCATAAAATGGTACACAATTTCTAATCCTTTTAGATGCTTTGGTTGCATGCTAAATTTGCTGCAAAATGAACCAACTATAGAGACTGATGGACCAAAATCGCATTATTCGCAATCCAACACAAAATATGGCAGAGTACAATGAGAATATTGACTCTTTCTCTTCTCTCTACACACAGTGAATACTTTAAAATGAGGTGGGCCTGTCACTGCAAGACTGACTGGGTTAACGTGCAGTGGAAAGGAGCTATCATGCAACAGTTCAGAAAGATAACAGTAGCTGTGGAGTAATAGTCATTATGGTAAGACATAAACATTTTAAATTACACTCTTTTCCTTTACATAGGCTCCTGTTAAACTGCCTTTACAAATGGATATAGGGTTTTAGGAGGACCGTTTTGGAAAGCTTCATTTTTATGCACAGATATCCTCAAAACTATGTAATTTAGTGTTTAATAATAATAACATTACTTGATTATATAATTCTATTATAATAATAATAACATTTTGTTTTTATGTAGATGGCAAAGTTAGGGATAGAGGCATTTCCACAAATACTAACAATGGCTTTTGGTACTACAAAAAAGAATGAAAAAACTTGGCTCAGGAATCAGAGCATCAGGTTTGTAATACAGTTTTTTCCATTTTTATTTCCTTTTTTTTTTTGATATAAACATATGCTATTTTAAAAATACATTTCAGTGTTTAATGCAGAGAACACCTGTGCAATGTGCTCTGCAACAAAATCACCAGGTCCACGGGCCTTCCTTCACTGACTGTGTAGAGCATTGTTCTGCTAATGTTGATTTTAGAGATACAATTTAATTGTATCTGACTCTCAAATGACAGTCAGTCCTAAAAATTTCTTTCAAATAGCCAGACCAGGTTATTGTATTTGAACACTGATAAACTGTGCTTGTTCATGAGTTTTATGAAACATACTATACTTACACATTTAGAAATAAGATATTTTATTGGTGGAGGAATTGTGCCTCTGTGATTTGTGCTACATGTTAGAACATACCTCAACAATTCAATATCAAAAAAGATGATAAAGTCCAACTTTCATTTAATTTCTTCAGTCTATTTGCAGCATAGCTCGTCTATGACTTTGTGGATAATTTATAATTATTAGACCAAACATCCAACTTTTGATGATCCAAATGTCTTGCTTTTTTACAGATTCAGTGTGACAGCTGTTGTAGGTGGTTCCATGCACAATGCCTGCAGATGGACACAACACAGCTAGAGACATCAAAACAGGAAGATTGGAATTGTTGCCTTTGTGGGAAGTAATACAAATGTCTGCATGAATGGAGTGGGATAGGGAATACATCGTTTTTTGTAATGTTGCAAAAGGTTCCATTGTTTCTTTGAAGGCTGGCTTAGCAATATGTATAAAAATCCTAAAATAAGATCCTTGTCCCGGAATTATGAGTGAAAATGTTTTAATTAAGCTGCAAAGTTCCTAATAAATCTATCATTGGAGTTTAATTGTTGGGACTTTACATCTGGCATTTCTTCCACATAATACCGTAAAAGACATGATTCTTTGTCTGCTAATAGTCTGGGTCCTCTAGAATATAAATATGAGGTTCTTGCCCCAGAATTATGGGCCTTAGTCTTTTACAAAGCTTCCAAAGTTCATAATAAATCTATTATTAGAGTTCAATTGCTGGGACTTTACATCTGGTATTTCTCCCAAACAGTGCAGTAAAAGACATGATTTTTGTCTACTAATAGTGTGGGTCATGTAGAACATAAATATGAGGTCCTTGCCACAGAATTATGTACAAAAGTCTTTTATTAAGCTGCAAATTTCATAGAACAGTATTTCCAGAGGTAAAAATACGGGCGCACTTGAATTTGTATTGAATTTGAACAGCTTGAGCACGGAAAAGCGAACGATGGCTGGCTTGACGCGCAGTGCTACAGAGAACAAAACTTATGATCAGTTGCGGGAATTAGTCTTATTAGAAGAATTTAAGAACTGCCTCCTTCAAAACGTTGTGTATTTAAATGAACAAAAGTGCAGTCACTTACATGGGCAGCAGTGCTGGCAGATGAGTTTGTATTAACCCATAAAATCGTCTTTGCTTTGGCAACAAATCGTGGCGCCTTCACTACATCAGAACGGCATGAATCCATCTCCAATCCATGGCATCCATTACAGGTCCCAGTAAACGTGCTTGTTCCTACTGTCGTTTAAATGGTCACTTAATTGCGGATTGTCCTGTGTGAAAGAAAAAGAGCTAAAAAAAGGGAGGGGCATCTCCGATTTCATTGATTCAGACTAGTTTGTTGACCCGTCAGAATATTCGTGGCACCATAATGGAGGAGAAAGTAGACTGGGATTTTCAGCCCTTTGTGTCAGAAGGATTTGTGTCTCTCCTGGGGATGGAGTGGAGATACGGCTGCAAACTCTGAACTCTAATCCGTGCAGGCGTTTTGCCTCTAAACCAAACGTACTGTGGCTTCAAAATAAATCTATTATTAGAGTTTAATTGTTGGGACTTTACATCTGGCATTTCTCCCACATAATACCGTAAAAGACATGATTCTTTGTTTGCTAATAGTCTGGGTCCTTTGGAATATAAATATTAGGGTTCTCACCCCAGAATTACAGGCCTTAGTCTTTTTTATTAAGCTTCTAAAGTTCATGATAAATCTATTTTTAGAGTTCAATTGTTGGGACTTTACTCCTGGCATTTCTCCCAAATAGTGCAGTAAAAACACATGATTCTTTGTCTACTAATAGTCTGGGTCCTCTAGAATATAAATATGAGGTTCTTGCCCCAGAATTATGTGCTAAAGTCTGCAAAGCTGCAAAATTCATAGAACATGCAGTATTTTGAAATACATTCAATACTGATATTTCTCCAAAATAGTACACTAAAAATTAAATTATATACTGTATGAACAAGTTATTTTATTATTTACTAAGATGTTTTATTTTGAAAACCGGATGTAGCAAGGTTCTTTGGCTCCCTTCAATACCACAGAGGTAAATATATGGACGCACTCGAATTTCTAGCGCGGATAGCTTGACCACGGAAAAGCGAACGACTTGACCGCAGTTTTGTAGCGCTGCACCACTTGTCAAATAATGTGCATTTCTCCTGCGCGAACTCCAAATAAGTCTGGTAGACAGTCTTTTTACACTCCTTCTGACGATAAACTTCCGGTAGTAACCTCTCAACCTCTGTCTCACGAAAAGAAGGCACCAATGCCACGTGTCTGCTAATATCGAAGCCATCACTGGGAGTAGGAGTAGGTGTTGACTGGCTATTGGGTGATGCTGCGGAGCCTCGTCCCAGCTCCAGAGCCTGCACCTGTACGTGCATAGTCTCTCGTTCCAGCTCTTTATTCCTCCCCTCTCCTTCCTTAATGTGGAGCACCAGCTGAAGCTCCTCGGCAGTCATGCCAGGATGAATCAGCGGATCAATGGGAGGAGCGGGAGACGTCTGGAATTTTATCCCACCGTCATCACTAGTAGCCACAGGGAGTTTAACAAACACACCTTTATCTCGCAGCTTCTCAAGCAGAAATTGCTTAATCTCATTTTTACAAGCATGTAAAGGCACAGGACATCAAACAAGGCAATAAATTGGGGGAAAAAACTGCCAACTAGAATAACCAAACAAAGAGCGAGAGGGAGGGACAAGGTACACAGGTACAGGTATAAAAACACATTGTAACACATTACAACCTTTACAACATCACAGGCCTTATTTCTGCTAAAGCTTCTGTTAAGTCTACTTCAATGCTTAAAGAAGTCCTTGAGAGTCGAAGGTTGTTTTTATGAAGCCTGTAAATAAAACCTTTAACTTAACTGACCTCAGCCGCCTTGTGCTGCAGAATGCTGTTGTTACAATTTCAGGCCCTCTATACTGGCAATATTCAAATACAGCTTTGGTGTTTAGTAACTCATAAAACAGATATTAGAAATGAAAGAGGTGAAAAAGCTCAACCTGCCTGTGCGTTATGGGTTCAGCAAACTTTGGATAGATCACTGGTGGTGAGCTTCTCCAAGGAACCACTATTGAAGAGTTTCTAAATGAAAGCCCAGAATTTGAAGAGCTTGTAGCCAGATGTAACAGTCAGCACCATGTTTTTAACAATCAGATGAAGATTCAGCCTCAGGTCACTAAGCTGCTTCAGAAGATCCGAAATATAGTTCAGAGGAACGGAGAGTCAGTACACCAACGAAATGTTCCAGGAGGCAGAGAGGGCGATCGAAGTGTTTGTGTCCTCTGTATGTCAGCCGCCAGATGTGTAATGTTGTGTTACCTTATCCCTGCCTGTGTTGAAATGCACAGAACTAGTGAGATCTTTTTATTTCAACAACTGACTCTTCTGACCCTGTGACTAAAAAAGTGGACACTTCAGTTATGAAGCACAGGACAACGTTTTTGTTTGCTTCACATGGACAATGAGCGGATTGTGATGACTGTGAGAGTCTTGTCCAATACAATATGCAGCTTTTGGGTATCAAACTAGCTGTAGCTCACTCAGCTCAACCCACCCAGGTTGTTTTATACTGATGCAATGTCAAAGCCTTTGGTGTCTGTGAGGCTTTTGGAAGGTATTTGATGTCACTGGGACACAGGTTTTGCTCTTCTCTGATTGGACAGAAACTTTTAGAAGGGCAAATCTCCATGCTGCCAGTGCTGTTCTGCCAAGGGCGCATTGACATCACCTCTTCACATTAGGATGAGTTTTGGAGCATGTCTGCTGAAATATTACAAACTGTAGCTTTATGCATAATCATTCCTCAATGTAAAAAATTTGCCAATAAGCAAATATGTAAAGTACCATAGCTTGAAAAAAGGAGCAACTCAGTCCAAAAGTTTATTAATGGTAAATCGGCTATTTTGTAATGTGAATACTGTAATTTCGGACCTTCACCTCCTTATTACTTCATCATTAATGCTCATTAAATAAAATCATTTTAGGTTGGAGTCATACATTTGTCAGATTAGATGTTTAACAGATTTGTGTTTATAAAAGAGACAGTTTGAAACCCATTGAAAGTGAAAAGTTAAAACTTGCCTGGCATTTAAAAGTTCTTTCCTGGTCATCAGACTAGCAAAGAAAATTGAAGCTGTAGTCATATGTTATTTGTGAACGATCCGGCTCTATGAGCTGATAATTTGTAGTTAAAGAGAAGAGCTGAATCTTCAGCTGTGCTCTGTTCTGCTGAAAGAGGCAGGACTTTATATTGATGACCCCCCCATGTGGCCAGTCACTTGCAATGGCAGACTGGGATCATACCATGAGAAGGAAGGAAGGAAGGTGGGTTAGACATGTCATAATGTTGTGACTCGCCTTATTTATTTGATTTGTTTACATTTAGTCATTTAGCAGATGCTTTTATCCAAAGGTACATACATACACAGTGGTGATGGCTGTCACGCAGGGTGCTCAGCACCACTGGATGGTACTGGAACTAGGGGTTCAGTGTCATTGGTTCAGTGTCTTGCCCAAGGACACTTCGACATGTAGCAAGCAGGGATCGAACCACTGACGACCATGCCTTGCCAACTGAGCTACAGCCGCTCTGTTTACTGTGGTTATTTGTTCAGTTGTTCATTTAAAGGGTTTGATTAAAATGTTTTTAATTTATTAAATGTTTAATGTATTTTTCGTAGCAAAAGCATAATGAAAAGGTTCTTTTCAAATCATTTGTGATTGCTAAATTAGGCTAAATATAAGGCTCATATTAATACTAAATTAAGACCCATTTGGGAGCCATAAGAACTGGTTCTTTAAAGGAGCCGAGCCAAAAGAGTCAGATCTTTGACTTCACTAGTAAGCTGCTACTTAGAGTCTGTTTTTGGTTTGTTTAATACTGAAACAAAACAGCCAATGAAAGTTAATCTTCGCCACCCGTCACGTGAATGGGGATAAAATAAAATACTCCTACAGCTTCTTTGCCTTGTTCTTGCCTTGTTGTTGCCTTACTACAACCATGGCTCAGAGGAACTCAGGACATATAAGATATATAAAATCCCAACAACTTTAATAACAAAAACAACAAGGGTAAACAGGACCCTGGCTAAAAGAAAGTAAACAGAGGTGAAACCCAGAACCAAGCGACAGAATGGCCAGTTGGAGTCCGGCTTCCCCCCGCTAACCTAATATTTGTTCAACTAAACTAACAAAATTAAACTGAAAACATTACCTTCAGTAACTCCCAACCCAACTGGTCATTAACACACACATCAAGAACCCAAAACAGGGCTGTGTTTGTCTGATTTTGGCATCCAGTGTTGACAGTCTTTGACATGTTTTTTCATATAACCAAAGAATGAAGTAATTAGGTTTTATATATAAAATTGGTTAAACTGTGCTTGTGTGAAACCTTTTCCAACAACGTTCGATCATGTAAAATATTGGGATATTTATACTATGTGTGTTTAAATACATGTTTATAAAAGTTCTGAAATAACAACTTGAAATAAGAATGTTGACAACAAAGTCTGCACTGTTGCCTCCTGCTGTGCCCCAGAGGAAGACCCCCCTTCTTTCCACCCTCTATAATGGCTAGACGATTGTTCTGTGCTGCCTAGTAACAATTCGTCTTCCTGTTTTCCTTGTCTGCCTTTGCCTATTCAGTGAAACACTTTTTTGTCGTAGTGTAACTCACAAGACAGATACACAAGTGTACAGTGTGCTGTCTTTAAACGATACACTTATTTAAGTTGGGCCAACCACCATGACATTATCCAAAACTTTGGAAGTCACTTGAACAACAGTCTGATTTACTTACTACAGCCATCCGAATGCATTGCCTTGATAAATTCAAATAATGGTTACTGGTGTAACTTTAATGTAGTAAACTCCATACATGACTTTCTACTTTGGTCATGTTGTCTTCAGTCATGTTTTGCTAAGCCACCCCTAACTTATTGAACATTTATTCATGGTAGAGACCCCCACACTCCTCCACACTTGTCTATGCCAGCTGTAATTATCTAGTGCTCAGATCAGTCCCACCATAGTGGAAATAAACATTCCGTCTTCAGTCTTCTTATGAAATAAATTTCTCTGCATCGCTTAAAATTAAACAACATAAAGTTCTTAATATGATCCTGAATACATGGGAAATATATTTTACTTGCAGCAATGCTCTTTTGAAATGTATCCCCCCCTTTATCTTTAGCAAATCTCAGAAGAGGAAAAAGGAAAAAGGTCAGTTGTCTATTGCCCTCAGCACCACGATTCTTTGACCGCATTTATAATTACCTTCATGATCCTCTTTATACCTGCCTAACAGTTTTCTTGGCAGACTAAGCACCTTTTTTGTGAATTGCTGCCTCCCACTATATAGGTGGTGTCATTGCCTCATCTGTTACTGCTGCCCTTGATAATTTTAAGAGTTCTTTCCCCAATTACCTATAATTTGAACAAAACTAGTATTTTTTTTAAAGAAATGGCTGAGTAGAATCAAGACTGAGTAAAGTTGACTAAAAAAACAATAAAAGTTTCTCTTGGATTTTACGAACGATAAAGACTGTTTTGAGAAAACACTGGGGCAGCAATTCCAGCCTGGGGAAGTGCTCATCTCTGCAACTGCAACCTTAGTGTCCTAATTGCAGATACCACAAAGATACACAGATCTGTCCTGAAATGTTCTCCCTCCCCTTCTACATTCCTATAAGGATGTTGCCTAGTGCTGCTCAGTGGGGATTGGTTGGGTTTCCTCTTTATATCTGCATAGTCTTGACATGAAGTCCCCTGAGAATGAGAATGAGAATGAAACTACACTTTCAGTATTGACTATGGTTCAAATAAAGTGCTTCTGGTTCTTGTAAATGTTGAAGGGAGGGGTGAGCAGTCTAATTTTATTTAAGGAGCCTCCTATTTTCACAGCAGCTGCAGAAAATGGTTCTAACTGCCTCTTGTATGTATATATGTATGTATATATAGCAGCAGTCATGTAGTGGCTTAAGTGTGTGAGGTGGTTCATGAGTTTAACAAATCACATACCTATTTTCAGCATGGTTATATGGAATGTAACTGGGAATTAGAAGAGGTAGAGCACCAGAAGATTTGATTTCATAACCGAATTAAACTATTAACAATGCAGTATAATAAGATGCAGAAGTGCATAATAGAAGTTTGTCTTGCGTTCCACGCATATACATTAAAAATCATTTTGCAAGTTTTTCTTTTGTGTTTCTTCATTAGTTGTGGGTAACTATGAATGTGAAGATGGTAAAAATTGTGTGAAACTGATGGAAATGTGTTAACACATTTGTAAGAGAAGATTTTTCCTGGGCTAAGAAGGTAATGAAGATCAAGTGGATCCTAATTTCATTCAACACTTCTTAGCAATAGAGGAACACTGTAAAAATTTCCTCCTCAGAAACTATTCTCTCAAATCGAGGGTTTGTTTCACTTTCACTTGTGACTAGTTTCAATTTCACGTCCTGAGGCATATTTGAGGGTGTGGTTTTCCGCATGTGCCAACAATATAAAAGCTTCAGCATAATAGTTCACTTCAGTATCTACTGCAGTAACTTTCAATATCTATCTGTAATCATGGAAAGAAACTTCTACCAACACGCGGCACCTGGAAACTTAGGTAAAACTGTTGCTGATTACATGTTTGAAACACAATTATTGTCTCACAGTGTAAGTTTATTGCTGAATCCAATTTTAGGTCATGTACTGCTGTATTCCCTAGTCAAATCTTACAGGCTGCAGTTTTTATTTCTAAACTAACCTTTTGCTACAAGTATCTTATTTATTTGTACATTTTTGAGTAAAATGCTGATTTTGGTTAAGCCACTAAATGTGCTTTTAAATGAAGCTGCAGGTTTTTTCTCTCACCTTATGTGTTGGGTGATGTATCAGAAACAACCAGTAACCTTGTTAGAGTGAAGCTGAATGACAGGTTAGGTTAAATCATGGAGAGAGACAAAATAATGTGAATTACTGTAAAGAAATCTGTATTACAACTTCATAATCTGCTGCTCATTGTGTCTCCTCTTTACAGGATCTCTGAGAGTGAATAATGAGGAGCTGAGGATTGTGATGGTGGGGAAGACTGGAATAGGAAAGAGTGCGACTGGAAACACCATCCTGGGAGGACAGTGCTTTGAATCAAAGTTCAGCGCTAAGTCTATGACTGTGGACTGTTCTAAGCGAAAAGCTGTGGTGGATGGACAGCAGGTGGCTGTCATTGACACTCCGGGCCTGTTTGACACCAGGTTTGGCAAAGACAAAACCACTAAAGATATTAGCCAGTGTATCACATATGCTGCTCCTGGACCCCATGTTTTCCTGGTGGTCATCAGACTGGGCAGATTCACTGAAGAAGAACAAAACACTGTGCAAAGGATTCAAGAAATCTTTGGCCAGGCTGCAGACAAATACAGCATGGTCCTCTTTACTCACGGTGACCTTCTCCAAGGAACCACTATTGACGAGTTTATAAATGACAGCCCAGAACTCCAAGGGCTTGTAGCCAGATGTAACAGTCAGTACCATGTTTTTAATAATCAGGTGAAGAATCAGACTCAGATCACTGAGCTTCTTCAGAAGATCCGAAGTATAGTTCGGAGGAACGGAGGAAGTCACTACACCAACCAGATGTTCCAGGAGGCAGAGAGGGCGATAGAACAGGAGAAACAACGAATCCTGAAGGAGAAGGAAGAGGAAAAATGCAGAGAACAAGAAGTAATTGAGAGAAAACTTCAAGAAAAATATGAAAAACAGATGCAGAGAATGAATGATCAACGTCAGGCAGAGAGAGAGAGGCAGAGGAAAGAGAGAGAGGAGGAGAGGAAGAGGGAGAGAGAGGAGATGAATGAAGAGAGAAAGAGGGAGAGAGAGGAAATGAATAAGGAGAGAAAGAGGGAGAGAGAGGAGATGAATGAGGAGAGAAAGAGGGAGAAAGTGGAGAGAGAGAGAGAGAGAGAAGAGAGAGAAAAACACATTGCAGACATGAAGAAGTCAATGCTGGAGCAACATGAGAGAGAACTGAGGGAGGAGAAAGAAAAGCTGCAGTCCAAGTATGAGAATGAGGCCAGACAAGAAGCTGAGGAGTCGAATCCATTGTACCATCTGGCAAACGCTGGTAAATTGATTGGTAAAGGGTTTCAATCACTCGGCAAAGCAATTGGAAGCTTGTTCAAACATTAAGCAGTCCTACATTCTTAAATATTACGAATAATTTAATCCACATAAATAAAATCATAGTTTTTTTATGATATAAGTGAAAGGTGTTTCTGTTTAGAACTGCTCACTGTGTTCTCAGAGGAGAGTAACTCATGCTAACGTCTGATTTTTCAATCTAATGTTCTTTGACATGTTTTTCTTTATAGACAAAGATGATATAAATTAGGTTTGTTACATAAGGTTGTTTAAATGTTCACATCTATGAAGATCATATTACAAGTTATGTTTCTGTGTGTTTTACATTACATTCAATGTTATCAATTAAAACTGCATGTAAATCCATGTATTGTTTGAGCTTAATGTCATTAGTTAAACTGAAGAAAAATTAAAGCTTGATAGAAACAATAAAATTTTTAAAGTAATGTTTCATTTTCGAGGTGAATGAATTTGTGGAATCTGTAATGCTACACTGAGCTTGTTGTGAACATCATGGAAATATCTTATTGATCTCAAATGTTGTGTGGTTCAAAAATTATAACCAAAACTACTGAATATCGTTAACAAATCATTTTTAACTTGACTGATAAAATATCTCATGAAACTATAAAAGTAAAAGTCAAAACTGTTAATGTCCCTATTGTTCATTTCTACTATATATATAACACAAAACATTGTGACTACACACAACGGACACGCAGTATGTCGTGCCTACAGTACATACACCGTATATGAGATTCATTAGACCTTTGATGCGCAATAAGGGTCAAACAGGACCCAGCTGAGATTTTATTTTCTATAACTTTGCAGAAAATTAATTTAATTAAGGAATATTCTAGGTATTTCTCAATTCACTTGTTTTTAATCATCCTAAATCCTCGTTTTACTTTTTATTTTATTTTTGAAAAAAAAAAAAAACGTGTTGTGCATTAGAAGGGGTGTGGATATTTTGCACATTAAAGGGTTACATGTACATTTTACATACATTTTACTTGATTACATTTATATATATTTAACAAACTCATTTGTTTTCAAAGGCCAGTCCAAAACTGCACGTTGACTATTTGTTGCAGTAGTTTCATCTGTTATCTATATAAATATAGATATATCTATGAAACAGACTCTTCTGGGAATACAAAAGAAGTTCATCATTAGGACGTTTACATGATGCAACGTGATGCCCAAATATAACTTCCATAATTGTCATGTTAATGCTTTTCTTTTAGATATAATTAGATACCAAAAAGAATTTTCTCAGATATGTCCTGACGTGTTCCAGCAACATTACACCTTTTACCAGCCTCACAGGATGTTATGCCACACACACATTCTAACGGCTGCAGTATCAGTTACAGCTCTGTATAACTGCTGCCATTTCTCCTAAATGGTGAAGGGAGGGGTAGGAGCTTCCTACATAGTTTCACAGAAGATCAGTAGTAAACTATCACTAAATAGTGTTAAATAATGAATATGTGGGTTTAAATAGAGTTTAAAGGGTTTGTATATAAACCTGTACTATGGGGATGTTGTATGAACACGAAACAGTTTTTAGAAATGTTAAATCCTGGTGATTAAAATTGTATCTACAACAGCAGTAAATGAGTCAATAAATCAAATAAAAGCCACTGCAATTATTTCTAGAAATCAGAGAGTAAACACAGATTGAGGTGTGTAATTCCCTACTACTAATACTACTACTACTACTCTTTCGGCTTTTCCCATCAGGGTCGCCGCAGCGAATCATCCTTTTCCACTTCACTCTATCCTGGGCATCTTCCACACCAGCTAACATCATGTCCTCTGTTAGCAGATCCATATATCTCCTCCTTGGTCGTCCTCTTGCCCTCTTGCCTGGCAGCTCCACTATCCCTCCTCTGCACATGTCCAAAGCATCTCATTCTGGCCTCTCTGACTTTGTTGCTAACACAGGCAACGTGTGCTGTCCCTCTGATGAGCTCGTTCCTTATTCTGTCCAACCTTGTCACTCCTAAGGAGAACCTCAACATCTTCATCTCTGCTGCTTCCATCTCTGCCTTTGTCTCTTTCTCACTGCTACTGTCTCTAACCCATAGAGCAGAGCTGGTCACCACTGTCTTGTACACCTTTCCTTTGAGTCTTGCTGACACTCTTCTGTCACACAACACTCCTGACACTTTCCTCCACCCATTCCAAACCTGCCTGCACTCGCCTCTTCACCTCTTTTCCACACTCCCCATCACACTGACCCCAAGTACTTAAACTCCTGCACCTTCTTCACCTCAGCCCCTGTAACCTCACGCTTCTACCTGGCTCCTCTCGTTTACACAGGTATTCTATCTTGCTACGACTGACTTTCATACCTCTTCTTTCCAGAGCAAACCTCCAACTCTCCAGCTGTTCCTCCACCTGCTCTCTACTCTCACTGCAAATCACAATGTCATCTGCAAACATCATTGTCCAGGAGATTTCTGTCTGACCTCATCTGTCAACCTGTTCATCAGCATAGCAAACAAGAAGGGACTCAAAGCTGATCCTTGGTGTAGTCCCACCTCCACCTTGAACTCCTCTGTCTGACCTATGGCACATCTCACCACCGTCATACTCCTCTCATACATGTCCTGGACTACTCTGACGTACTTCTCTGCCACTCCCGACATCCTCATACAGTACCACAGCTCCTCCCTCGGCACCCTGTCATACGCCTTCTCTAAATCCACAAAGACACAATGCAGCTCCTTCTGACCATCTCTGTACTTTTCCATCAACAATCTCAAAGCGAAAATGGCATCAGTGGTGCTCTTACAGGGCATGAAACCATACTGCTGCTCACAAATCTCCACCTCCTTCCTAAGCCTGGCTTCCACTACTCTTTCCCACAGCTTCATTGTGTGGCTCATCAGCTTTATCCCTCTGTAGTTGCTACAGTTCTGCGTGTCACCCTTGTTCTTAAAGATCGGCACCAGAACGCTTCTCCTCCATTCCTCAGGCATCTTCTCACTCTCTAAAATCCTGTTAAAAAGACTTGTCAGAAACTCCACTTCTGTCTCTCCTAGACGTCTCCACACTTCCACAGGTACGTCATCAGGACCAACAGCCTTTCCACTCTTCATCCTTTTCAGAGCCTTCCTCACCTCATCCTTTCTAATCTCTGCTATTTCCTGCTCCACAACATCCACATCTTCCTCCCTTCTTTCCCTGTCATTTTCCTCATTCATCAGCTCCTCAAAAATACTCCTTCCATCTTCTCTGCACACTCTCCTGGCTTGTTAACACCTTTCCATCTCTGTCTTTAATCACCCTTATCTGTTGCACATCTTTCCCATCTCTATCTCTCTGTCTGTCTATCCTGTACGAGTCCTTCTCTCCTTCCTTCGTGTCTAACCTGTCATACAGCTCATCGTAAGCTTTCTGTTTGGCCTTTGCCACCTCCCTCTTCACTCTGCGCTGCACTTCCTTGTAATCCTGTCTACTTTCCTCAGTCCTTTCTACATCCCACTTTCTTTCAGCCAACCTCTTCCTCTGGATGCAGTCCTGTACTTCCTCATTCCACCACCAAGTGTCTTTATCATCTTTCCTCCTTCCAAATGACACACCAAGCACCTTCGTACCTGTTTCCTTGATTACCTCTGCTGTAGTTTCCCAGTCATCTGGAAGCTCTTCCTGACCACACAAAGCCTGTCTCAACTTCTGCCTGAATTCCTCACAAGTTTCTTCATTTATTAGCTTCCACCACTTGGTCTTCTTTTCTGTCTTTCCTCTCTTCTTCTTCCTGACCACCAGAGTCATCTTACAGACCACCATGCGGTGCTGTCTGGCTACACTCTCTCCTACCACCCATTTACAGTCACAAACCTCTCTTAAATGACCTCGTCTACATCGAATGTAGTCCACCTGTGTACTCCTACCTCCACTCTTGTATGTCACTATGTGTTCCTCTCTCTTCTGGAAGTAAGTGTTGACTATAGCCATTTTCCATCCAGCAAAGTCCACTACCATCTGTCCTTCTGGATTCGCACACGGTCACATCTGGATTCTCTATTACCTCTGGGAAGGAAACACTTTGCCCCTGGCCAAGTCATTCTACAAAATGAGATCCACCCCCAACACTGGCAATTTAGAGCGCAAACCGACACGTACTGAACCAGACACAATTGGATGAACTGTCTGCAATGGCACACGTAAGACACTCATCTTAATTCCCCACACCTAAATGTTGGAGCCACAGTACGTTTGGTTTGATAGAGGCAAAACGCCTGCACGGATTAGAGTTCAGAGTTTGCAGCCGTATCTCCACTCCATCCCCAGGGAGAGACACAAATACTTCTGACACAAAGGGCTGAAAATCCCATTCTACTTTCTCCTCCATTATGGTGCCACGAATATTCTGACGGGTCAACAAACTAGTCTGAATCAATGAAATCGGAGATGCCCCCCCCTTTTTTTTTAGCTCTTTTTTCTTTCACACAGGACAATCCGCAATTAAGTGACCATTTAAACGACAGTAGGAACAAGCACGTTTACTGGGACCTGTAATGGATGCCGCGGATTGGAGATGGATTCATGCCGTTCTGATGTAGTGAAGGCGTCACGATTTGTTGCCAAAGCAAAGACGATTTTATGGGTTAATACAAACTCATCTGCCAGCACTGCTGCCCATGTAAGTGACTGCACTTTTTGTTCATTTAAATACACAACGTTTTGAAGGAGGCAGTTCTTAAATTCTTCTAATAAGACTAATTCCCGCAACTGATCATAAGTTTTTTCTCTGTAGCACTGCGGTCAAGCCAGCCATCGTTCGCTTTTCCGTGCTCAAGCTGTTCAAATTCAATACAAATTCAAGTGCGCCCGTATTTTTACCTCTGGAAATACTGTTTTATGAAATTTGCAGCTTAATAAAAGACTTTTGTACATAATTCTGTGGCAAGGACCTCATATTTATGTTCTACATGACCCACACTATTAGTAGACAAAAATCATGTCTTTTTACTGCACTGTTTGGGAGAAATACCAGATGTAAAGTCCCAGCAATTGAACTCTAATAATAGATTTATTATGAACTTTGGAAGCTTAATAAAAAGACTAAGTCCCATAATTCTGGGGCAAGGATTTCATATTTATATTCTACATGACCCAGTCTACTAGTAGACAAAGACTCATGTCTTTTTACTGTATTATGTGGGAGAAATGCCAGATGTAAAGTCCCAACAATTGAACTCAGAAGTTAGTTGTTTTGTTACTTGTATGGTTTTTGTTTTCTTGTATGTCTTTTGATTTTTCATCCTTTTGCTCTGTGAGTTCCTGCAGTTCCCCCTCCTCGCCTGCTGAGGTTCTCCTCCCGGTTCATTCAGTCTCCCCAGCCCTTCTTGTTTCCCTCTCCTCTGTTTGACCCCAGCCATCACACCTGAATTGAATCATCATCTACTTACTTTAAAAAGACCCTCGTTTGTCTTCTTTGTTGCTAATGTGGCTTCCTGTATACCTACCCTGTCTCCTCCTTTGTCCATTCCCTGACCACCAGCCTTTGTTCGTTGCATAAGTTTGTTTGTAGCATCGGATATTTGTGTTTTGTTTAGTTAGTTTTGTAAAAACATCTAGTGAGTGAAATCTTGTTTGAGAGTATATTGTTAGAAACGATTGGTGTAAGTTTAACTTGTCCTGTTGTTGTTAGTGAGTTTTTGTTCTCTTGTTTTTGACTATAGATCCTCTTACCTTGTGTTAATTTCAATTCAATTCAATTCAATTCAATTCACCTTTATTTATATAGCGGCAATTTACAACAAGGTCATCTCAGGGCACTTTACATAATAAAGTCAAGACTATACAAACATTTAGAGAAAACCCAACAAATCCCCTTAAGCAAGCCATAGGCAACAGTGGTGAGGAAAAACTCCATTTACCAGAAGAAACCTCCAGCAGAACAAGGCTCAGGGTGGACGGCCATCTGCCTTGACCGGTTTGGCTGAGTGGAAAGTGGAGAGAGAAAAGAACAGAGCAACAAAAGCAACAACAAAACATTGGGCAGGTTAATAGGACCAGTAGCTGAGAACTGGAGGACACACAGCGCCAAATCCAGGGACACCTGAAGACAGGGACAGAGAGACAGTGACAGAGAGGGAGAGAGACGACTACGGGACAAAGAAGATACAGAGTTAATGTCATACACTGGTGACATTATAGATGTGGGGTGAGAGAAGAGAATGAAGAGAAGAGGAAGTGGCACAGTGCAGAGTCCCCAGCAGTCTAAGCCTATAGCAGCATGACTATAACCAACTATAAGCTTTATCAAAGAGGAAAGTTTTGAGCCTAGTCTTAAAAGTAGAGAGGGTGTCTGCTTCCCGAATCTGGACTGGGAGCTGGTTCCACAGGAGAGGAGCTTGATAGCTAAAGGCTCTGCCTCCCATTCTATTTTTGGAAATTCTGGGAACCACAAGTAGGCCAGCATTTTGGGACCGAAGTGGTCTAGTAGGATGATATGGTACTAAGATCTTTTAGATATGATGGTTGACCGTTTAAAGCTTTATAGGTAAGAAGAAGGGTTTTAAAATCTATTCTACATTTAATTGGAAGCCAATGCAGAGAAGCTAATGAAGGTGAAATATGATCTCTCTTACCAATCCCAGTCAGTAATCTTGCTGCAGCATATTGGATTAATTGGAGGCTTTTTATAGAGTTACTGGGGCAGCCTGAAAGTAGAGAATTACAGTAGTCATATCTAGAAGTAATGAATGCATGAACCAGTTTTTCAGCATTGCTTTGGGACAGGATGCTCCTAATTTTGGCAATGTTTCTTAGGTGGAAGAAAGCTGTTCTAGAGATTTGTTTTATGTGTGAGGTAAATGACAAATCCTGGTCAAAAATGACTCCGAGATTCCTTGCAGTACTACTGGGGGCAAGAGTTATGTCATCTAAACTAGCAATATGGTTAGAAAACATGTTTCTTAGACTTTTAGGCCCAAATACAATAACTTCAGTTTTATCTGAGTTTAGAAGAAGGAAATTATACATCATCCAGTCCCTTATGTCTTTTAAACATGCTTGTAGTTTGATTAATTGGTTTGTTTCATCAGGTTTCATAGATAGATATAACTGCGTGTCATCAGCGTGACACGAGTGTTTTCTAATATTGTTGCCCAGGGGAGACACATATAGAGTAAAGAGTATTGGTCCTAATACAGAGCCTTGTGGAATTCCATATCTAACTTTTGTGTAAGTCGAAGATTCATCATTAACACGAACACATTGGAATCTATCTGATAGATACGATTTAAACCAATTCAGTGCAATTCCTTTAATTCCAATAACATGTTCTAGTCTCTGTAATAATATTCTGTGATCAATGGTTTCAAATGTAGCACTCAGATCTAGCAGAACTAGTATAGAGACAAGTCCGTTATCTGAAGCCAGAAGAAGATCGTTGGTGACTTTAATCAGTGCGGTTTCTGTGCTATGATGAACTCTAAATCCTGACTGAAATTCTTCAAACAAGTTGTTTCTGCGCAGGTGGTCACATAATTGCTTTACAACTACTTTTTCAAGTATTTTAGAAATAAAGGGGAGATTGGATATCGGTCTGTAATTGGCTAAGACATCTGGATCCAGACTAGGTTTTTAAGTAGAGGTTTGATTACAGCTACCTTATAGGCCTTTGGTACATATCCTGTTTGTAAAGATAGATTAATGATATCTAATACGAACGTGTCTAATAAGGGTAGAGCATCTTTGAGCAGTCTACCTGGAATAGGGTCTAGCAGACATGTTGTTGGTTTAGATGCCATAATAGTTGAAGTTAACTCAGCAAGGTCTATGGGCACAAAGCAGTCTAAAAGGGACTGAGGACTTACTGATGATTCTAATTCTGTTGTATTTGTGGGGAGGGTCTGTTGAATTTTATTTCTAATAGCTATGATTTTGTTTGTGAAGAAGGTCATGAAGTCATTGCTACATAGCGTTGAGGGAATACTAGTGTCAACTGAACTATGGCTCTTAGTCAGCCTGGCTACAGTGCTGAAAAGAAACCGGGGGTTGTTCTTGTTTTCCTGTATTAGTGATGAATAATAAGCTATTCTGGCTTTACGGAGTGCTAATTTGTATAAGTATAAACTCTTTTTCCAGGCTAAGTGTGATTCTTGTGAATGAGTGGAACACCACTTTTTTTCTAGTTTTCATGACACCTGCTTTAAATTGCGGGTTTGCGAGCTATACCATGGAGATCGCCTGTTCAGAATTACTGCCTTCTCTTTTAGGGGGGCAACACTATCAAGTATTGAACATAAAGATGCTGTTCTTGTTAAGAGCGTTTTATTTTTGACTTTTTCTTATCCTCCTAACCTTAGTGAGCGATTTGTGCAGCGATTTTCACATCGTGCCTTTGCAGCGAGCGCCTTCTTTTGTGCATTTGTTTTCGGTTTTGTACTTTTCAAATAAATTATTTGTTTGCCCTCATTCCTGGTCTCGTTGTGACTTCAGCATTTGGATCCCAGTTAGTTGGTTTCTCACAAACTCTAATAATAGATTTACTATGAATTTCTAGCAACAATACTTTATTAAATTAAAAATAAAGTAAAAATACAAAAATTTCTTATACTACTACTTTTACTAAAGTTGCTGAAAATATTTATAATATTTTTGATGTAATATATATATCCCGGACAAGAAGGCTTAATGCATAAAATGTATTTTTGAAACATATTCTTCACCTTCAGTTCGAAAAAAAGCCAACAACAACAACACATTCCCCTTTAAGTCAAATTTCGCCCGTCTTCATTTTCGAGATGAGTCCCCCTAGACGTAGGTAAGTCTTTATGAAGATGTCTGTCAATCAAGTGCTGCATAAATTTTGTTTGTTTGCTGTCATCTACATAGTTTGTTTTGTGTATGTTTCGCTTAAATAAAAGCCGGTAACAACATTAACTAAGTTAGTTCGACATGCCTAATTGGGCGTTGGTTTGTGAGAAAATAACGTCATTATTTTGCATGAAATATCTCATACAGGTTTTTATTCACTTCTTAACTTGTGTGTCTTTAACTCACCATGTTTATATTTTACTTTGTGCCATGTTTAAGCACGTACATTAATTACTGTTAAAATTGTCATCATTATCCAATATAATTAGTTCCAGAGTAGTCTTCATAAATAGGTTCTTATTTCACATATTCACCAATTGAAAATATTTCATTTATTTATTTATTCAGTTGCTTATTTATAGTGTACTTTAAAAACGAGACATAATGAATATGTCTTTGTATTTTTATTTCCCCAGTGTGTTTGTTTTTTTTTACATTTGGAAAGGTATGTTGTATAGGTTTTATGTTTACTTTTACCATATCAATTTCTATCTTTTTACCCAATTTAAAATATGTTTTATCTCATAAATGCCAATGTATTTATAATATAATTAGATATTTCTGTTAAAGTCAAGAAAAATATCTTAACTGCTGAGACTATTGTCTCACTTATTGAGAAGCTTTATGCTAAAAACTTCCATGCCAAGGAGGTGAGGATGATAGTTTCTGGGGGGACGTGTGCCAGGATCTGGGAATTTCGAACGTGACGATCAACAGGAAAAAGCTTAAATATGGCTATATTAGGCATAAAAAGGTAAGTTTTTTAAGTTAATAAGTGTATTACTATAACATAATTGCCACGTAGACTATCAATATTGGTATATTCTTCAGATAACAAACTTGTCTCTATACTAGTTCTGCTAGATCTTAGTGCTGCATTTGACACCATTGATCACAGAATATTATTACAGACATTAGAACATGTTATTGGAATTAAAGGAACTGCACTAAATTGGTTTAAATCGTATCTATCAGATAGATTCCACTTTGTTCATGTTAATGATTAATCTTCCACATACACAAAAGTTAGTTATGGAATTCCACAAGGCTCTGTATTAGGACCAATACTCTTTACTCTATATATGTCTCCTTGAATAGAATAGAATAAAATAGAATAGAACAGAACTTTATTAATCCCACAGTGGGGAAATTCTTGTGATTTAGCAGCCACGGACAAGGACACACAGTCTGCACAGAACAATGTGCATTATAATATAATAATATATATTTAACAGAAAAAAGCGTTTAAAACTAAAAATATATACATATTTACATTGGAACACGAAATATTACACAATAAATAAGAATATTAACAAGTAAAATTGCACATTGTGTGTCACTGCAGTGACACATTGTACAGTCTGATGGCTGTGGGGAGGAATGAGTGATAGTAGCGCTCCTTCCTGCACTGTGGGTGTAACAGTCTAGTGCTGAAGGAGCTGCTCAGAGCCTCCACAGTGTGGTGCAGGGGTGGGAGGGTTATCCATGATGGATGTTAGTTTGGCCAACATCCTTCTGTCCGCCACCTCCTCGATGGAGTCCAATGTGCATCCTAGGACAGAGCCGGCTCTCTTAACCAGCTTGTTAAGTCTCTTTCTGTCTCTGTCAGTGCTGCTCCCAGCCCAGCACACAACAACATAGAGGACTGCTGAGGCCACCACAGTGTCGTAAAATGTCCGTAACAGCTCCCTGCACACACCAAAGGACCTCAGTCTCCTCAGCAGGTGGAGGCGACTCTGGCCCTTTCTGTACAGAGAGTCTGTGTTTTTCGTCCAGTCCAGTTTTTTGTTTAGGTGGACACCCAGGTATTTAAAGGTGTCCACAACTTCAATGTCTGAGCCCTGGATGCTCACCGGTGTGTGTGGTGGAGGGTTTCGTCTGAAGTCAAGCACCAACTCCTTTGTCTTACTGGTGTTCAGGAACAAATAATTGTTCTCACACCATTCCACAAAGTCAGAGATGACCCCCCTGTATTCCTGTTCATCCTCACCCAGTACACAGCCAGCAATGACTGTGTCGTCCGAGAATTTCTGCAGGTAACAGAGGTGGGAGTTGTACTTGAAGTCTGACGTGTAGATTGTGAAAAGAAAAGGGGAGAGCACAGTGCCTTGAGGTGCCGCCGTGCTACAGATGACCAAATCCGACACACAGTCCCGCAGCCTCACGAACTGTGGCCTGTCCGTGAAGTAGTTGATGGTCCAGGCAGCTAAATGTTGGTCCACGCCTGCTACCTCCAGCTTCCCCCTCAGCAGAAATGGCTGGACGTTGTTGAAAGCACTGGAGAAGTCAAAGAACATGACCCCTACAGTACTCCCAGGAGACTCCAGGTGAGACAAGGCCCGGTGCTGCAGGTAGATGATGGCGTCGTCCACCCCGGCTCACCCAGGGCTTGTTGTTGGGAAAACACAGCACTGTCTTGGATGGCACGATGTTTTCCACACAGAAGTTTATATAGTCCGTGATACAGTCTGTGAGACTGTCAATGTCCTCCCCTTTTTTTCTTCCCCTGTGGACTGCGGCGAATGTCCCAGTCCGTGATGTTAAAACAGTCCCTCAGCTCTTAACTCGTCTCCTCTGTCCAGATCTTCACTGTTTTCACCACCGGAGTGTAAGCAGGAGACAGGGACACGAGATTATGGTCGAAGCGGCTGAGGGGGTTGGAGGTATATGCATTCTTTGTGTTAGCATATAGCAGGTCCAGAGTTTTATTGTCTCGTGTGTGGCAGTTAATATACTAGGTGATGTTGGTGAGGGTGGCAGAGAGGGGGAGGCAGGCATGATTAAAATCCCCAGAGATGAGGATCAGGGCCTGTGGGTGTTGTGTCTGCAGCTGTGTTGGCAACATTATTAGAAAACACTCTATAAATTTTCACTGCTGCGCTGATGACACGCAGTTATATCTATCTATGAAACCTGATGAAACAAATCAATTAATCAAACTACAAGCATGTCTAAAAGACATAAGGGACTGGATGACGTATAATTTCCTTCTTTTAAACTCAGATAAAACTGAAGTTATTGTATTTGGGCCTAAAAGTCTAAGAAAAATGTTTTCTAACCATATTGCTAGTTTAGATGACATAACTCTTGCCCCCAGTAGTACTGCAAGGAATCTCAGAGCCATTTTTGACCAGGATTTGTCATTTACCTCATACATAAAACAAATCTCTAGAACAGCCTTCTTCCACCTAAGAAACATTGCCAAAATTAGGAGCATCCTGTCTCAAAGCAATGCTGAAAAACTGGTTCATGCATTCATTACTTCTAGAATGGACTACTGTAATTCTCTACTTTCAGGCTGCCCCAGTAACTCTATAAAAAGCCTCCAATTAATCCAATATGCTGCAGCAAGATTACTGAATGGGATTGGTAAGAGAGATCATATTTCACCTTCATTAGCTTCTCTCCATTGGCTTTCAATTAAATGTAGAATAGAATTTAAAACCCTTCTTCTTAACTATAAAGCTTTAAACGGTCAAGCTCCATCATATCTAAAAGATCTCCTAGTACCAAATCACACTACTAGACCACTTCGGTCCCAAAATGCTGGCCTACTTGTGGTTCCCAGAATTTCCAAAAATAGAATGGGAGGCAGAACCTTTAGCTATCAAGCTCCTCTCCTGTGGAACCAGCTCCCAGTCCAGATTCGGGAAGCAGACACCCTCTCTACTTTTAAGACTAGGCTCAAAACCTTCCTCTTTGATAAAGTTTATAGTTGGTCATGGTCATGCTGCTATAGGCTTAGACTGCTGGGGGACTCTGCACTGAGCCACTTTCTTCTTCTCTTCATTCTCTCTGTCCCTGTCTTCAGGTATCCCTGGATTTGGCGCTGTGTGTCCTCCAGTGTGCAGCTACTGGTCCTACTAACCTGCCCAATGTTTTGTTGTTGCTTTTGTTGCTCTGTTGTTTTCTCTCTCCACTTTCCACTCAGCCAAACCGGTCAAGGCAGATGGCCGTCCACCCTGAGCCTGGTTCTGCTGGAGGTTTCTTCCGTTAAAGGGAGTTTCTCCTCTCCACTGTTGCCTATGGCTTGCTCAAGGGGCATTTGTTGGGTTTTCTCTAAATGTTTGTATATTCTTGGCTTTATTATGTAAAGTGCCCCGAGATGACCTTGTTGTAAATTGCCGCTATATAAATAAAGTTGAATTGAATTGAATTGAATTGAATTGAATTGAATATCTTCTCTCCTTATTAGATTCTTACTTTCAGGCTTGGTTTAATAGGTTAATGGGAAAGTATTTCCCTTCCCTTATCTTACCTAGTTTTTTTAGATAATCTTATAAAATACATTAAATAACAATAAATGTTACAGTAATTAAGAAAATTGTCATGTTTATTTAAATTTTTGCTGGTGGGGTGAAGGCGAGTGTGCAGGTTACACATACAAATGTGTTAGAAAGCAATGAAGACACGGGCCCTCAAGACACAATAAGCCCGGTGTATGAGCTCAAACAGCACAGAATAGTTGAGGACACAGACAGTTGTCCTGCCACTAAAGAAGCTGCAAACAGTCCTCTGGCGAATCAAGTGGACAATGCAAGTATAAAAAACCCTAATATTGTTACGTAGAGTGTTCCATCTTTTCACAAAAAAACTGTAACTCAACAACAATGTATTGCACCGTTTTACATTTTTGAAAAGTTATATTATGTTTTAACACAAATTTTTTAGCTTAAACTAACTATTCACAATTATACCCGTTATCCTCCAAATACTACTGATGAAACAACACGTTTAGTATACTATAAATATAAAGAGAACTTAGCAGGACTTTGGATTTAAAAGTGCACCATTCTATGTACACGAACTAGTTGTAAGGAATCCATGTAAAGGATCGTCTCCTGTCCCTGTGGGCACATATTTGTGTCATATTTTTTGGGTTCCTTTGTCACGGACTTAATAAGAATGCACGAAAAAAGAATTTGCAAAAGGCCAGTAAGGCTAATTTGTGACAGCTCAATTGTACTTTTACTATTTCATACATTTTTTGTGGCGTGAGCCTTTAGGATTTGCTCTCCAGATACTTGTTGTTTCAGAGAGTTGTTCATCATTTAACTAAAGTTGTTATTCATAAAATGGTACACAATTTCTAATCCTTTTAGATGCTTTGGTTGCATGCTAAATTTGCTGCAAAATGAACCAACTATAGAGACTGATGGACCAAAATCGCATTATTCGCAATCCAACACAAAATATGGCAGAGTACAATGAGAATATTGACTCTTTCTCTTCTCTCTACACACAGTGAATACTTTAAAATGAGGTGGGCCTGTCACTGCAAGACTGACTGGGTTAACGTACAGTGGAAAGGAGCTATCATGCAACAGTTCAGAAAGATAACAGTAGCTGTGGAGTAATAGTCATTATGGTAAGACATAAACATTTTAAATTACACTCTTTTCCTTTACATAGGCTCCTGTTAAACTGCCTTTACAAATGGATATAGGGTTTTAGGAGGACCGTTTTGGAAAGCTTCATTTTTATGCACAGATATCCTCAAAACTATGTAATTTAGTGTTTAATAATAATAACATTACTTGATTATATAATTCTATTATAATAATAATAACATTTTGTTTTTATGTAGATGGCAAAGTTAGGGATAGAGGCATTTCCACAAATACTAACAATGGCTTTTGGTACTACAAAAAAAGAATGAAAAAACTTGGCTCAGGAATCAGAGCATCAGGTTTGTAATACAGTTTTTTTTCCATTTTTTATTTCCTTTTTTTTCTTTGATATAAACATATGCTATTTTAAAAAATACATTTCAGTGTTTAATGCAGAGAACACCTGTGCAATGTGCTCTGCAACAAAATCACCAGGTCCACGGGCCTTCCTTCACTGACTGTGTAGAGCATTGTTCTGCTAATGTTGATTTTAGAGATACAATTTAATTGTATCTGACTCTCAAATGACAGTCAGTCCTAAAAATTTCTTTCAAATAGCCAGACCAGGTTATTGTATTTGAACATTGATAAACTGTGCTTGTTCATGAGTTTTATGAAACATACTATACTTACACATTTAGAAATAAGATATTTTATTGGTGGAGGAATTGTGCCTCTGTGATTTGTGCTACATGTTAGAACATACCTCAACAATTCAATATCAAAAAGATGATAAAGTCCAACTTTCATTTAATTTCTTCAGTCTATTTGCAGCATAGCTCGTCTATGACTTTGTGGATAATTTATAATTATTAGACCAAACATCCAACTTTTGATGATCCAAATGTCTTGCTTTTTTACAGATTCAGTGTGACAGCTGTTGTAGGTGGTTCCATGCACAATGCCTGCAGATGGACACAACACAGCTAGAGACATCAAAACAGGAAGATTGGAATTGTTGCCTTTGTGGGAAGTAATACAAATGTCTGCATGAATGGAGTGGGATAGGGAATACATCGTTTTTTGTAATGTAGCAATAGGTTCCATTGTTTCTTTGAAGGCTGGCTTAGCAGTATGTATAAAAATCATAATATAAGATCCTTGTCCCAGAATTGAGAGTAAAATGTTTTTTATTAAGCTGCAAAGTTCATAATAAATCTATTATTAGAGTTTAATTCTTAGGACCTTACATCTGGCATTTCTTCCACATAATACCGTAAAAAGACATGATTGTTTGTCTGCTAATAGTGTGGGTCCTCTAGAATATAAACATGAGGTTCTTGCCTCAGAATTATGGGCCTTAGTCTTTTTATTAAGGTTCTAAAGTTCATAATAAATCTATTCTAAAAATTAAATTATATACCGTATGAACAAGTTATTTTATTATTTACTAAGATGTTTTAATTTGAAAACCGGATGTAGTCAGTGTTCTTTGGCTCCCTTCAATACCACAGAGGTAAATATATGGGCCTTTTCAATTTCTAGCGGATAGCTTGACCACGGAAAAGCGAACGACTTGACCGCAGTTTTGTAGCGCTGCACCACTTGTCAAATAATGTGCATTTCTCCTGCGCGAACTCCAAATAAGTCTGGTAGACAGTCTTTTTACACTCCTTCTGACGATAAACTTCCGGTAGTAACCTCTCAACCTCTGTCTCACGAAAAGAAGGCACCAATGCCACGTGTCTGCTAATATCGAAGCAATCACTGGGAGTAAGAGTAGGTGTTGACTGGCTATTGGGTGATGCTGCGGAGCCTCGTCCCAGCTCCAGAGCCTGCACCTGTACGTGCATAGTCTCTCGTTCCAGCTCTTTATTCCTCCCCTCTCCTTCCTTAATGTGGAGCACCAGCTGAAGCTCCTCGGCAGTCATGCCAGGATGAATCAGCGGATCAATGGGAGGAGCGGGAGACGTCTGGAATTTTATCCCACCGTCATCACTAGTAGCCACAGGGAGTTTAACAAACACACCTTTATCTCGCAGCTTCTCAAGCAGAAATTGCTTAATCTCATTTTTACAAGCATGTAAAGGCACAGGACATCAAACAAGGCAATAAATTGGGGGAAAAAACTGCCAACTAGAATAACCAAACAAAGAGCGAGAGGGAGGGACAAGGTACACAGGTACTGGTATAAAAACACATTGTAACACATTACGACCTTAACAACATCACAGGCCTTATTTCTGCTAAAGCTTCTGTTAAGTCAACTTCAATGCTTAAAGAAGTCCTTGAGAGTCGAAGGTTGTTTTTATGAAGCCTGTAAATAAAACCTTTAACTTAACTGACCTCAGCCGCCTTGTGCTGTCACATGCGGCTCTAGCAGCAGAATTCGGATGTAGTGATGGAGAGAGAAAGTTTTGTTAAAGCACTGAAGCTTTGCAGCCATTTCAAAAAATGTGAGTTAAAGCAGGGAGTTGTCTGCCTATTGGAGAAAAAGTAATGTTGTTCTCTTTGATGTAGCTTTGTGTGATAAACTCTGCACATGTACCCTTTATGAATTAAGAAGTGGATTTCTATTGTTGTCTATTGTAAAATTATGGAAACTTTCTCTAATACACAAACCAAGACATCATAAGCATGTGACTACATGTCGGTGTTCAAGGTTTCACATTTAGAAAGATGAGGACTGTGTCTCCAGTAGGATACAATAAACTGATTTGTAGCTACTGACACTGTATTTGGTGAAGCCGTCAAACTGCTCATGAGAAAACACTGGGTGAGTTTCTGTGACATGAAGACATGAGGAAACAATCTTCACTGCAACGCTGTTGCTGTTGTTACAATTTCAGGCCCTCTATACTGACAATATTCAAATACAGCTTTGGTGTTTAGTAACTCATAAAACAGATATTAGAAATGAAAGAGGTGAAAAAGCTCAACCTGCCTGTGCGTTATGGGTTCAGCAAACTTTGGATAGATCACTGGTGGTGAGCTTCTCCAAGGAACCACTATTGAGGAGTTTCTAAATGAAAGCCCAGAATTTGAAGAGCTTGTAGCCAGATGTAACAGTCAGCACCATGTTTTTAACAATCAGATGAAGATTCAGCCTCAGGTCACTGAGCTGCTTCAGAAGATCCGAAATATAGTTCAGAGGAACGGAGAAAGTCAGTACACCAACGAAATGTTCCAGGAGGCAGAGAGGGCGATCGAAGTGTTTGTGTCCTCTGTATGTCAGCCGCCAGATGTGTAATGTTGTGTTACCTTATCCCTGCCTGTGTTGAAATGCACAGAACTAGTGAGATCTTTTTATTTCAACAACTGACTCTTCTGACCCTGTGACTAAAAAAGTGGACACTTCAGTTATGAAGCACAGGACAACGTTTTTGTTTGCTTCACATGGACAATGAGCGGATTGTGATGACTGTGAGAGTCTTGTCTAATAGAATATGCAGCTTTTGGGGATCAAACTAGCTGTAGCTCACTCAACTCAACCCACCCAGGATGTTTCATACTGACGCAATGTCAAAGCCTTTGGTGTCTGTGAGGCTTTTGGAAGGTATTTGATGTCACTGGGACACAGGGTTTGCTCTTCTCTGATTGGACAGAAACTTTTAGAAAGGCAAATCTCCAGGCTGCCAGTGCTGTTCTGCCAAGGGCGCATTGACATCACCTCTTCACATTAGGATGAGTTTTGGAGCATGTCTGCTGAAATATTACAAACTGTAGCTTTATGCATAATTATTCCTCAATGTAAAAAATTTGCCAATAAGCAAATATGTAAAGTACCATTGCCTTGTTGTTGCCTTAATACAACCATGGCTCAGAGGAACTCAGGACATATAAGATCTATAAAATCCCAACAACTTTAACAACAAAAACAACAAGGGTAAACAGGACCCTGGCTAAAAGAAAGTAAACAGAGGCGAAACCCAGAACCAAGCGACAGAATGGCCAGTCGGAGTCCGGCTAATAATGGTTCAACTAAACTAACAAAACTAAACTGAAAACATTACCGCCAGTAACTCCCAACCCAACTGGTCATTAACACAGACATCAAGAACCGAAAACAGGGCTGTGTTTGTCTGATTTTGCCGTCAAGTGTTCACAGTCTTTGACATGTTTTTTCATATAACCAAAGAATGAAGTAATTAGGTTTTATATATAAAATTGGTTAAATTGTGCTTGTGTGAAACCTTTTCCAACAACGTTCGATCATGTAAAATATTGGGATATTGGGATATTTATACTATGTGTGTTTAAATACATGTTTATGAAAGTTCTGAAATAACAATGGGGACACAGTCACTTCAAATAAGAATGTTGACAACAATGTTGTCTGCACTGTTGCCTCCTGCTGTGCCCCAGAGGAAGACCCCCCTTCTTTCAACCCTCTATAATGGCTAGACGATTGTTCTGTGCTGCCTAGTAACAATTCGTCTTCCTGTTTTTCTTGTCTGCCTTTGCCTATTCAGTGAAACACTTTTTTGTCGTAGTGTAACACACAAGACAGATACACAAGTGTACCGTGTGCTGTCTTTAAACGATACACTTATTTAAGTTGGGCCAACCACCATGACATTATCCAAAACTTTGGAAGTCACTTGAACAACAGTCTGATTTACTTACTACAGCCATAATGGTTACTGGTGTAACTTTAATGTAGTAAACTCCATACATGACTTTCTACTTTGGTCATGTTGTCTTCAGTCATGTTTTGCTAAGCCCCCCCTAACTTATTGAACATTTATTCATGGTAGAGACCCCCACACTCCTCCACACTTGTCTTTGCCAGCTGTAATTATCTAGTGCTCAGATCAGTCCCACCATAGTGGAAATAAACATTCCGTCTTTAGTCTTCTTATCAAATAAATTTCTCTGCATCGCTTAAAATTAAACAACATAAAGTTCTTAATATGATCCTGAATACATGGGAAATATATTTTACTTGCAGCAATGCTCTTTTGAAATGTATCCCCCCCCCTCTATCTTTAGCAAATCTCAGAAGAGGAAAAAGGTCAGTTGTCTATTGCCTTCAGCACGACGATTCTGTGACCACATTTATAATTACCTTCATGATCCTCTTTATACCTGCCTAACAGTTTTCTTGGCAGACTAAGCACCTTTTTTGTGAATTGCTGCCTCCCACTATATAGGTGGTGTCATTGCCTCATCTGTTACTGCTGCCCTTGATAATTTTAAGAGTTCTTTCCCCAATTACCTATAATTTGAACAAAACTAGTATTATTTTTAAAGAAATGGCTGAGTAGAATTAAGACTGAGTAAAGTTGACTAAAAAAATAATAAAAGTTTCTCTTGGATTTTACGAACGATAAAGACTGTTTTGAGAAAACACTGGGGCAGCAATTCCAGCCTGGGGAAGTGCTCATCTCCGCAACTGCAACCTTAGTGTCCTAATTGCAGATACCACAAAGATACACAGATGTGTCCTGAAATGTTCTCCCTCCCCTTCTACATTCCTATAAGGATGTTGCCTAGTGCTGCTCAACGGGGATTGGTTGGGTTTCCTCTTTATATCTGCATAGTCTTGACATG
>CM065189.1:4711519-4888102 GCA_033026295.1 Channa striata
GGCCAGACTGAGTTGGTTTGGACAAGTGCAGAGGAGGGATAGTGAATATATTGTTAGAAGGATGTTGGAGATGGAGCTGCCAGGCAAGAGGGCGAGAGGACGACCAAAGAGGAGATATATGGACGTTCTAACAGAGGACATGAGGTTAGGTGGTGTTAGAGAGGAAGATGCCCAGGATAGAGTGAAGTGGAAACGGATGATTCACTGTTGCGACCACTGATGGGAAAAGCCGAAAGAGTAGTAGTAGTAGTAGTTAGTCTGACACCCACTGGACATTTTACAACAAAGTAATCTCAAGGCACTTTACATAATAAAGTCAAGACTATACAAACATTTAAAGAAAACCCAACAAATCCCTTGAGCAAGCCATAGGCAACAGTGGAGAGGAAAAACTCCCTTTAACAGAAGAAACCTCCAGGAGAACTGGGATCAGGGTGGGCGGCCATCTGCCTTGACCGGTTGGGGTGAGAGAAAAGTGGAGAGAGAAAAGAAGAGAGCAATGAAAGCAACAACAAAACATTGGGCAGGTTAGTAGGACCAGTAGCTGCGCACTGGAAGACACACAACTCCAAATCCTGGGACACCTGAGGACAGGGACAGAGAGAGGGAGACAGAGAGGGAGAAAGACGACTACGGGACAAAGAAGATACAGAGTTAATGTCATACAGTGGTGACATTATAGATGTGGGGTGAGAGGAGAGAATGAAGAGAAGAGGAAAGTGGCTCAGTGCAGAGTCCCCCAGCAGTTTAAACCTATAGCAGCATGACTACAACCAACTATAAGCTTTATCAAAGAGGAAAGTTTTGAGCCTAATGTTGAAAGTAGGAGAGGGTGTCTGGTTCCTGAATATGGACTGTGAGCTGGTTCTACAGGAGAGGAGCTTGACAGCTAAAGGCTCTGCCTCTCATTCTACTTTTGGAAATTCTGGGAACCACAAATAGGCCTGCATTTTGGGACCGAAGTGGTCTAGTAGGATTATATGGTACTAGGAGATCCTTTAGGTATGATGGAGATTGACCATTTAGTTATTTATAGGTAAGAAAACGTTTTTTAAATTCTATTCTAGATTTAATGGGAAGCCAATGGAGAGAAGCTAATGTAGGTGAAATATGATCTCTCTTACCAATCCCAGTCAGCAATCTTGCTGCAGCATTTTGGATTAATTGAAGACTTTTTAGAGAGTTACTGGGGCAGCCTGAAAGTAGAGAATTAGAGTAGTCCAATCTAGAAGAAACAAATGCATGAACCAGGTTTTCAGCATCGCTTTGAGACAGGGTGCTGGTAATTTTGGCAATGTTCCGTAGATTGAAGAAGGCTATACTAAAGATTTGTTTTATGTGTGAGGTAAATGAAAACCCTTGCCAAAATGACTCTGAGATTCCTTGCAGTAGCACTGGGGGCCAGGGTTATGTCATCTAAAGTAGCAATATGGTTAGAAAACATGTTTCTTAGACTTTTAGGCCTAAAACCCAATAACTTCAGTTTTATCTGAGTTTAGAAGAAGGAAATTATACGTCATCCAGTCCCTTATGTCTTTTAGACATGCTTGTAGTTTGATTAATTGGTTTGTTTCATCAGGTTTCATAGATAGATATAACTGCGTATCGTCAGCGTAGCAATGAAAATTTGTGTTTTTTAATAATGTTGCCAAGGGGAGACATATATAGAGTAAAGAGTATTGGTCCTAACACAGAGCCTTGTGGAACTCCATAACTAACTTTTGTGTATGTGGAAGATTCATCATTAACATGAACAAATTGGAATCTATCTGATAAATAAGATTTAAACCAATTTAGTGCAGTTCCTTTAATTCCAATTACATGTTTTAGTCTCTGCAATAATATTCTGTGACCAATGGTGTCAAATGCAGCACTAAGATCTAGCAGAACTAGTATAGAGACCAGTCCATTATCTGAAGCCAGAAGAAGATCGTTGGTGACTTTAATCAGTGCAGTGCTACAGGCCTCAGGAACCAGTAGATCAGTAGATCTGAGGGGTTAAACAGGAGTATAGGGATGAAGAAGTTCTAAGCTAGAAGAAGGAGCAAAACCATTAAAAACAAGCAATAAAGTCTTGAACTTGACTCTAAAATTAACAGGAAGCCACTGATGGGCCGCCAGTATTTCTGTAACATGCTTTCGCTTACGAGTGCTGGTAAGCATTCCCAGTGGTTTCTGGGTAGATAAATTAATGATATCTAATGGGAAAGTGTCTAATAAGGGTTCTTCTTTAAGCAGTCTAACTGGAATAGGGTCTAGCAGACATGCTGTTGCTGTTGATGCCATTAAAGTTGAAGTTAACTCAGCAAGATCTACTGGTACAAAGCAGTCTAAAAGGGACTGAGGACTTACTGATGATTCTAATTCTGTTGTATTTGTGGGGAGGGTCTGGTGAATTTTGTTTCCAATAGTTACGATTTTATTTGTGAAGAAAGTCATGAAGTCATTGCCAGGGCGTTAAAGGAATACTAGTTTCAACTGAACTATGGCTCTTAGTCAGCCTGGCAACAGTGCTGAAAAGAAACTGGGGGTTGTACTTGTTTTCCTCTGTTAGTGATGAATAATATGCTGTTTTGGCTTTACTGAGGCTAATTTGTATAATTATAAACTCTTTTTCCAAGGTAAGCATGATCCTTGTGAATGAGTGAAACGTCACTTCCTTTCTAGTTTTCACGACGCCTGCTTTATATTATGGGTTTGCGAGCTATACCATGGAGATTACGTGTTCAGATTCACTGCCTTCTTTTTTAGAGGGGCAACAGTATCAAGTATTGACCGTAAAGGTGCTGCATAATTATCAGTCAGGTAATCAACTTGTACAGGAGTACAGTTTATGAGGCTACTCTCAGTTATATCCTTTGCATTGACGTGACAGCAGCCCCCAAAATACCCTCAAGTGTATTGGATGTCTCAAGGAGATCCTCCTTCTCTTTGGTTGACACAGACCAAGAGAGATTCAACCATCTAGCCCTCTCCTGTAACACTATCAGCCCCATGACTCTTCCCAGAGATTCGATTGCCACTTCATGGAGATGGAGGCAGTGGTCGGTAATAACACACACCTCCTCACATAAACCGGAGTCAGGCGAAGCCATCATCTCCTCTTCTAGCTCGGCTTGGTATGCAAACAGAAGAGAGGAAGCATTGAGGCCCGGCCCATCAGAGCAGCCGCCTTGTATGACTTCTCCATCAGGTTGGTCTGGAAGCGATCTGCTTCGGACGGGAGGGCAGGCAGGTTTTCCGGTGGAGATGAGACGCCACAACGGCTTCTACTGGAGGAGTGTTACAGATAGCGTGCTTCTCCATTCCCTCACAATCCGGCATGTAGCTGCCTGCCACAGGATGCTTCCCCCTGTATAGCTTATTCTGCCAGGAGACTGCAAGCTCATCCAACAGCTCTGGGAAGATTGGCAGCAGATGTTTACCTGTCTTTTTCACTTTTGGCAACACCTTCCCATCAAAGTTCTACCGACAAAGTACACTCAGGTGGGACCCGCTGCGAGGTCGTGGCGGATGGGGTGTGAAGCATTGAGTTGGTTTTCCCAACCCAGACCAGCTTCAGACGGACATGTGGACTAGGTGCAATGGCTCCAGGGCTGTCTGCGTAAAGGTCATAACTCGGTGGCATTTTGGGTTTGGGTTTGCGCTCGTACCTTTGGACATTTAAGCTAGGTCCCAGAGAGACAGAAGAGACCGGTATAATAGAACTTCTGGGAGAAGAGTTTTTTGAATGACTCTCTCTGATGCTGCTCAGTCCCAGCCAATCCTGGCCAATCCTGAGTGAAATAGGAGCTCCTGATGAGGTCACGCTGAAGACGTTACCCAGGGTGAGACACGAAATGAATGCTATGAAAGAGGAGATAAGTTGAAATGGTGGTAGTGTCCAGCTTCTCTGAATTGAATGGGTTCATGTTTGTTTCAGAACTTTTGAACAAAAAGTGAAACACTGTCTTGTGGGCGTGGCCTGTATACAAATCAAAGGCAATAGAATGTAACCAATGGTGATAATGATTCTATAGCTTCAGCTTACATTTACATTTAGTTCAACTCTGAGTTCCACGTATTCCTAACGTAGTTCTGTGTACACACTGGTTGTGTTTCAGAGAGAAGAACACAGTTTGCTACTTTCGTTCTCTTGTTTTCATTCCATGGCTGGAAGATGGACCTCAACACACGAGAAGACATGCAGAAGCTGTTTCTTCAGAGACATGTACATTTCTATAGAGCAGCATCTTATCCTGAGAAGAAGGTATTTTCAGATATTGTCTGAACAATGCTAGACAGCAAAATCAAAACCTGCAAAACCAAGACAACGGCTGAAGAGTTTCTCTATATAGTATTGATTTACAAACAATCAGCTTTTTGTTTGTAAATCAATTACTATTTTACTTTTCTTCAGAAGTGTTTGACTTAAACTTTGCACTCAAATATCACATTTGTACTATTTCCTGGATCTTGCTAATATTTCATGTTACAGCTGCCTGAAGCAAAACGGTTCTGCTTTTTGAAAGCAGTTAAGCTTCAATTTAGACTGTTTCTCACTTTTTTAAAACAAATATGAGCTTATTACAGTGTATAACAAAACTTCCCGCTATTTTAAATTTTCCTCCTTTTTCAGCATTGCTTACATTTACATTTACATTACATGCTTAGTAAATCCTCTCAGCGCGGAAGCATTGCCGGTGTAGTTTCTATTCGGAAATGCATTTTCTAGTTAAAAATGATGACGTATTACTAAGATGATAATTTTTGATCCTTGGGGGGTACATAAATAATAATAATAATAAGATGAATAAGAATGCTGCATTTCTTGAAGAAAATGATTGCTGAAAGCTAGATGCTGCAAACAGCTGCTACAGCATTTGCAGTCTTTGCAAGTGAAGTTTTCCATATCTACAGTTTTACAATCCTCAAAAGTAATTAATTAGTCATCAAAGACTCCCATAGACCTCCATTCAGAGTGAAAATAATACCAATATTTAAATTATTTTGCATTAGCTATCATCAGTAGACAAGTAATATGAACCCTCTCCAAACATGTTTTAAGAACATAGAGTTGGAACAATGTAATTCTACTTACTGAGATTACACATAAGAAAGATGATGTAGCATTTGCTGAGATCAATAGAATACGTGTGAAAGTAAAATCAAAGTATTGTCTGAAGCAGATAAGAGTATTGCTGTCACAAACTCTTTTTCTTTATTGTTCTTTGTGAAATGTTGAATAAAATCAGTGACAACTCACAGACATCTGACAACCCTCCACCTGGCTCCCACTCTGAGCACCACAGTCTCTATAAGCACCCATCTTCTCTTCATCTTTATTGTCCCACACCCCTGCTCACTCCAAAGTAACAATAAATCAATAAAAATGTTTTTTTATTCTGTCTGAACTACACAAGAAGTGATTTCTAGTTTTATAATTTGAAACTACCAAGTGCTGCGTTGCAGAGACTGCTAAGGAATGTCGTAATTAGAGGTTCTATAAATCTAGAGAATCTACAGTTTTTTTCTGTTAAAGATACTGAACATTTACTTATGATCGCAGCCTCCTCATCACAGAGCAGGAAAACCAGCTGCCGACTGACTTGCAGGGAAACAGAACCAAAGGTGAGACATAAACAAGTGAATTTCTCCTCCTTCATTATCACTAAATCAGGGGTGTTTGCTTTTTGCAAAGGGGGCCAGATTTGATGGGGTAAAATGTGGGGGGGGCCGACCTTGGTTGATGTTCACTATATATATATATATATATATATATACAGCAAACAATATATTTAAACAAATTTTAGCAATTTTAGCATCTTAAGCATGTCTTTTGGTTCATTTGAACATGCATATCACATGTAATTGAATATTCACTTAACTCTTTTTCCCAAACAGAAGTAATTGTACTGTTGAGTGCAAATTACATTTGAAACCTGAAACATATCACCATGGCTGTTCAATGTTCACAGAACTTTTGAATAAACTAACAGAGAAATTAGCAAACAATAGACATATCCACAATTGCAGGGCTCATTTGAAATATGACATATCAGTAAATATAAATGTTAATTGAACTTTTAAAAGTTTATTCTGGAGTGAAAACTGACAACTTGTCTGAATTTATGACCAATTTTGATCTTAAGAAAAATGAATTCAGAGACTTATTGTAAATGACAAATGACTTGTCTGCATTAATGAGATCTGGACTGCAGCACAAAGGCCAGGTCTGGCTCAAAGGCAGCGGTATTGATGCGCAAGGTGTCTCGCAGGTGAAAGTCAGAATGTCTTCTCACTCAAACAAGCTCAGCATTTTCTTGCAAAAATCTCGAAACCTCCTCATCCAGCTGTCGGCGAGAGAAAGCTGCTGGTGACGACTGCGGCTCTCGGCGTCATACTGCAGCTCAATGGGCTCCAGCTGCAAATGGTCTGGAACATCATCTGTGTCCACGAAAAAAGGCGAGGAAAAAACAGCAATCTCCTTCTCGATAGCTGCAAAATCCGAAAGCGTTGTCTGAACTCTTCAACCAGAGATGAAATATCTGATGCGCAACTCCTCGTTTGCACACTGACATTGCCGAGGGCCGGATGAAATTTGACCACGGCCGCATTTGGCCCCCGGGCCGGACTTTGAGCAAGAACGAGGAATGTGACGACCAAGCTGTTCCTGCCATTGTGTCAAACCACCCACCGACTATAGATCTGCAGCTAACAGATATTTTTATTATCACTGATTTAACAGAAAGAATGTGTGTTGGTGATGTGGTGAATGTAAAGAAGTTAGGGCTGCAAGAATTTGCAGTGTGCAGGATAAAACTAAAGTGCATTAAATGAGCCTTGTTGATGACTAACAGTCCAAAACACTGAAAATCCTTTGTTTCATAATTATGTCCTGTAATAAAAAAACTCCTCAGATCGAAGAAGCAACATAGAAAGAAGGATGCCCAAACATAAATTAACTTATAGTCCACAAGCTTAATTTCTTTAAAGAAAACTAAACCACCAAAGCCAAAAGAATAAAGAAAACAAAAGAGTGTAATTTCACTAACAAAACGCTGTAAAATTGTTTTTAAATTCCAAGGATTGATTTGGATATAATATAATTCTTTAATTATGGATTTTTTTTTGTAAATTTATGGCAAAAAATCTAATAACAGACATTAGCTGTAGATTTATTGATGTTTGACTCTTAATTACAAAACTGTAAAAACACTAAATTGATTTTTTATTTATGCAGCATTGCATGTAAATTTAATTACTTTTTTACAGTGTAGTTGAATAGCTGACATATTTGCAGTTATGAACTAAGAGCAGGTGAAGTTACTGATGCCATTGTGGTCCATAGGGAACCAGGTGGTAGGTGCGACAACAAACCAATAACGGAACATTTACGAGCAGAAAGGAAACCGAGTGTGAATTTAAGTTTTTTACATAATGATTCAATGTGGTATTTAAAATTGAGATTTCTGTTTAATCAAATGCTGAGATACTTGAATCTACAAAAAAAATGAGAATTCCATTTATGGGTTTTAATAGATGTAGATGGTGTTTTAGCTTGTCAGTTAAATAGCTCTGAAACCAGTTGTCAGAATCAGAACCAAGACCAAGCTTTACCAAGATGTTCAGTAAGAGGGTACAGTCAACTGTATTAAAGCTTGATCTATCCACAGCTACACCATAATGGTTCATAATGCATACCCAGTGCAGTTGGACAAGTGCATATTGGTTTCAGTTGTATCTATAATCAGATCCGACAGATTTAAGCAGCACATGCAGCTTACCCGCTGAAGGATAAAGTGTAAAGAGTTCAGTTACTGGTTTTGCAACAATTGTTGCAGTCAGTTTATGAAAATATGGTACCTGCTGAGAGAAGCTTATAGAAATTTTTGTTCAGGAGATATGTGATTGTTGTTCAAACATGTGCTTCTGTGTTGTTGGTTTTTAGTGCAAGTTCATAGTTTCAGTAAAATGTATTATTCCTGTTATGTATTTTTATAATGTGATACATACATTTTATCTATCCACCCATCTCCTTATTTCTGTATTTCCTTACTTATCCTTTTGAGGCCCACGGGGGCTCAGCTATCATTAGGCGAGACAGGGTCCACCCAGGACAGGTCTCCAGTCTATCTCAGCTATGTCAGGGCCAACACAGCGAGACATACAAACACAATTTTAGTTTCCAACTTTATTTATATAGCCCCAATTTACAACAAATTAATCTCAAGGCACTTTACGTAATAATACAGAAATTTATAGAAAATACCCAACAAATCCCCCTTGAGAACCTACAAGCAACAGTGAAGAGGAAAAACTCCCTTTAAGGACATTTAAAATGTAACATTATCTGGTTCAGGTGGGAAAATTTGTCCACAACTATTAGTCATGGACTCCACAAATCTGGACTTTATGGAAGAGTGGCAAGAAGAAAGCTGTTACTGAAAGAAATCCATAAGAAGTTCCATTTGCAGTTAATGACAAGCCAAGTGGGGGACACAGCGAACAAGTGGAAGAAGGGCCACTGTAGCTCACTTGTAGCTGCCATATAAGCCGACATTTACCATTTAGAAGATGTTCTGGTCAGATGAGACCAAAATTGAACTTTTTGGACTAAATGCAAAACGCTATGTGTGGTGGAATCCTAACATTGCACATCATCCTGAACACGCCATCCTCACCGTGGAACGTGGTGGAAGCTTCATTTTGTGGGGAGAGTCTTCTTCAACAGGGACATGGAAGCTGGCCAGAGTTGATGGGAAGATGGATGGAGCCAATAGAGGACAATCTTAGAAGAAGCCCTGTTAGAGTCTGCAGAAGACTTCAGACTGATGTAGAGCCAGAGCTACAATGGATTGGTTTGGATCAAAGCATATTCATGTGTTAGAACAGCACAGTCAAATTCCAGACCTAAATCCAATTCAGAATCTGTGGCAAGACTTGAAAATTCCTGTTCATCCAATCTGATTGCATGAGCTTGAGTTATTTTCCAATGAAAAATGGGCAAACATTTCCCTCTCTAGATGTGCAAAGCTGGTAGAGAATACACCCCATTGGACTTGCACCTGTAATTACAGCAAAAGGTGGTTCTACAAAGTAGTGACTCAGGGAGGCTTAACACAAATGCATGTTACATTTTTCAGATATTTATTTGTAGAAAACTAGATAACCATTTATCATTTTCCTTTCACTTCACAATAATGTGCCACTTTGTGTTGGTCTATCACATAAAAACCCCAACAAATGCACTTACATTAGTGGTTGTAATGTGAGAAAATGTGGAAAATGTCAAAGTGCATGAATAGTTTTGCAAGGCACTGTACAAATGTTACCCTTTTCACCAAATGTAAGGATGTATCGACCCAGAGAGAAAAACTTGTCAGTCGTCACTGATAACACTATACCGGGACAGGCAAGCAATGGAAATTTGTCAGTAAAGGTTAAAATATCAAAACACCTGCATGAATGTGACATCATCATCATCTTTTGTCCAATGGTGTCCAAGCCCATGGGAATATGAAAGGTATTCAGGTAGTCAGTAGTGCTTATCATGCTGTCCCTCACGGTGCTCTGGGACAGTCTGATCACGTCATGGTGCATCTGATTCCATCATACAGGCAGAAATTAAGAATCTGTAAACCTGCGTGGATGTAAGGACATCAAAGAAGTGGACCAGTTGAGCAACTTCAGTAGTGTTTGGGCTGCACAAACTGGGATATTTTTAGATCTGCTAACAGTCTGTATGAGGACACGGGCACTGTGACATCCGACATCAGCTCCTATGAGGACAGCGTCATTCCATCACGCACCAAGATGAGTTATAATAATGACAAACCCTGGTTCACAGCCAAACTCAAACAGCTGAGGTCAGAGAAAGCGGCTGCATTCAGAAGTGGGGACAGAGACAAATACAGAGAGGCTAAGTACAATAAGGAGGTGAGCAGAGCCAAATGTGTGCATGGGGAGCGAATGGAACAAGAATTCTCAGCCTATGACTCCACCTCTGTCTGGAAAGGGCTTCAGGCTGTCACCCATTACAGTCCTAGAGCCCCCCATTCTGTGAAGGACCGATGGCTGGCCAACAGACTGAACGACTTCTACTGCCCTTTATGGATTTATATTAATATAGGTAAATGTTCTAAATGGTCTGCACTTATACAGCACTTTTCTACCTGTTGGTACTTAAAGCACTTTACACTGCTTCTTATCTACCCATTCACACACACATTCATACACCGATGGGGAGCTGTTATGTAGCTGGCTGACGCTCACCAGGAGCAACTAAGCGGGGTTCAGTGTCTTGCTCAAGGACAGTTTGACATGTAACATGTAACCAGAGGAGCCAGGGATTGAACCAACAACTGTAGGATTGATGGACGATCGTGCTACCAACTCAAGGTGTTTTTACCTGCACTTTAATCAGCTGCTCTAATCAGCTGCCTGCCCCCACAGACACACACACACACACACACAAACACACAAACACACACATTCACAGAGGTAAAGAGAGCATGTCAACCAAGTCATACCACATCTTATTTATTCCTGGTTATCCATCATAAATTTGATAATATAACAGTTTTAATACAAGGGGCAAAGGAAGCAAAGATCAAAGTAGAAATATTATTCAGCTGTCACCATGCAAACAAAGTCATGCTTTTGTATTTATATATTTATATACATAAAAGTGTGTGTGTGTGTGTGTGTGTGTGTGAGCCTGTATATGTACTTTATTTATATACAACATAGCAAAAATTCAAGGTTCTTTCGAACTTTAAATATGTATAACTTTTGGAGAACTCCCAACCACGTCTGTCCACCCTCAGTCCACCACTTCCTGCCCTCTGTCTTTTGCCCCATTCAGCTGTAATGTTCAATAGAAAATGCCCCAGAGTCACTGGATCTCATAATGGTCTCATTATGTCTGAGTGACAGCTGGGAAAGATACAACCCATTGGTTTTGCATTCAACTGGACTGTCTGAGACCTGCAGGAAAGAGAAAGACAGAGACAGAAGTATGTTATTGTTTTGATTTAAATGAATAGATTGCTCAAACCTTTTGTTCTTTTTAGCGTTAAGTTTGTGTAAAACATGTGTAAAACATAAATAAAAACAGAATGCAATGATTTACCAATCTAAACAATGCATATTTTATTCACAATAGAATTAAACAACACATCAGATGTTGAAACTGACATTTTACCATTTCATGAAAAATATTAGCTCATTTTGAATTTGATGACAGCAACACATCTCAAAAAAGTTGAAACTAAAGGCTTGAAAAATACTTTCTGCAAAACAAAAACAAATGGAGGAGCATTTGACAACTAATTAGAATATTTGGCAACAGGTCAGTAACGTGACTGGATATAAAAAGAACATTTCAGAGGAAGAGCTGATCAAATGTAAAGATGGGCAGAGGTTTCATAAAATAAACTTGTGAAGACTTTGAAGCATCTACAGTATATAATATCATCAAAAGATTCATATAATCTGGATGGATCTCTTTGTACAAGGGACAAGGCCAAAGGTCAAAACTGGATTTGTGTGATCTTAGGTCCCTGAGGCAGCACTGCATTAAAAACATGATTCTCAACTTGAACACTTTCAGAAATCACTGTCTGTGAACACGGTTCACCGGGTAATTCACAAATAACGATTAAAGCTGTGTCATACAAATAAGAAACCATATGTGAACAGATCCAGAAATACCACCATGTTCTCTTGCCAAAGCTCATTTAAAATTGTCTGAGGCAAGACGTAAAACTGTTCTGTGGTCGGTTTAAAATACTTTTGGGAAACCATGGACCCTCTTGCAGACTAAAAAGAGGACCATCCAGCTTGTTATCAGGGCACCATTCAAAAACCTGCATGTGTGATGGTGTGAGGCTATGGCGGGGGCAGCTTAAACATCTGGAAAAGCACAATCAACGCTAAGAAGTACATAGAGGTTTTAGAGCAACTTACAATCAAATCCAGACCATGTGTCTTTAAGGGAAGGTCCTGTATATTTTAGAGGGACAATGCTAAACTACATACTGTATATCCATCACAACAGCAAGGCTTTGCAGGAGAAGAGTCCGGGCGCTGAGAAGAACGAGACAACATTCCTCACCCATAACTCCGGCAACTGGTCTCCTCATTTCCTCAGATCTTTACAGACAGTTGTTAAAAGAAGAGTGGATGCAACATAATGGTAAATGCCACCTGCTGCCAACTTCTAAATCATCAAATTCAAAATGAGCTACAAATTTTTTACTTCTTTAGAATCTACTACTACTACTACAACTTCTCTTTTGGCTTTTCCCATCAGGGGTCGCCTCAGCGAATCATCCGTTTCCACCTCACTCTATCCTGTGCATCTTCCTCTCTGACACCAGTTAACCTCATGTCCTCTGTTAGGACATCCATATATCTCCTCCTTGGTCGTCCTTTGAGTCTTGCTGACACTCTTCTGTCACACAACACTCCTGACACTTTCCTCCACCCTCCAACCCACCTGCACTCGCCTCTTCACCTCTTTTCCACACTCCCCATCACACTGAACTGTTGACCCCAAGTACTTAAATTCCTGAACCTTCTTCACCTCAGCATCCTGTAACCTCACACTTCTACCTTGCTCCCTCTCGTTTAGACACATGTATTATGTCTTGCTACGACTGGCTTTCATGCCTCTTCTTTCCAGAGCAAACCTCCACCTCTCCAGCTGTTCCTCCACCTGCACTCTACTCTCACTGCAAATCACAGTGTCATCAGCAAACATCATTGTCCAGGGAGATTTCTGTCTGACCTCATCTGTCAACCTGTTCATCAGCATAGCAAACAAGAAGGGACTCAAAGCTGATCCTTGGTGTGGTCCCACCTCCACCTTGAACTCCTCTGTCTGACCTACGGCACATCTCACCACAGTCATGCTTCTCTCATACATGTCCTGGACTACTCTGACATACTTCTCTGGCACTCCCGACAACCTCATGCAGTACCACAGCTCCTCCCTTGGCACCCTGTCATATGCCTTCTCTAAATCCATAATGGAGCTCCTTCTGACCATTTCTGTACTTTTCCATTAAAAATCTCAAATTTAAAATGGCATCAGTGGTGCTCTTACGGGGCATGAAACCATACTGCTGCTCACAAATCTCCACCTCCTTCCTAAGCCTGGCTTCCACTACTCTTTTTCCCACAGCTTCATTGTGTGGCTCATCAGCTTTATCCCTCTGTAGTTGCTACAGTTCTGCGTGTCACCCTTGTTCTTAAAGATCGGCACCAGAACGCTTCTCCTCCATTCCTCAGGCATCTTCTCACTCTCTAAAATCCTGTTAAACAGACCTGTCAGAAACTTCACTGCTGTCTCTCCTAGACACTTCCACACCTCCACAGGTACGTCATCAGGACCAACAGCCTTTCCGGTCTTCATCCTTTTCAGAGTCCTCCTCACCTCATCCTTTCTAATCTCTGCTATTTCCTGCTCCACAACATCTACATCTTCCTCCCTTCTTTCCCTGTCATTTTCCTCATTTATCAGCTCCTCAAAATACTCCTTCCATCTTCTCCGCACACTCTCCTGGCTTGTTGCTATGGATGACTCGCATGGTTGTACTTGGCCGGATGCTCTTCCTGACGCAACCCTCTCTATTTATCCGGGCTTTGGAACGTCACAGAAGTTACTGGCTTGCAACCCCTGTGGCTAGATTTTTACTTCTTTAGAATAGGGGTTGTATATAATTTTAACTACTTTACTATTAATTTTAATACATTCTTTGAACATTATTATTACTTCTGATGATGAAATAACATTTGTACCCGCTGAATGCGCACTAATATTATGTTAGAATAATTTTTTAAATTTAATTCAACTTTATTTATATAGTGCCAATTCACAACAAAATAATCTCAAGGCAGGAGTTAAACTGCATGTAGGGAGATGTAAACCTAACCCTAACCTGTGCAAAATCAATGGACATAATACAAATCAATTTCACCATTTATTTCAAACCCTGTTCTCCGTTCACTGCTTGTTGGTTCGTCTAAGACTTTTCTACGCTCCACTGATGGTTTGTTTGTTCGTGTCTGTTTGCTGCCCTTGGTCTGAGCTTTGGTCCCTTTGTTTGGTTCTTTGTTTAGTTCCTTTGTCTGGTCCTTGTTTGGTCTTTTTTGTTTGTTTCCTGGTTTAATTGATGTCATCTTGAGTTAGTTTCCTGGTTCGCCTGTTTGTTTGTTTAGCTCCTTTCTTTGTGTATTTCTGCTTTCCATTTTTTTTACTTTAGTTTTAGTTCAGTTCTTGTTAGTCTGTTCTATTAAATTTTAGAGTTGGTTACTTGTGTTTCCCTTGTTTTAGTCCTACGTTGTTTAGAGTGTTTGTTAGTGCTTCTCCTTTTTGGTTCTTTATTATTTTCTTGACTCATTAGGTAATTTTCCTTAGTTTTACCTTTATTTCTTTGTCACTATTTAGTCCCCATCCCTGGTTAATTTAGTTCATTAGGTTTGTATGTGCAGTTCTGTTTAGTTTATTTCTCCCTCTGTTAGATCTTCAGGTCTTACTTATTCTATTTCATTAGTTTTTCTTTTGATTTTTTAATTTTTTTTGGTCCCCATAGCTTGTCTACTTTATTTAGGGTTTGTTTATATGTTTCTTGTCCTCCCTTTTGGAGGGAGTTTTAGTTTTTATTTAAATAAATAATTATTATTTTACACACTCCACTGTTGTCACCACCCTGGTTCCTTATTCTATACGTTACCTCCCATTTTTACAGCAAACAAGTTATTCAAAACCTGAATGAAGTATTAATTTGCATATACCGTTTAATGTACCGTCTTAATAAATCACCTGAAAGAACTGATATTTTACCTCCTCAAATTTCTTGGCCTTGTACTGCTCTGCTCCTTTCAGGAAGTTGAGGAGTATGATGTCACAAAGCACCGTGCCCTGCATAATAATAATAACAATAGAATGTATTACAATAATTCAAATTAATTGTAGATCATTTCTGGGTTCAGTTCTGAGGACGTATAGAACACAAAAACCTACCGAATTAAAAATGACTGCTACATTATACATATTATTTTATATTTGGACACTTGTGCCAAATATAAAACTCACCACTCCCACAGATGTGAAGGCTGCCACCATGTTGATGAGTGTGGGGATCATGTTGAACTTCCCTGCCTACAGAAGCAAGTTTCTTTGAGCATGTCTCACAGATATTAGTGCAAATCATTACTTCAATTTATTTAATACCCACTTTATTATCTCTGGCTGACCAATTTCAGAAGACAGAATCAAGTTCTGACATTTATGCTAAAATGCTGATGGTGCTTGATTAGGAAATTACACTGTAGCAGCTACTGAAACTCAGCTGAAAATGACACACGATGATCTCAGTCATTTATATTCCATCATGTTCTGCAGTGCAGTTATTCTTCCTGAGTTAAATTTATTGATTAAACTGGTTGAATTTTGGGTTGAAAATAAGTGATTGATACACAAACTCTAACACACATCAAGATATATACTCACATTTCCATTCACCAGAACATCAAACCTAATAGCGTATGCTTTGACCAGAGTACGATAATCCGTCCCATTCTCCATCTTATAGTATTTGGCAAACCTGTAACAACAAAACAGTTACTGCCTTTGTTATTTACAGTGAAAGTGTAACTGAATAGTAATTTTTTTTCAGTTTGAAAGTCTTAAAGAGTTAAAAGAATTAAAATAATAAAAGCTCTGATAGCCTCATACAAAACAGTAAAAAGTGCAAAACTAATAAATGAATCTGCATTTAGACATTTGTGTAGATATTTCCTGCTTTAGTTTAGTTACTAGAAAAGAGATGACAGAGTTAACAAAGTATTCAGAAATCATCCATGGGGAGCCTCAGTTTTTTGGTTTGAATCTCTGGCTGAATAAAAGCAATATAAATACCTGAAATTGTAGCCTGGTGACACAGCATTCTTCTGTGACATGGCATCCAGCCGAGTGAACGAGTACGAGGGGTTACATTGGTCATCCGACTTGTCCAGGTCACACATCCAGCTGATCTTTATTCCAATCACTCCTCCCTGATAGAATTATTCACATAAGAGATCCATGAGTTCCAGCTTTTGAATTTGATCCTGAACTGTGCAGGAGCCACGTTGTACAGTATCCTTCAACATGAGCTTTATAAGTTATATTATATTATTTAACACACAGCTGCTTTGGTGTTTTTTATGACAAAAACTCATTGACAGGTTAAAGCTACAGTGTTTGGGTCCCTGTAGGAAGAGAAAGAGAGAACATATTGAGTGTGTTCAGATAGTTTGTGGACTGGAGAAAACGTGCAGGAGGATTGACTGACGAATAACATGATACTAAACATGCAACATAACTTTATAAAGACATCATCTTCTTTTTAGTTGGACACACTGGACAGGGGGAAGTCACAAAAGAAGAGACATGTACTGTATCGGAGTCTATGCCCACAAACCCTGCAGTGAGTGTGATGGCTACACCAGCAAAGCAGAAATCTGTCTTGGCTTGCAGTGTCTTTCAAAGTCATGCCAAAAACCTTGAAAAAGAATTAATCTCTACCTTCTGTGCTAGAGTAGTGAAGTTCTGCTGCGCGTAGCGGACCACGTCTCCCACCCTGAAGATGGGACAGTAGATGTGTTTGACCATGTCAAAGTTACAAGTTTTGATGTAGTCTCCAGTAATGGTAGGAAGGAAGTTCCCTCTGCATAAATACAGACACACCATTATTTGAACATGTCGAACATCATTATTCTTCATTATCATCATCACCAGCATATGTAAAAGCAAATAAAATCAAAATGATATCATAACTTTCATACTTGGTGTAGTTGAAAGATGGGAAGCGAATGCTGTTCTTAATGAAGATAGTGAAATTTTCCACCTCCATCATTGGCGTGCTAAGAAAAAGGGAGGGAGGAACATAGAAGCAGAGGAACGACAGACATAAGAACATAATCACGTGAGGGCTCACATTACTGATATCTCAAAGTTGGACAAACTGTCCAAATGTGCCCATTTATCTAGAGGTGACTTCAGACTGAATTGAGCTGCATGTCTTAACTTGCTCATGATTCTTCGTTAAAATAACAGTTTCCCCAAAGCCCAGCAAACAGCTTCCTATCACACGCAGAGTCTTACGTCTCAATGGTGTCTATCTCAGCAGGACACCACCCTCTTATCTGGCACTTCTTCAAGGTGGCATTGAAGGGAACACATTTGCCAGTAAGAATTCCTGCACAGGAAGAGAAAAAGGTTTTAAACCAAATGCTAAAGTAGAAGTAACGATGACACTCAGTGGACTCAATGTTCACTAAACTAATACTGCATGGAACATTAAAGGATTGATTATAAATATGTTTAAATGTGTGAAGCTGAAATAAAGGTGAAATTATTTATCCAGACACAGTCTCACCATAACCTCCCGGCTTATTGAGGTACTTAGTGCAGTCACTGTCCTGGGTACATGCGTACTTCTTCTCAGTCTGGAAAACACACAGTCACACACAGCCAGCACATAGTAAAGCTCGATTAAAACAGATCAACTGAGTATGTGATATATGAAAAGTGTAAAGCCCACAGAGAACGTCACTGTGTCTCTGTGTTACTGCTCTCATCAGCATCATGTTCCAGTTGTTTCAGGATAAAGCCGCAGTTAGCCGGTGTAGCAGTGCCATCTAGGGTAGCACATACTGTAGTCGCACAACATCCAGTTCAAAAGGTCAGTTTTCATGAAGACATTTAATGCACCACGATTTGCATGGTGTAAGCTTCATAAGGAAGTATGAACCTGAATAAGAACAAATGCTGCATTATCAAACATAAATGTTTCTCTTGAGTACAATGACTGTTAGTGTTAGTGAATGTTAATGAGAATTAGTGAAAACAGAGTTAAAAAACCTCCAAAATATAAAAAAGGTTAGAACAGAAACAAAAGGTTATGTTCTATAATATCATTAGTCCACATACAAACACACCGTGTCCCAAATGTCCAGACACAAGCCGGCAGTTGAACCATAAACACGTCATCATTGCTCTTACCACCATAGATCAATGTTTGACACAAGAGATACTGTCACTTTGATGGAGGAACTTCAGTCCACAAAAGAGCATCATTGACCTTTGACCCCATACTGACGTTTGACCTCTAATCAGGCAAACACATTAGTTGACTGTTGTTGAGTCCACATAGTTTTAATATGAAAATTCATTTTGGCCATTTCTATATAACATCAGTGATGGCAGGTAACAATTGTGGCTGAGAAACTGCACTACCAGACAGAACTCAGATGCTACAGTGTTGCAGGAGCGGTCGTGTCAGAATCTGACCTCAGGACAGTATCCCTGGACTTGGTTCTCTGTAGTGATGAGTTTAGTGATGATGCAGAAGACTGAAGCTCCCTAAAAAAAATCACACACAGAGCCATAATCACTGTACAGGGCTGTCAATCCTCTGTCCATCTGTCCCTCTGTCCATTCTTACCTGGGTGGGAGTGACATAGTCTGCAACATCCAAAACCTTGTCATTGTAGACCCCAAAGCCTTTGACCTTGGTCATCACTGAGGATTCAATAGCTGTGTCTCTCACCTGATAGGCTTTCTCATAGAGAAACACCCACCTGAAACACACACACAACCTGTTCAGTGCCACTACATCACTTAGAATCAGATTCAGAATCAGAATCAGTTTATTGCCAAGCACAGTTAAAAAAGACTAAACAGTAGGAATTTGTCTTGGTGTCAACACAAAATCTACAGAAAGGAAAAGTTAAGGTGCAAATGTGTGACACAATATGAAATATGTACAGAACTAGTATTTTAGAAGTTACACATTCTTATTGGAACTTCATGTTCATGCCTTGTTACAAACAACTCATGTAATCATGTGATCAGTGGGCTCTGTGTGGGGGGGAGCTACGCTAAAGGGCAGTGATTCTCTGTCTCCATATTGCTGCAATATTGTAAAACTGAATTATTTTAAAATATTTTATAATTATTCCTTGATTATAACTGCCTAAACATGTCTTCATTGGCAGATCGTATTAATAAATCATAAAGCCACAAAAAGCTGCTAATTAATGCAATATGTTCCTCATTGGTGAAAATGTATGTGTGTGGCATCAATCATCAGTATTTATCAGAGAAGAGTTTACAAAGGACAAATTAAAAATTGCAAAGACAAGACTGTTTAGTGTGTGGGAAAATGTCAAGTGTGTCGTGAGTAAGAGACCTGGATGTAAATATGACAGTGAGAGCTTCACAGAAAATGAATTAAATGTATGTATTAAAATAAAATATAAAAAGGTCCCTCACATATTGTGCAATTTCAAAAATGTTGAACTTCTAGTTAAAATTTGTTAGATTTCACTCCAAAATGTCAATAACAAAAACACAATTACTACATAATTTATAAAAAACAAAATTTGTTATAAATGTGTAATTTTTAATTTTAACATTTTGAAATCTTACACAGATTCATTCATAGTGTGATAATAATAATAATAATCCTGATCTAAATGAATACTCTTTTTTTAACATATATCATGTAATTATCAGCATTGTTTGCTTAATATTTACATTGTAATTATCAATAAATGTGAGATAATAGTCACTTACATTGTTTCTGTAACTGAAAGTTGCTATTGTTCATTACTGTTTAAATCCTTATTATTGCTCACTCACCCGATGAAGTATGTGATGATGAGGAGTTGGACGACTCGGTTGATGATTCCGATGGTCCAGCTCTTCACTACCACCGACTTGGTGGTTTCATAGGTGAAGAAGTCTGTTATACAGGACCACATCCTTGCTCTCTCTGTGTGTGTGTGACTACATACAATAATTAATGTATGTATTTTCTCTGAATGATAAGATTTGTATGTAATGTGCAAAACAAACTGCAGAAAGAAATAGGAAAATCCACTGTGGGTGGATCATATAAAACTCCTAATTAAGCAACTGTTAATGTGTGTGTTGTTTGGTTGTCTACAAAAATTACAAAGGTAAGTCCCAAAATGTAGTTGACATCTTCCTTCCTGTGTTGGCGAAAAGACCTCAAGAAGTGCCTCCAGATATCCAAGAGTTGTATGCGATAATGGTGAAAAAAATCCCAGGAGCTGAGTGCGACTCTTCAGCCGGTGCTGTAACCTCACACTTCATGAACCGTGATCACTAACTAGTCAACATGTAAACATCTCTCCGTCTCTTGTTCATGTCTCTCTGTCCTCACTTGTTCTTTCTGTCTCTCTTGTTTATCTCTGACTCTAAGGTGCCTCCTCCATTATCTACATGTCTCCTCACAACCCCCCTCCCCCTGCTCCTAAATGCATCATGGACATTTACACTCAGGCTTCTTGTCCACAGCCTGACAGTGTTCTCATACCAGTACTGCTAATAAGGGTCAAAGGCCACACATTACACCGCGTGAATTTTGGTTCCAAAACTGAGCCCAATTCATTCATATTTCTTTAATTTAATAAATCTGTTCCATTTTTTTAACCCACACCACTATCTTTTCCTGAACCTAACCAAAAGAATTTGGTGGTACACTTAACATGATAACAGCCTGCTGAGCCAATCAGAATGTTGACCAGGGCCCTACTGACCAACATTCTTGGTCCCAATAAAACTAATATGTCCACTGAATGATTTGAGAACAAAGCAGGTGGACATGTCTTTTTTCAGATGCAGGTGTTTTAGTTTCTGCTCAGAGCACCTGCATAACATTAGACTAGAGATCAGTGTCTTAAAGAGTTAAACCACTAAATGTTTCATTGCATTATTAAAATATCCTATTAGCATCATTTCGGTTTTTCGGATGAAAGTTCCTTTGTACAACCACTGCAGTGTAGCTGATCAGCTCTGCAGTAAATATTTAATGATCCCAACTGCATTATATCCATCATGTTAAAGATGGACCACACGAGTGGATCAGACACCATTTTGTACAAAAAGCCACTGTCAGCCCCATCTAGTTTGTCAGTCTCTGCATCCACATACACACCACAAACCGCAGCTCCACCAACCACATCCAGGAGATAGCATTTCACACTAATTCAATCAAAGCTGCCTTCACTCTAATGCCGTTTAGACTCTCTGAATGCCTCCATTATACAGCAGTCACTTATGACAAGATGATAATGGACTGCCATTGGATAAGAACCAGGAAGTGGTGAAATGTCATTAATTCTGGTATCTGTGTCTTTCTGGAACAGGGAGAGGGAAGGGGGAATGGAGATGGGTTGGAAAACAATGGGTAAAGGAGGAGGGAGGTGCTTGGAGAGAAGGTGGACGGAAATGGGGGAGGAGTAGAGGAGGAGGAGATAAAACGAGACGTTTTCACATTGAACACACATAAAGCCACCTTGTAGTTCAATCACAAAAAATAAAAAATGCAAAGACATCCATGGTTGTTTCCTTTCCTCTCCTTGTGCCTGTGTTCACTAAAACTGAAGCACTTTTGGGTCCCTGGACCTTGTTTGTCTCATTCTGAACATTTGACAGCAGCATGGCTCAGAAGTAAAAGAGTCCAAAGTCTAAACTGAGTTGACCGCAGTGCAGACCTGTTAGCCACTAAAAATATTTAGAGAGATATGAGTTGAAAATACAACAAAACAGTTCAGCAGGTGAAATCCTGGATCAAGCACGGACAGGAATAGGTTTTGCTTTCAAAATGAAAGCAGCTGGTTTCCTTAGTTCCTTTACACGCACAGAGTGGTGTTTAAAGACAATGTGATGCTGGCAAACATGGTCCCATAAAAACATTTTAAAACATGTTGTTGGCATCGATTTCAAGGGGAAAAAATTTCAAATAGAGATCCCAGTTTTGACATTCAGTAAGTTCTCTTTGTTCTATTTACGATCAAATCAACATTTAAAATTATTTTCAAAGCCTTCCATTCTCTTTGTATTCACATTTTGTACAATGACAGCAGCTCTTTCTAAAACAAGGAAAAAATCACTTCCAAAGACAGTCTTTCCAGTAGTTAACACTAATGTACACACACACACACACACACACACACACACACACACACCTTGGATTAGATTATATGTTAAGTGATCTGTCAGGATGGAGGGATAAGGGAGACAGAGAGAAGGAAATACCAATGAAGAAGGCTGCAGAACAGGACGATGAGATTTGGATTGATTTTTGTATTTACAATCACTGACAGAGAGACAGAGACAAGCGAGACAGAGAGAAAGAGAGGGAGAGAGAGGAGCTGCGGTTGACTTCTGCCTTCCTGTCACCAGTCATCATCATTATGTTAACTTCCATCATCATCACTATCTTTTTCACTGTGAACTGTCCATCCATCCATAAGACTGAAGCATTAGCCACGCAGATCATGTCAGTACATATCAACTGTATGCTGTGGGCATTAATGGGAATCCAAGTACAGTAAAGTACAGTAAATGTGTTCTTTTCCATCCGTCTGATGGGTTGAAGTGGTCATCCATCCATTATCTACACCACTTATTCTGTTAAGGGTCACAGGGGGCCTGGGTCATTGTGCTGGAGGAAGGATCCACTCTGAACAGGTCGCTAGTCTGTCTCAGCACAGACAGTTACAGGCAGTTTGTCTTTGGACTGTGCAGGACAGTGGACAACCTGGATGTGGGGATAACTCCAAAGAAAAAGCACAACAAGTCCAGCAGGTCCAAAACCAGAAATTTGTTTAATTTAATTTAACTTATATTTAATCCATTTTTTAGAAGAACTACACTTTATTATGTAAAGTGCCTTGAGTTGACTTTGTTGTGAATTTGCACTATATAGATAAAGTTGAAATGAATTGAACTGAACTGAATTGAATTGAATTACAAGGCAAATAAACCATAATTATTATTAAACACAGTAAATGTAAGTCCAGACAATTAGTTTGCATTTATTTTCCCAGAGACACAACCTGTTTCATGGAAGAAGAACTATTGCATCCTTTTCTTCCAGTTTTGTCCAACTGCTTACAGTATATACACACTCTATCTGGAAGTTTGGCAGATTTTCTTGCGTCAAGATGACTAAAGTGAAGGGCAGTGTTGAAGGAGTCATAGTTGGCATGATGATGGGGGATGTCTTTCTGCCAAATAGGTGTGCACATCATGATATTCCCTCTGTTCTATTCTCCTCTAATTTTATCTTAACAACTGTCCTGCATCCTCTTACTCTCACTCCTTCATCTTTACATTAGGTCCTGCTTCACCCCCACTGTCTTCCACAACAGTAGAGCTCATCTCTGGCCATTTTACATCACTAAAGCTCTAGTGAACAATGAATGAACATGGTAGTTGGTAAATAGAGTTTGGCAATGTCCTTGGTATTGCTATCTAAAGTTAAAAAAAAGGATTTTAGGTTTGGAACCTAAACCTGTGCCTAATAAAGACTGTGTCAGTGTGTAGTGTTTTGCAAAAAGTGTGATTTAGAATGGAAAACTTGCCAATTTGCAGACTTGGAAATTCTGTACATGACGGACATTGTTCAAGTTCTAATTTTAGTGTGTAACCAACTGTTAAAAAATGAAAATTAGACTGTTGGACAAATGTCTAGTATTTAAATGAAGGCACAGACAGACACGGCCAATGGTCCAGAATCCAGAAAAATTTGCAGGGTAGGTGTTAATGTCTGTCTAACAGATTTTTGGTGCAGACGGAGTTAAGTCCAAACAAGTGTATCCAGAAGACAGACTGACAAAACTAGGAGCTGAACAATCACGAGGAACTGCTTGATGACAATTTGCCAGGGAATGGCTGCAGCAGGCTGATGGCAACGACCAGCTGCAGGCATGTGGGGGTGTGATGTGGAAGCTGGATCGCAAGGATGTAAGGGACTGGTCCTAAAAAAGCGGGAGGCAACAAATGAAAGGAAAACCATGAAAATGATATGTGACAGAGACTGTCTTCATCCATGCTAATATTCTCATATCCTTATCTAAAAAACTGCTTTGTTTGTTTTGTGTGTGTGTGTTTACAAAACACTCTGCATTTGATTAATCTTATAATCATAAACACCACATCTATCCATCAGCTACATCTGAGCCGGCGAGCGTTGAAATTCTCCGCTGTAATACTCACAGTGAACGACAGATGACAGCACAGTGACGAACGAAGCTCGAATCTAGCAGAGAAAGAGAAGAAGAAGAAAGAAAAATAGTGGGAGGAGCAGGAGGAGGAAGGGAGATGACGTCATCTTTGTTTTGGTCGAGTGGTTCTGTTGCAGAGCAGCTAACGCTACGTTTGAATGAAGAGAGAAGCTTGTAAGCAGAGATTCCGTTGCTCGACTAAATAGGTAAATTCAATAGAAAATCGCATGTAGCATGAAAACAAACTGAACGTGTAGCTTCAAAGTATAACTACATTTTGTATCGAACAGTTTAACGGCACTCCCCTCAGCTGATCGTCGATAAGCACAATCACTGTGCAGTAAACATAAGCTCTTCTGTCTGCTTTGCATCATCTAAGTCTATCTGCCATTTAATTATTTAAATCTATTTAAGTATTAGACTACTAACTTCATTAGATGAGGTTTGTAAAGTTGTAATAACTGCCTCATGTTTCCGTAACTGTTTCAAATTGAAATGACAGGAAACACGGTCACGGCCCATGTTTGCATTTGCATTTCTAAAATTGAGGATATAAACGTTAACGTGTCCACATGTTGAAGCTGAAATTGCTGTGACTTTATGTAGCTCTTGTGCATTACTTGTCTAATAAACCAAATTATGGTGATGGAAACACGTAATCTACAGAATATGGATCATAAAACACAATTAGTGCAGCAAATATTAATGCATAATATTTACTAAACACATCATTGTTGCATGTGCAAATGTTTATGCACCCTAAGAGTTTGTGTTACTAGCTGACATTTCCTAAAGATAAAGAACTCCTTCAGTTCACTAAGAGTTTTTTTTAATGCCTGAGCCATTATCTTTAGGAAATGTCAGTTAGTACCATTTTCGAAAGCTTTAAAAACCTCTGACTCGTCAAACAATGGGCTCCTCCAAGTAACCGTGTGCATATCCCTGTGTAAACCTACATTTAGCTTAATTTGTCAAGGAGTGCCCAACATTTTGCCTACGACTAACTAACTAACTGTCTTAATGTGAAATTGGATTTGGTTAATTGAACTGCGTACCTTGCCTCACAGTTCATGTAGATAGGTAGATGAACTGAAGGATTTGACAGAAGGACTCACAGTTTGGAAAAAATACAAATGAATTACACTGGCATCTCTACAGCCTCCCCATTTTATACATCAAACATATCTGGATATTTACTACGTTCTAGAGGGAATCTGGTATATTAATTTCAAATCTAAGAAGTGTAAAAATGTGTTGGAATGAATTGAAATTGTATGGATAGAAACTGCAAATGAATGTTTGTTAAGTGTATCTGTGATTGTGAATGTGACAAAGGAAAGAGAAGTAGTTGTACAACAGTAGTTGTAATGGCGAGAGTGAAAAAAGTGTCCCAAGAATGTCTTAAGGCTGAAGCTGTAAGTGGTGGTCATGAAGGCTGTAGTGTATAGTCAGTGATTTCTTCCAATGTGTGTGTGTGTTCTAGATTATTCATCATGACAACCAAGCACAGACTGATTACGGATTCATTCAAGGTGGTGAAGAAAGCGAGAAAGGGTGGGAAACGAGAGAAGAGATCTACTCCTCCTCCACCAAAAAAAGGTAAAGAACTCAGGGTTTGAGAGCTCAGTCTTTGTTCTGACATAGAACCACTCTTGTTTTAATATCATTTTATAAATCATATACTGATAAGAGGCAGTGTTAATGAGAACTGAAATATCAGCATGTTAGGATGCTTCAGTTATCTGAACTTTGCACAGTCCCCTAACAAAAAGTCCAAATTATATGCATGAACCAGTGTGTGGAGCTTGCTGCTTAAAGCAAGTGAATGGGCACGTTGGTGGCATTTCTATCTGCCATTGCATCCTTTATGTTTTATTGTGTCCTTAAACAAAACACTGCTTTCCCAGCCTAATTTTGATATCACATTGCGCCTCCATGATGCACTGACCCCTCACTCAAATCAAGCATTTCTCCTGTGGGAACAATTCTGACTTCAGTCTCCCACTGTGTTACATTTGTGAAATACAACTACAAATAATGTCAATAGTTCCTAAATGAAAGAGGCTATATACTATTATCATCTTTTAAATGGCTTTGACTTCACATCTCGGTTGCACTGAAAGGGTTTGTTTTATTGGTATACACCCAGTTTATTAGATACACCAAGGTAAAACTGAGTCCAACTCTCCTTTACAAAGTTCAGTTTGTTTTGAGCCTGTTTCATAAAGGTGCTGATTCAAATCAGAAACGTGGCAATTTTATTTTTTCTAGCCTCTCAGATATAAATGAGGTAGACAAAATAATAGAAAGACCTGTAAATACAACACATTACAGTTAAAGACCAGCACTAATGTGGAACAAACATCCTGTTATTTTAAATCTATGTCAAATGACTCTTTTACAGTATAAACAAGGTTGCGTTAACTTATTTAAAATGTATTTGGCATTGGACTTTTTGGTATTTTTTGGTAAAAAGTAAAAGTTAACAAACTAGATTTTATTTTATTTGTATTTATTTCTTTGAAACTTTGTTTTTATGTACTGACCTGAGTCTTTCTGATGAATAGAGGCTGTAGATGAAGCACTGAGAGAGGATCTGCAGAAGCTCAGACTGTTTGATCTGGACTGGAGGTTTGGGCCTTGCGCAGGTAACACCCACATGTTTATACCCTATAATATCTGGCTTTGTTATAAAAATCAAATAAAACACAAATACACACAAAGAAAATAATATGATGGAAATATTGACGTGTTTAAATTTGTGTACAGACTGAGAATCTCTGACTAGTTAAACAATCTGATTGCTCTCTCTCAAAAAAATCACATGTCAAAGTGATTTGACAGATTTAGTCAATGCAATGTCTCATCTGAAAAAGAACAGTAAAATGAGGACCAGTTGAACCCAGTGCAGATTTACTGTAAGTGCATATTGCTAAATCCTATAAAGGCTTACATGATTCACAAATTGCCTCAAATGAACATTGTAACCTTTACAGAAATACACTTTCAATTCAATTCAATTCAACTTTATTTATATGGCGCCAATTTACAACAAGGTCATCTCAGGGCACTTTACATAATAAAGTCAAGACTATACAAACATTCAAGACTATACAAACATGCACTTCTTTGCAATCTTTAGGGGACAGCTAAGCAGGACAGTGTTACTTTAAATTTTTATTTATTGTGACCAGTAGAGATCATTTTGCTACTTCAGAATGTGAATTTTAATGTGAGATGCAAAGGCTTTGTTCACTCACTGTGCATCCCTAAATTTTGAGCTGCCACCTCTACCTCATCCTACAACTCTTTGATAGATTCAGAAGATCGATAAATGCAACATTAATAATGAATGATGACAAACCAGATGTGTGCCAGTATGTCACAGAGGCTTTTATCTGACTCAACTTACAAAAGGGACCACACAACAAAGCTGAGATAAGGTTCAGTATCGTTGCCTGGGGCACTTCAAATAAATGTTAGTGGTATCACAGACATTGTGTCTGTTGTGTCATTGCGTCACTCACATCTTGCGGCTTTATTACATCAGTGTTTTTTTTAGGCCCTTTAGGTGTTTTAATCACACAGCACTGAATTATTCATAACATAATCTCTGCCTTTCCAGGTATCAGCAGGCTGCAGAGATGGGAGAGAGCAAAGCTTCATGGTCTGAACCCACCTGAGGAGATCAGAGAACTGCTGCTAAAAACACACACCGATCCTGAGTACAACCTTAGGTAACGCACACACAAACACACTCATACACTCACACAGGTATTGGTGTTATTCCCAGATCTGTTAATAAGTTGTTCATTGCTATTATTAAATAAGACAAAAAGCTGAAAATATTTGTTTACAAACCCAAAATGAAAACATTGGTACAGTTTGTTTTCTTTTTTTAACCTAAATCAAAAAAAAGAAAAAAACACTCACATTGCATTTGATTTTTCTTTATACGTCAGTGGCACGACCCAGAAGTGACCGTTATTTTACATGCAGAGAATTAGCTGGCTGCCTAAGTTTAACCTCCTGTTAAACCTCTTGTGTTTTGTTTTGTATTTGATGTATAAATAAAAATCAAAAGTAGAGTGTGAATATTTGTTATTTGTTTTTCTGTTTTTGATTCCACCCATACGTTGATCCATGTATGTGGGCAGGGGGGCTGGAGCCCATCCCAGCTGTCAGTAGGTGAGAGGCAGGGTCCATCCCCCCCTGGACAGGTCTCCAGTTTATCTAAGGCCTAACACTCTTAGCTGAAACTTTACCAGTTTTAGTGAAACTTAGGGATGTTAGTCAGATTGAATTCTGTTTTATTATGTATCCTGACTATATTGTCCTATTATGAAGGACTAATAATGTTCACTAACATCTTTGAGTTGAACTTTAGACAATTTTACTTGAGCTGTTCACTTTTGAGGCCTTTAAACTTAAATTGATTAGTTGAATAAATTAACTTGTTAAATTTAGCTTTTAAAGAAACTAAACTAGAAGACTATTTTTTAAATCTACATACTGTTCAGAGACACGTATTTTTATAGTTTGAAAACCACAAAACGAAGATGGAGCTTTATTAACATCTTTATAAATGTGTTTATTCATGTCTCATTTGCATTGTTTTGTTTCATATAAAGAAAATAGATTTTGGCAATCATGAAGTGTGGCGTTGAATTCATACTCCTACTCAAAGTCATTTTAACAAAAGAGAATAGCAACAGATGATGTCACTGAGTTAGGTACCAAACATTATCAGCAGCTGCAGCTTTTTTATATGTCAAGAAGAATAACTTACAGTATGTTTACATAAAGATTTTCTCTTACACTACAAAATGTGTAAAATCTTCTAATCATCTTTAAATTCATCATAGAACTTTGAGTTTCTAAGAATCTGATATTATAAACAATTTTGGACCGAAGAAGTCTAACATTTGGTTTATTCGTCTTCAAAACAATATTTCTAACCCTTCAATTTATTAAATTAAATTTACAGGTTTTTTTTACACATTTCTTGTTCTTTTAAGACAGCCAGTTTCCGTAAATTCAACTCATCTGTTACAGTTATGGAGGGGAACAAATTCACCCTTAAATTTTTCGCAAACTCACTTCACTGCAGAGAGCTAACAATAACCTGATTACTTAAATGCATGTGAAATAATTTCCTGACACAATGACTCATAGGATTAAAGAGAGATCACACAGCTGCTGTTTAGCTGATCTTGATAAAAGATCTTGAGAACTCAAAGCTGATTTGCCTTTGAGCAGCTTTGTGTCAAAATGCTAAAGTAAAGGATCAGGCTCATTTTTTGCGTAAATATACCATAACGTATAACAAATCATACCCTTTTCTTTTGAAAATGACCCTTAAATGTAATATTAACAGTATATTAATGAGCTTTTCATTGTTAAATTATTTATAATCAATGAAGCCCTGACACACTACTACGAGAACCTGTGTCATTTAAAGGTGCGTTGTTTTAAATTTACAGGGATCTGTTTGCAGAAATGGGACATAGTTTGTATATTATACTATGTATATTAATGTTTACATTATATACAATATCAATATATTTGTATACTACTTCTCTTTCGGCTTTTCCCATCAGGGGTCGCCACAGCAAATCATCCTTTTCCACTTCACTCTATCCTGGGCATCTTCCACTCTGATACCAGCCAACCTCATGTCCTACTCTGACACTAGCCAACCAATATATCAATATATTTGTATATTAATATACATTGTATATAATATACATTATAGTATGTATATTAATATAGTATGACTAGTATTTTCAGTGCAATACATAGATGCAAACATCTGCAGGATCAAATCCCAGGCCATACAGGTGTGTCAGGCGTAAGACATGCAGCTCCCCAGGTGTCACCTGTGGTTGCCCACTGCTCTCCCCACAGTGATCAGTTAAATGCAGATACTGAATATCATTAAATTTTATTCTGATATTCTTTGATTAGTATTTCAATCAGACACAATCACAAACAAGTTTAGTATTTTAACATTTCATCTAGGCAAATGTCAAGTCTTGCTGGTGGTTATTAAGTCTGGTGTAGAGCACTGATGTGTACAGAAACCAAATAATACCACTACAGTCTATGTTCAGTTTTTCTGCAATGATTGTGTTCTTTGTCTTTCAGCATATGGAGTCAATATCCCTTGTGAGAACGCCATCCTAAGAGAGAACACAGGCCCCAACAAATGTCAAATCATGTTTTTTTCCATGTCCACAATTTGAAATATTGAGCTCAGACAATTTAAGAAATAACAGGAAAAAACAAAAAGTAGTAGTAGCAGCTGCAGAGGAGGACTCCCTCCCTTCAGCATCAGCACAGAAGAATGACAGAATAATAAGTTGTAGTCTGCCTGTTGTATTGACGTTTTAATAAAAAAATATTCAACTTAACATTGTCCTAGTTTGTCTATTGATGTTTAATAGTGGCCAGGGTTAGCTTACTGGTGAAGGAGGCATCAATAAAAAACAATTGCATACTGACATATTTTGAGTACTGTTTATGATCTGCAAACTGACATACATCTGTGCTATTGTTTTTACAACTGGCCAAAATTAGAGACCCTTAATTTTACAACGGATCAAAAAAAGGCATGGACAGAGTACAGAATTTATAGCGCTTATATGAGTGCTCATATAGCGCACATATGTGGTTAAAAAGCGATGTAGCTATTGGAATTAATATGAATATGCATATCTAATATTGGTTTTAATAACGATATATGCACTGTATATCTATTGGCATTTGGACAAAATATACTGTTGACCTTTGAGGGAAGAAATAAAAGGCATGCCATGAACAACACACACATTTTGCAGGTCAGCTATTAGTTTGCTGGGTTTTTATTTTTTAAAGACGAGAAGGAAACTGCTAGTTCTGCAGCAAGCCTATTATCCCACCTCCTGCCTTGTTTGATTGGTTCTCAGTTTTGGGAGACACTAAGAGCTTAACTCTGATTGGCTTTCAGTCCGAGCGAAAGCACACGCACCGCCCGCTGATAAGTCGGGAACTGAGTGCAGAGGCAGAGCGTGTTTGAGAAAAGCTTCCAGGAGGCATGATTTTTTACATTATTCCTCGCGCTGATTGGTTACTGTGTTGTGCTAGTCAGAATTCCAGGCATTTAATTGGCTTTTTCTTAAGCTCCGTCGTTTAGCAAACACCGTTAATCACGTTCAATATAGCAGAGTAGCGTCAAGTTAGACATATATAGCCACTACAACGCTATAAACGACGCTTTTTAAAATAAAGACTATGATTTCTGTGTTTGAATGGATGCAACTACCAGTTGCGCTCTGATTATGCAGTACTTGAGAATTAAAAAATATCTACAAACATTTGCACTGGGATGTTATTACGGCGTGTAATGTTTACTTTTATTTTGAAACAGAGAACCGGAAATTGGAGTTCAGTTGTGGGTGGTTGGATTTGCTCAGATGCTGTAGCCCGTATCTCAGAATAAAACTGTCCCACGGACACTTCTCCTGTCCGGCTAAAGCCTAATAATACCACTGTCATTGTCTTGATGCACTAGTGATGTACCATATCGACAGTAACATTTGCCTTAAATAAGCCTTATTTTTTAAACAGAAATATTTTTTACCCTTCGGAAATCACATACTGTTTCAATGGAAATGTGATTTTCCACTCACGAGCGGCTGTCAAAGTAGAAATAACGCTAGCCTGTCGGAAAAACTATTTTCCTGCTGTGGTTTCGTGGCGGCGGTGGACGCATGTGGCTGTGATATATCCTGTCCTACTAAAACTGCAGGAATAGTGCACCGACGAACCGCGGGACTGCGACTGGTCTGGTAAGCAACCTGTTCATCTTCGCAGGATTAACGTTTTAACGCCACGCTAGCTGCATCGCTAGCCGGTAGCTCAACAGCTAACAACTAGCCTATGCTCGAAGGCTTTTAGCCTGTGATGAGTTTTCACCTGTCGTTTAACATATGCTTTATTTATTATTTTATTGTATTAGCGAATAACCCGTTACTCACGCAGTCCTATTAAATTGCTGCCAAACCTCATAAGCAATACGTCTTGGGAGTGTTGGCCATTATGTCACCTATATAACCCATGGATGTATTATTGGAAACCAGAAATAAGCCAGGAATTAGGCTGGACCACCTTGTAATAATCACATAAGTGACGGTAATGACCGGGAGTTATATTGGTCCAGCAGATAAAGGATTTATTCGAATTTTGTCTGCAGTCGGTTTTATAAGCCGAAATTAATATCTGCGTTTTTTAGGGCCACCCTCTGGAGTTAATTATCCCAAACATTGTCATTTTGAAGACGACCTGCCTTAGGCCTTTTTCGAAATGTTGTTAGTGTCGGATGACAAATATGATGTACAGTGAATTTTTAAACGATGACTGATTCCTGGGTGCTCGCTAACACAGTGATGGTAGGTCATCGAAACACCAGGCAAATCGTTACTTACTGTTACATGAATATTTACGTGACAAGTATCATACGTGTGTGTAAAATGAATATGTGCATGTCGTTTGGCTGTAAGAAAGAGAGCATTAAATTATTAAATTACCCGTTTTACCATAGAGTATGGAGAAAGTTCTAGGCCAATAGCCTCAAAAAGAGCACAGTGAAAAGCAGCGTAGACATAAAGTAAATATTGTCCAATATGATGCAACACAGGGATATTTCAAAGCCAGCTCATATCATATACATAGTAATACTTGTCTCCTGGGGCTGTTTGTCTCTGCGGGTTCCAGGTTGTGTCGTTGCTTGGCTGTAGAGTGCAGATGATTCCCCAGCCAAGTAATGCTGTAACAGCCTCGAATTTTCATGGCACAAGTCAAGAAGATTATATCAAAAATCTGAATAGTTTCAGTCAGTGTGCTCCATCTCCAGTAACACGGATATTCTAAAATAGTAAACCCGAAGAAGCCTATTTAAAGTCCCAATAGCTTTAGATTGTCCTAGAGTTCTATACACTACACACGTAATGACGTGCTTCTCTTTCAGCTTCTGTAACAGCTGCTGTAGTGAAATAGGGGTTTGAAGTATCTTCTCCATCCACAGTGATGGATAATGCTCATACTAAGACTGTGGAGGAGGTTTTGTGCTTCTTCGGTGTAAATGAGTCTACAGGCTTGAGCTGTGAGCAGCTGAAGAAGAACAGGGAGAGATGGGGACCAAACGGTACGTTTCTTCCTACTCACTGCAGCCACACAGCAGTACAACTCTGCACAGCAGATTTCATCTGACTGATCAAGTTACTACTACTGCAATATTAACAATTTTAAGCATTAATTAAAAAAATATTGTAATCCATAGACACTTAGGTGCTTGGTAAATAAATAAAAATATTAAAAGAAAGAAAGTATTAATAGTAATGATGTTTATTCTTTTCTTCATCCTTCCTTCTTTCTATTTCTATGTATTTATTCTACTCACAACTCACAGAATTGCCAGCTGAAGAAGGTGAGCTATCTATTAATTCATCTGTCTTTATATCTATATATCTACGTATTTATCTATTTTTGTCCTATACCTACCTGTGCAGGAAAGTCTCTCTGGGAGCTGGTCCTAGAACAGTTTGAGGATTTGTTGGTTCGAATATTGCTGCTGGCTGCATGCATCTCTTTTGTAAGGAAACACATGTGTGTGCACCACTACAAACACTAACACAAGTTACTGACAATTATTTCAACAACAAAAGTGTTATATTTCTTTATAACCTAAAAGGGTGCAATTGATTCTAATGGTTCATGTTTGGAGAAAAGTAATATTTGAACTCTGCTGCACAGACAACACAGACACATACACAAAGTAAATGTGTATGTTTTTATGCAACGTGTAAATCATCATAATGTAAATAACACATTACCACAATGCCCATAAATCTTTGCCTTTTGCCTTTTGTAGACCCTGGCTTGGTTCGAAGAAGGCGAGGGAACAATCACAGCCTTTGTTGAACCCTTTGTCATTCTCCTTATCCTCATTGCCAATGCAATTGTAGGAGTATGGCAGGTAAATGCTTCTTGTGTGTGTGCATATGCATGTGTGTGTCAAACAATTTTTCACATCCCTTCCAAATGTAAGGCGTATTTTTACAACATTTAATCACACTAAAGAGGCTTTATTACATAAATTGCAATCAGCCTGCTATAATCCTCCAATTTACTAAACTTGTTTTTACTTTTGATCTACTTTCTGATGTAATACATAATATTCTAAGCTGTGCTCGGTCTAGTTCATTTTCTACATGCTGCTCCTTTTCATGTTTGACTGATTGCTGTCAGAAAAATCTTCTGCTTCCATCCTTGATGAGATTCAGTTATGTTGAATAAACAAAAACTGTTCTGTAATGCACTAGTTTCATAGGGGAACATAGTAAATTAAATTTAAAAAGCAACTGTTATAGTTAAATAGTTGTCATGGTCAAGGTTAGAATATTGCTGGGCTCACAAGTTTATTAGGCTGATCATACTGCCTTATTTACCCGTCCTGGCAAGGATTGAGAATGGCAATTATAACCTGGTAAAAACAATTTTCTCCCCAAACGATCCCCAACAAAATCATCTCAAGGTACTTCGCATCCTAAAGTCTTAACAAAGCCAAGAAACGTCTTTTGAGAGGATATGATCCAAATGCTCTTAAATGGCCTAGAGTCTTTCCAGTTTCAGATCATACTGTATATATTAGACTTATTGGATATATATGCCTGTAGTGTGCAAGTTACAGTAAATACACACAGATCAGTCATAAAATTTTGGCCACCTATGCAATTTAATCCAGACCAATATGGTGGCTCTGCCATGAATTCTATTTTTTACAGGGTTATGATTTATCAGTTTTTTAGGTTGAAACTGTCAGAAAGGTGACAATATTGAGGTCCAAATGGCTAGTGGAGTCTTACTGGAGTGCGTTTTAAGGTTCTAATGTTTTGGCCACCTCATTCATTATTAATAGAATGGCACAATGCCATCTGCTCTCTGCAGAATCAGTTTTGTGCAGTTATTGCATTTTGTACATTTCATTGTATTTCTCCTCTTGCTCTAAAAGCCTAGTGTTGGAGTGAGACCATTGTGCGTGTGAGACACTTTTTTGGTCCATCTTGTGTTCCGTGTGTTTATTTGTCGGTCTGAATTTTCCTGTAGACCTAGTTTCGTTTTGAAGAAAGGCCCGTGCAAAGCAACTAATGCTTTAAAACCTGTTGGCAGCGCTTCTGTTTCCTGGGTTTATTCTGTGTGCCTGTGATCTTCTGTTTAGTGGTATGATGTTTGGATTATTTTGTCATGGTTAAATACACACTTGGATGATAAGAATCCAATAGAAATTAGTCTGTGTAGTAGGGTTCTCTGTACTCTTCAGTTTTGATTACCCTCTCTTTTCACACAGTCCACACTTTCACAAATGGCACCTATTCTTAGAGATTCACTATGTAGACATTGTGAATCACACAGTGCAGTGGGGTTGAACATTCAGATAAATAAGAGTGTAGTTTCAGCGAAATATTTATACATTAACCAGGTATGGTAACACCTAGGGTTAAATAGTATTTGCTACTTCTCTTCTGGGTAAAATTAATCTCATCTATCATCTACTTCTGTTTCACAAACAACAGTCTTACATGTTGTTAACTTCTTACACTGTCAACTCCACTAGGAACGTAATGCAGAGAATGCTATCGAGGCTCTAAAGGAGTATGAGCCAGAGATGGGCAAGGTGTACCGACAGGATAAGAAGAGCGTCCAAAGAGTCAGAGCCCGAGATATTGTTCCTGGAGACATCGTGGAAGTTGCAGGTAAGCAGACAAATAGCAATAAAAGCCTTCCAATAGAATGCCCAAACTTCTGTAAAAAAACCCTGCAATTCCATATCTGCAATTGGTTTAAGTTTGCATCCTCTTACTTTCAAATAGCATCTAAGGGGTTTCAAACTTAACCCTAAACCTAACCTAATAACAATGCAAAGATGTTTAAAAAAAATACACTTTTTTAAATCAATAGACTTTTTGACAATGGAACATTATGCTATTCAAACTGTAAATACAAAATGACTATGGGCCAGTTCCTACTGGTGGTGTGAATGCAAACAGAAAAGAACCTCTCGAAGGTGTGTAGTTCTGGAGAAAGCACGCCAGTGTTTAAGGATAACAGTAGTATTAAAAAACCTACATGATTCCCTTTTAAACAACAGCCTTTTTGCACAACCTCCATACATGGGACGCCATTAGAATTCAGTTAGATGTGTGTCTGTTTTGTCTCCCGCAAGTACAGAGAGAACAGAAAGACTTTCTTTCTAATGGTTTTTAGATACATGTTATCCTGCCTAAAATTGTGTGTCTTTCCTGCTTCCATGAGCATGAAGAAACCTTACAAGCACATAGGTGCAATTCCACTCTAATATAGTTTAAACATGATTAAAATAACACCACGACACCTTTGTTTAATCATTCTTGGCATCCATCACAATCTGCATGCCGATACGTCCCTGCTCGTTCCTCTGGCTGTTATCGTCATGGAAACCTAGTCAGAGGCACACAAGTTCTTCATGGAAAATTCTTGGTGGGATAGTGAGAGTCCATCTCAAAGCCGCAATCTTAGAAGTTTGTGAAGTATAGATTTTTGAAAGCTCAAGTATAAAACAAGGCTGAGATGATCTGTGAGTGATTACATCCTTTTTCATTCACATGGAGTGTTTTTTGAGTGTCACCATCACCAGGTGTTTTCAAGTGTTCAAGTAAATTTAGTGTTTTTTAGACTTAGAGGTGCTGGTGTCTGTATCCAGTGCTCTGACTTTTTGATGCTGATTTCATGCCTGTGTGACCATGTCATTACAGGAGAAAGAAAATCAAAACCTGGTCAACAACACTGCTTTTACCATTTCTCTGTGCTTCTGAGAATGCTTTTAGGTGTTTCCCCCTCCGTGTCGGAAGTTCTCATCACTTTCTCATCAGTTCCCCTCACCAAGAAAACAGATTGATCGATGATGTTGTTGCCTTTGAATATTTGAAAATTGAAATATTTAGGAGAAAAATGTTTTGTATTTGAGTAAACGTGGTGGTTGGTTGTATTTACAGATAACTGTCCAGCTGGGTTATGTGAACATAATAGCTGCAGTAAGAGCCCACACACAATTTTATCTTGACCCAGTAAGAAAACAGTTGAATCCTCCAGACACCAACTGCTATTTCAGGCTGCTTAGAGAGAGGAAATAGGGTTAGGAGTGTGTGTTTCTTTGTGTGTCTGTGTTAGTGATCCAGTGCCCTTCTGTCTGTAGTGAAAGTATTCATCCTCTAGAGCATGGGAAGCCTGTGACACTAGTCATAACTAGAATCACAGGACAGTTTAATGTCAGCCATTTATATTGCTGTATTATTTTCTGAGGCTGAAACACCACCGGTACCAACAGAGGAAAACACAAAATGCAAAGTACAAAAAGAGGTAAGAGGTCAAAATAGGCAGAATGTTCACATATGAAACAATGCTACGAGGCAACAACTAGGATGGCACAATTCAACTTTTGAACTTTTTTTAATTCAACTTTATTTATATAGTGCTACATTACAAAAAAGTCATCTCACTTTACATGATAAAGTCAAAACTATACAGACATGAAAAGGTGATGTATATGTCTAGTGTTTCAGCATCGCTTTGAGACAGAATGCTCCTAATTTTAGCAATGTTCTGTAGGTGGAAGAAGGCAGTTGTAGATATTTGTTTCATGTGTGAGGTAAATGACAAACCCTGGTCAAAAATGACTCTGAGATTCCTTGCAGTAGTACTGGGGGCAAGACTCATGTCATCTAAAGTAACAACATGGCTGGACAACATGTTTATAAAATATTAGGCCCAAACTCAATAATTTCAGTTTTATTTGAGTTTAGAAGAAGGAAATTATGTCATCCAGTCCCTTATGTCTTTTAGACATGCTTGTAGTTTGATTAATTGATTTGTTTCATCTGGTGTTTTCTAATAATGTTGCCAAGAGGAGACATATATAGAGTAAAGAGTATTGGTCCTAACACAGAGCCTTGTGGAACTTCATAACTAACTTTTGTGTATGAAGAAGATTCATTATTAACATGAACTAATTGGAATCTATCTGATAGATAAGATTTAAACCAATGCCTTTGGTACATATCCTGTTTCTAAAGATAGATGAATTATATTTAATATGAATGTGTCTAATAAGGGTAGAGTGTATCAGTGAGCAGTCTAACTGGAATAGGGTCTAGCAGGCATCTTATTGTTGAACAATCAACAGTCTTGCAGAGGACAGGTAATACTGGACTGGCATATGCTCTAGAGAGGTAATGAGGGAGGAGGGCTTGTGGTACTGCAGGACATGGGAGTGTTGTTGTCACATGTCGAAGTGTCCTTGAGGAAGACACTGAACCCCTGGTGAGTGTAGGTCAGCAACATAGCAGCTCCCCCATCGGTGTTTGAGTGTGTGTGTGATTGTGAGTGCGCATGTATGAATGAAAACCAGGGTAAACTGCGTTGGTTACTAATAGGTAGAAAAGCTCTATATAAGTGCAGACCATTTAATAATCAATGAAGTTTCTTTTAAAGAAATTATTTTTTAGTTTTATTATTCTTATATGTTGTTGGGAAAACTGATTTCCTGCCCATTTCAGTTTACTGACTTGCTGGGTTCCCACCAAGCTGTAGCTGAACTGCAAAACTGCATAAAGTTGAACTTTATGCAAATATGCTGACCCCACTGGATGTGTAGTGCACTACAAGCAGAACACATTGGCATAGCTGGCTTTTCATTAACAATAAATGGGCAGCTGTTGCTGACCATGACTTTACTAGCTGTACGTGTGAATGTCCAATTAATTTGACACAGAGTTGTGATGCTTAGTCTCGAGGTCTTGAGTCTTTTAAGTCTTAATGCTTTTTAAACTGTAATAAGCTTAGTGTGGGCTAAGAGTTAATCTTTCTGTGCCAGAGCTGGCAAAATAACCAGTAAGCTTGATTTATGTTACTACAGTGTGTCAGTACTCTCTTCAACAGAAGTTTAAAAAATATACTTTATAGTGTGAATAATGTCTTTTTTCAATTAGTCGTTTTAATGATGATTGAAACCAAAGCCTCCTTCATTTTCAGTCTCCTCTCTTTCTGGATGCCTTCACTCGTGTTCTCATGTAAAGTATAAACACTTGTAAACTGTTTATGAGCAGATTTGCTTGTCCAAAAGAAAGAATGATATCTCTTTATGTGTACCATGCAATTTGTGAGCCTTGAATCCTAGTGTAAGGCAGTGATTAACAGCCATTTACACCTACAAGCAATTTAAAGTCACCAATTCACCTAACACAGTGATCACCAACCTTTCTGTTTAATATCAGATAATATTTTCACAGACTGGCCTTTAAGATGTGGCAGATAAATACAACAAAATAAAAGCATATGACCAGCATAAAAATGGGTATTTTCTAAATATAATAATAAACGTGAATCCACTTTGTATGCAACTTTATTAGCAGCATCCTCGTAACATCGCCTCTGGCAAGCTAGCGCATTCAGTGGTCCCGTACCACGGTTAGGGACCTGAGGTTGACAAAAGGTAAATAATGTGGCTGAGTCAAGCACCTTGACATGCGTCAAAAGTGAGTCATTGACGGAGAGAATCCGGTCGTTTTCCAAAATAAAACAATGTCCAGAATCAGATAGTAAATAAAAATTAAATAATGTAATTGCTGCCCAGTACTAATTGACCCACGGACTGGTACCGGTCCGCGGCCCGGGGTTGGGGACATCTGACCTAACATGTACAGTACGTATTTGGACTTTGGGAACGAACCGAAGTACCCAGAGGAAACCCACGTGGACACTAATGTAAACATGCAATCTCTACACAGAAAGGCTGCAGATGGCAAGTTGATTAAAACCCATACAAAAAGAAACCTACAACATTTAGATGTACCTCTAAAAAACATAGAAAAGGGACCTGGATCAACCCACATAGTGTAGACATTACATGCACGTCAAACGAGTTCTGGGAGCTTTAGCTTTGGTGTTGTACAGCATTTTTATGAACACACACTCCATGATCATTAGGAGCTTTTCATAATTTCAAATCCCGCCACAATAGAGAGCAAACATCTTTTCAGGAACAGTCTTCCTCTTGCATTGACTGTAAAAACCAGCAAACTCAATGAGCAAAGTCATTACGTACCTTATTCAAGCCAAGTCGTTTGTTAAGTGCTCTGCATTCAGCGGAATAATTAAGTATCTCATGTATGCTAGTCCATTTACCGCTGACAGTCATTGAATTGATATTATAATTAATAGGAAATATACCAGTATATTTGGAAAATTAACTTAATTTTTGAAGAAAAATGAAATGCGTGTCAGATGACTTTTCAGCTCTTGAATTAACCTATTACAGGTTAGATTGCTAGTGGTGATATAGTTCTGTGTTTTAGAATACCCCACTGTGATAATATGAGAGAAACAATAATGTGTGTTTGTGGGAGAGGCTGTCTTCTGAAAAACTCTGTCAACTGTCCATCCAGACCACATAGACCAGCTGCAAAAATAGGTCTGTAGCGTTCACTCAGATCTAGGACAAGGCACACAAGTTCAATAGAGTAATTTCAGCTGTTGTTGGCAAACAGCAAATCTAGGTAACAAGGCCACAGTTTTGCTATGTGGGCAACTCAAGCACATGGACTTGTAAGTTCACAACTTTCAAGAGGAATAGAAATGAAATACTTGTTTAAACTGTATGTACTGTGGCATCACTGACTTTTTGACTGTGGGTCTGTAGAATTATGGGATTAATAAAGGTGCCCTGCTGATTGGACAATAAACTATAAATAGACTAAATAATTCACTGACAAAAACGTAAGGCTGTATAAAAAGTTACACTGTGTTAACTCAAGTGTTTCCTCATCTAGCACATTGCTTTTAATTTCTTTTCCATGACTTTGATTTTTTTCTTGCTTTGTACTATCTAATTTGCTTTACATAAAAGCATCTACCAAATTGAGTAAACGTAAATCCAACGTGTTTGTAACCATATATCCAATGTGTTTCATTCATTTTATTGGTATCAAATATATATAGATAAATGCCAGTCTGTGTGAAAAAAATGTTTTGGCCACATCACTCAGATTACACAACTTCCCTCAGACTGTACTTTATTGAAAGGTATTTTATGATAAATTGTGTCTAATGTTCAATGATTGTTTTTAATGACAACTGTTGTGTCACATAAGGATCCACTGGTTTGCTGCTTTGCTGTTTTTTTTATACTGCAGGAGTGGGGAAGAATAAAGGGAAGCAACATAACTTATTTACAGTGTTGGTAGACTATATAACGTATAGCTGTCACGCTACATTTAAGCACAGATGGAGTTCAGGCCAGGTTAGTTGTCCATCTAAAATAAATGCAATATGAATGTCCCCCGCTTCCCTAGTTGGTGATAAAGTCCCTGCTGACATCAGGCTGACGTCAATTCGTTCCACAACTCTACGAGTGGACCAGTCCATTCTGACGGGGGAGTCCGTGTCAGTGCTCAAACACACAGACCCTGTGCCAGATCCCAGAGCTGTCAACCAGGACAAGAAAAACATGCTCTTCTCTGTGAGTCTCAACAACACTATCTGACTTTGTGCATTTGTTTGTTTTTGTTTTTTGTTTTTTGTTTTTGGAACACCTTTTCCTACTTTACATAAAATTAATACAAACCACAGAACAAGACAAAAAATTCTACTTGACAATAGATTTTAGCTTATTGGGTTTGCATGTATGTATGTTGTCTTATCTTTGTCAGGCTTTAAAGGCTGCTAAGTCACCAGGTGGTCTGTGGTTAAAGAACAACAGCCACTGATGATTTATTTAGCACCATTACTCTGACAGACTGCAGACCTGCAGCTTGTCTTTGTTGGTGTTATTACCTGTGACTTCACACACTGATGTTAAGGGAACACATCAGTACCTGGGATTAAAGGAGAGAATGATATCGGTGCACTGTGATATTTAATTTCACTTTGACTTTATTTCACGGTAAACAGCATAAACAGTCCAACCAAAATCACGTACAGATGAGACTGTTACTCTGCCAAATATTTGTTATCACATTGATGACAGTACAACAATAAAGTTGGTCCTGTTCTAACATTTGGCCAGGGTACCAACATTGCAGCGGGACGAGCCATCGGAGTTGTGGTGGCGACAGGGGTGCAGACAGAGATTGGGAAAATCCGCGATGAGATGGCTTCCACTGACCCTGAAAGAACCCCATTACAGCAGAAACTGGACCAGTTTGGAGAACAGCTATCTAAGGCAATACCCCCTGTTTTTGTATGCGTGTTTTCATGTGTCTCTAACCCGTTTAAGTTGTCTGGAGTGGCCTTAACATGCAACTCATAGCAGAGTGGAAGGTGTCCACAAGTGTGAAAATCTGCTCAATTTCCGTGTGCAATTAGCACGCACAGGGGGCACAGCGTGTTATAATATGTTACATTTGAAAAACAGTGTTTTGTTTAGAGAACATCAGAGTCATGCAACTAATAACAAAAGGTTCAGTCACTCTTCTGCAACTGCAGCCTAGTGATACAAACATCATTAACACGCCCACTCGATTGCTTTTAATCACAGAGCAACTACGGGGCTCAAAGGATATAATCTTGATAATGTTGGCAGCGGTTTATCCTGGCATTTTTGTTCACACATACACCCTCTCCTAAAAAAGTCAGGATAATATCAGAATTCTACTGCATGTTTGAAAGAGGCTTCACATAGATACTTTGGTGTTACGACATTCGCAACATTTTTCAGTAGTCTAGAGGATGAATTTATGACTATATCTGACCATGCTACCATGTTACAGTTGTCTTGCTCTCACCCTGCAGGTCATCAGTGTCATCTGCGTAGCAGTATGGGCCATCAATGTAGGCCATTTCAATGACCCAGTGCATGGAGGCAGTTGGCTGAGAGGAGCTGTTTACTATTTCAAGATTGCTGTTGCATTGGCTGTAGCTGCCATACCAGAAGGTCAATGATCCGTCTAATTAATTCTTACACGTATTTCCTAAATTTTCATTAATAATAAAGGTACATTTTCTTTGTCTGTGCAAACAAAATGCTATTTTGAAAGGCACAGAGCTGGCAAAATTAGCAGAAGGAAACAAAACCAACTTCTCAACTAAAAAACATCAGTGGTCGTCTGCCTGTTGTTTTTTCCCAGGCCTTCCAGCAGTCATCACTACCTGCCTGGCACTGGGAACCAGGAGGATGGCCAGGAAGAATGCAATTGTCCGCAGCCTGCCTTCAGTAGAGACACTGGGTTGTACCTCTGTTATCTGTTCTGACAAAACAGGAACACTGACCACTAACCAGATGTCAGTTTGCAGGGTAAGATGGGAAATGTGATATCAGACTGATAACTTTTAAAAGTTGAAACTGTGCCAGTGATTACAGAGATGAAAGATCAATGACAGAAGTAGCTTACTACTGCAAATTAGCAATTAAGGCCTTGTCATATAAATGTTGGAATAATAAATGGCTAAGCTAATATAACTCGCACATAAAAGTTATATTATATAGTTGTTATATTTTTTGTTGGGTTTTTTTTAAAGGGGTTAAGTTTTTTTTTTTTTTTTTTTTTTTTTTTTTTTGAAAAACTCCGTCTATATCTATAGCAAAAAAAATTGCATCAGTAAAGCACATTGATCTCTTAACCTTCGGAGCAAAATGTTAATCGCCAGAAAGTGTTGCCTTTGATCTAAAAACCTTGCATTAATGAGGTGCCCCAGCCTGTTTGTATATGAAACTAACCTCAAACGTAGTTTTCTAGCATTGCTGAACTAATCCGTTACTGCATTATCTGTGTGTCTGCATGTGTGTGAGTTTAGATGTTTATAGTGGATAGTGTGTTGAAGGACCACTGCAGCCTGAGTGAGTTCACAGTGACTGGATCTACTTATGCCCCTGAAGGGGAAGTGTGAGTGTCTTTCAACCCCTAACCCCTAACAATTTATAAACACTTCTAACTTGCCCCTTTACTCATGACAATTTGCATACATTCCATTTTCCCATGTTTATTTCTTTGCCTGTGTTGATTTGTTCTTCATCCGCCCCCTTTTCTTTTTTTTCTGCAGATACAAGGATGGCTCAGTGGTGAAGTGCAGTCAGTATGAAGGTCTAGTGGAGATGGCCACCATCTGTGCTCTGTGCAATGACTCATCCCTGGACTACAATGAGGTCAACAATGCAGAGCATGATATGTTACCGTATATGGTTGTGGAACATTTACAAATGGAATCTGACTGTGAATACACAAATATAGTCCTAAACTGTTCAGTAAAGAAGGCAGTCAACAGTTTACTGTGTGTGTGCGCACGTGTGTTTTCCAGGCAAAGGGTGCGTATGAAAAGGTCGGAGAGGCAACGGAGACTGCCCTCTGTTGTCTGGTGGAGAAAATGAACGTGTTCAACACTGACCTGAGAGGACTGAGCCATGCTGAGAGGGCCACAGCGTGCTGCTCCGTGAGTGTGTGTGCATGCCTGTGTACGATGGAGAGAGCAAGACAGGTGAAATGAGAGAAAGCTGCAAATATGCTGACGCAAATGACTCACCCACTGCGTTGACATGCACTTAAATAATAAGTCGGTTTTCTCCAGTCATTTAAAGAGGAAACCTGGTTTATGTGCATTAGTAAGGGTAAGGGATTAGGGAAACGGTAATTGCGACCCTAATTCCAAAAATGTTGGGATGAGGTGTAAACCTAAATAAAAACCTAATTGAAATATTTGCAAATCTCATAAATCACAGTAAAATCTAAACAACATATCAGATTTTGGAAATGACATATTTTACAATTTCTTAGAAAATATTAGGTTATTTCAAAAAAGTTGGAAGAGGGTGATGTTTACCATTGTGTAGCGTCCCCTCCTCTTTTAAGAACTGTCCATTTCCACCATTTGCTGAAGGATTCTAGCTGCTCGAAAGTCCTTGGCCTTTCTTGCCTGATGCTTTTTTCATTTTATGATGTGCCAAATGTTTTCTATTGGTGAAAACACCCATTTCAGCACCCGGACTGTTCTCCTGCTGTTGTGATGGATATGCAGTATTTAGTTTAGCATTGTCTTGCTAAAATAAACAGGACCTTCACTTAAAGAGGCATTGTCTGGATTGCAGTGTATGTTGCTCTAAAACCTCTATGTACTTTTTCCTCTATGTACTTCAGCATTGATGGTGCTTTTCCAGATGTGTAAGCTGCCCATGCCATAGGCAGTAATGCAGTCACACATGCACAATCATACATGCAGGTTTTTGAATGGTGCCCTGATAACAAGCTAGATGGTCCCTCTCCCCTGTCTGCAGGACAGAGGGTCCATGGTTTCCCAAAAGAATTTAAATTTTGATTCTTCTGACCACAGAACAGTTTTACATCTTGCCTCAGCCCATTTTAAATAAGCTTTGGCCCAGAGAACATGGTGGCATTTCTGGATCCTGTTCACATATGCTTTCTTCTTTGCATGATACAGCTTTAACTGACATCAGTGATTTCTGAAATTGTTCAAGTTGAGAATCATGACTTTTTTAATGCAGTATAGCCTGACGTCCAAAGATCACATGCATCCAATTTTGACCTTCTACCTTGCCCCTTGCGGACAGAGATTCCTCCTGTAGATGGTGCGATCTCAAAGTCTATACAATTTTATGTTGAGAAAGGATTTTCTGGAATGGATCCACAATTTTTTGGCACATTTTGTCAGAAATTGGTTCTTAAGTTCATCCGTCTCAGATGTAGTGGAGTAAAAGTCAAAGAATGCATGATTAAATAAATTTAATTATCTACTTAAATAAATTACAGATACAGGAAAAACGTGTTTTAATAAACTCAGGGCACTACTGATATTTACATTGTTGAGTTGTGTAAAAGTGAATTACACGCAACAAAGGTGACTATATTAGACATGCTTAATTTTGTTTCTGTTTTCCTACCAAAAAAACTAGGCTGTTTTGAAGGTGAACTGTCGACTCTGTGTCTGTCATTTTATTGGTTGAATGTAGGTGATTAAACAGCTCATGAGGAAGGAGCTGACTCTGGAGTTCTCTAGAGATAGAAAGTCCATGTCCGTCTTCTGTTCATCCAACAAACTCACCAGGTCTGCCTCTTCAACCAAGATGTTTATCAAGGTTGGTTACACTCCACTCTCCATTTTATTATTCAGTGGATGTCAAGAGGCTGATGTGTGTCCATGTGTCCAACCTGTCCCTCTTTAGGGAGCTCCAGAGAGCGTGCTGGAGCGCTGTAATTATATTCGTGTCAGCGGTTCTACTCGTGTGCCTTTGACTCCTGCAGTTCGAGAGCAGCTTCTGTCCACTGTGCGGGAGTGGGGGTCAGGCCGAGATACGCTGCGTTGCCTTGCCATGGCCACAAGGGACATTGCGCCGGACATCCATTGCCTCAATCTGGAAAATTCAGCTGCTTTTGCAGAATATGAGGTGATGATGATCATGATGATAAATGATGATGGTGGAAACTTTATTTTGAAACAGGGATTATGGTCCTACTCGATATTGTACTGATACAGTTAAGCTGTTGCACCTTTTAGATAAAGCTCATTAAGTGTGGATTCTTTATCTTGTCTTTACCAATGACTTAACCCTCATTAGTCTAGTGTGTATCTGGTCACTTTTGAATACTTTGAATTTTACCATTTTATTTCACCCTTAAAACTGTTTGGTGTCATTTATTTTAGCAAAACCTCACCTGTGTGACTTTTAATGTCTTCCAACGTGTTCCAGCAAAATAAAAAAATTACATTTAAAAAGACCAGAATATTTGAGATGAAGCATTGCTAAATGCATCCTAATTTGTGCAATTGGACAAATGTGAACTATTTATCATAACTCTGGTTTTACTTGGCCTATAGACACATTCAAAATCTTCTGTAGAGTTTAAAGCTGCACTTTCAACACACGCACTTTCAACACACGCACGTTTAACTAGAGCATGTGATTTGGTCACACCAGCACGTCCATCATCTCCAGAGGGTTGAATAAAAACAAGACTTGAGAGAAGTTGACCTTATGCTTTTCCTCCATCTCTTCCCCCTGCCAGTCGGACCTGACTTTTGTAGGTTGTGTGGGCATGTTGGACCCCCCCAGGAAAGAGGTGCTTAATGCAGTTCGAATGTGTCGGCAAGCTGGCATACGAGTCATCATGATCACAGGTATATATGGAAATATACTCATGGTGTAAGAAATTCTAGTACTTTTTAGTGAAAGTTTTAATAATAAGTTTATAGCTCTGTTTTTTTAAACACAAGTCATCAGCAAATTTGTTTTGGCAGAAGAATACTTCTGTACCTACAGGATTTGCTTAACTCATTTTCAACAGAATGATGAGGATTTTACTGTCCAGCAACTTATACTAGAACCAAAAGAAATTTGTATTGATTCATGGTATCGGCAAGTACTCAAATGTAAGTACTTATATTTGTCCTCAGTCTGGGAAAAAGTACTATTGGGACATCAATAATTAAAAAAATTTTGATGCCGTTGCTCTCCTAAAATATACAGAGCATCCTAAAAAAATGTTTTTACACATGTGCCACAGCATATTTTCTTTAACCGCTGGTGATTAAAGACAGAGATGGAAAGGTGCTAACAAGCCAGGAAAGTGTGCAGAGAAGATGGAAGGAGTATTTTGAGGAGCTGATGAAAGAGGAAAATGACAGGAAGGAAGGGAGGAAGATGTGGATGTTGTGGAGCAGGAAATAGCAGAGATTAGAAAGGATGAGGTGAGGAAGACTCTGAAAGGGATGAAGACCGGAAAGGCTGTAGGTCCTGATAACGTACCTGTGGAGGTGTGGAAGTGTCTAGGAGAGACAGCAGTGAAGTTTCTGACAGGTCTGCTTAACAGGATTTTAGAGAGTGAGAAGATGCCTGAGGAATGGAGGAGAAGCGTTCTGGTGCCGATCTTTAAGAACAAGGGTGACACGCAGAACTGAAGCAACTACAGAGGGATAAAGCTGATGAGCCACACAATGAAGCTGTGAAAAAGAGTAGTGGAAGCCAGGCTTAGGAAGGAGGTGGAGATTTGTGAGCAGCAGTATGGTTTCATGCACCGTAAGAGCACCACTTATGCCATTTTCGCTTTGAGGTTGTTGATGGAAAAGTACAGAGATGGTCAGAAGGAGCTGCATTGTGTCTTTGTGGATTTAGAGAAGGCGTATGACAGGGTGCCGAGGGAGGAGCTGTGGTACTGTATCAGGTTGTCGGGAGTGGCAGAGAAGTACGTCAGAGTAGTTCAGGACATGTATGAGGAGCATGACGGTGGTGAGATGTGCCGTAAGTAAGACAGAGGAGTTCAAGGTGGAGGTGGGACCACACCAAGGATCGGCTTTGAGTCCCTTATTGTTTGCTATGCTGATGGACAGGTTGACAGATGAGGTCAGACAGAAATCTCCCTGGACAATGATGTTTGCAGATGACATTGTGATTTGCAGTGAGAGTAGAGAGCAGGTGGAGGAACAGCTGGAGAGGTGGAGGTTTGCTCTGGAAAGAAGAGACATGAAAGTCAGTCGTAGCAAGACATAATAGATGTGTCTAAACGAGAGGGAGCAAGGTAGAAGTGTGAGGTTACAGGGGGCTGAGGTGAAGAAGGTTCAGGAATTTAAGTACTTGGGGTCAACAGTTCAGTGTGATGGGGAGTGTGGAAAAGAGGTGAAGAGCGAGTGCAGGCAGGTTGGAATGGGTGGAGGAAAGTGTCAGGAGTGTTGTGTGACAGAAGAGTGTCAGCAAGACTCAAAGGAAAGGTGTACAGGACAGTGGTGAGACCAGCTCTGCTCTATGGGTTAGAGACAGTAGCAGTGAGAAAGAGACAAGAGGCAGAGATGGAAGCAGCAGAGATGAAGATGTTGAGGTTCTCCTTAGGAGTGACAAGGTTGGACAGAATTAGGAACGAGTTCATCAGAGGGACAGCGCACGTTGCCTGTGTTAGCAACAAAGTCAGAGAGGCCAGATTGAGATGGTTTGGACATGTGCAGAGGAGGGATAGTGAATATATTGGTAGAAGGATGTTGGAGATGGAGCTGCCAGGCAGGAGGGCGAGAGGACGACCAAGGAGGAGATATATGGACGTTCTAACAGAGGACATGAGGTTGGCTGGTGTCAGAGAGGAAGATGCCCAGGATAGAGTGAAGTGGAAAAGGATGACCCCTGATGGGAAAAGCCGAAAGAGAAGTTGTAGTATATTAGGTAGTGATCATATGTCTGTACTAGAGTTGTTAAAAGAATATACATTTTCAGGATCAATACTTAATATTTGTGAGAGTTTTAGTACTAATTTTTGGGGTTTTTTTTCCCCATCATTAAGACACCATCTGCACTTTATTCTGCCCCTCTTGTCAACACTGAGTTGACACACACTGTTTCGTCTCACTCACTAGTCAAGCACTGTCTTGACCATCCAACCACATTTAATTTCTTCTGTCATAATTGTCATAACATATTAACATTTAGTCATTTACCAGATGCTTTTATCCAAAGTGACTTATAGAGTAATTTAGTACACACATACACGATGGCTACCATGCAAGATGCTCATCTGACCCACCGGGACCAACTAGGGGTTCAGTGTCTTGCCCAAGGACACTTCAACATGCAGCAGGGAAGGACAGGGGATTGAAAAACTGACCCTGGGGTCCATGGACGACTGCCTTACCAACAGCTGTTTGATATTTTAAGCAGCGAATAAGTAGTTTACAGACATAGTAAAGCAAGGGAAAATAGTCCTCTAGCTGATGTCAGATGTTATTGATTTTTTGGACAGATTAAAATACATGTGTCCAGAAATGCAATTATATTTACTGATGCAACTTGTGCATCAGTAAATATAATTGAGCCATTCCGCTCAAGTATAGTTATAGTGAAATTTTGGCTCTTCCAATTTTTTTTTACTATTCTTAAAATAAATGTGATTTGGATTTATAAATAATGAGTCACTCAGGCTTATTCATAGAAGTACTATCTATTCAATTTCCTGTTTTATAGGAAACATTGACAGACTTTGAGTCTACAGTTTTGTGACTTTCACCAGTGAATGATAGTAAATAGTAGGGTGGGTTTTGAAACATGATTGTTGTTTCTTTATAAGATCTCATTATTTTTGATATAGGCAGATAAGGACAAGTTAACTGTCATTAGTTTTCGTTTGTCTCTACAGGAGACAACAAAGGAACTGCTCTGTCTATCTGTCGAAGGGTGGGGATCATTACAGAGCAGGAAGAGGAGCAGGAGGGTGCTGGGGCCATCGGGGGCCTTACAGGGCGAGAGTTTGATGAGCTGCCACCACACCTACAGCGTCAGGCCTGCCAGACAGCACGGTGCTTCGCCCGTGTGGAACCGGCACACAAGAGTCGTATAGTGGAGTACCTGCAGAGCCTGAGCGACATCACTGCCATGGTGAGTGAAGGGTGCATCTTGAAGCTTGGTGGTTAAGTAAGCAGTCCTGTGATAAACTTTAATAAGCCCCTCCTTCATGGGTTTAGACAGGTGACGGGGTGAATGATGCACCGGCCCTGAAAAGGCAGAGATCGGCATCGCTATGGGCAGCGGCACAGCAGTGGCCAAGTCAGCTTCTGAGATGATTTTGGCTGATGACAATTTCTCCACCATTGTGGCTGCTGTGGAGGAGGGCAGAGCCATTTACAACAACATGAAACAGTTCATCAGATACCTGATATCATCCAACATAGGAGAAGTAGTCTGGTTAGTTTAAAAAATACAATGAGTCTCTTGTCAAGCGTTGTACTAACCTGTGATTATTATTATTATTATTAGCTAAGGTAGATGGAGAAGTGGGAGTTATGGTATTTCCAATCTATCCCTCCTCAGTATTTTCCTGACAGCTGCCCTTGGAATGCCTGAAGCACTGATCCCAGTCCAACTGCTATGGGTCAACCTGGTCACTGACGGTTTTCCAGCAACAGCTCTGGGCTTCAACCCTCCAGACCTCGACATCATGTCCCGCCCACCTCGCTCACCCAAAGAGCCTCTGATCTCCAGCTGGTTGTTCTGTCGCTACCTCATCATCGGATGTGAGTTATAACTCTATTCATTATCACAGTACCTAGCACACCAGACATCTTGCTACTTATTATCTTTCTCTGCAGGTTATGTGGGAGCAGCCACTGTGGGGGCTGCAGCCTGGTGGTTTATGGCAGCCCATGATGGACCTAAGCTTTCCTTCTACCAACTGGTAAGCCTGTTTCAGACAGGGATTCTAGAGAATTCAGGAGGATCAGGTCCAGATATTGTCTAGCGTTTTCCTTTCAGACATGCAGCCAACAGTGAGAGGTAGTCCAGGTGAGATGCATTCTCACTTGTGAAGAAATACCTTTTCATTCAGAAGACACCAAACATCCCTGTATTAATGCATAATTAAAGATCATTATTGGGGGGGTGCTTCATAATATCACATCAAGTTGGTCATTTTGTCAGATTGGTCACACTGGTCACCAATATACTGGATGTGCTTCGCTGATTTTACATTGAAGAAAGTTGTGTTTTTTTTTTTTTACTTTATCGATGAAAAAACTCATTACAGTCACATTATTAATAGGATGCATATTTAAACCATTGTTTCTCCACAGTCCCATTACCTGCAGTGCAGCGAAGGTCACATTGAGTTTGCTGGTGTGCAGTGCTCTGTTTTTGAGTCTCCTTATCCTATGACTATGGCTCTGTCTGTTCTGGTTACAATAGAGATGTGTAATGCCTTGAACAGGTAGGAACAACATATCAAACATTTAACTCATTTTCTTACACTGTTGTGCCTTGGACATAAAACAGTCGTGTAAAATTAAACAAGGCGCCTCTTGTTTTTGTGCACTACAGTCTATCAGAGAACCAATCCCTGCTGAAAATGCCTCCCTGGTCAAACCCCTGGCTGGTGGGGGCCATCTGTCTTTCTATGGCCCTGCACTTCCTCATTCTATATGTGGACCCACTGCCGGTAAGGATACACGTTTAGTTTATGCAGGGTTGGAAATAAACCACTTGTCCACTTGATTTTGTGTGGTGCTGGGTGAATTTGCTTAAACTAGGTTCACAAACCTAATTGCATGGGACCCGACCTCCACTTCTTTACTCTGTTCTGTCTGGGTCAGTATTGCCAACATAACTTTCTCAAGAGATTTTGTGACTTTTCAGACCCCTTTAGTCACTTAAAACAATAAAATTTAGTGCAATTAGTGACTTTTGAGCTAAGCTGCTAATATTTCTCACTGAAAGTGCTGTCACACGGTGGTTCCTCCCTCACTGGCTTTTTTACTGGGTGTGGGGGATGGCATCAGTCCATCTGTCAGCAGCCTAAAAGAAGGGTAATTGAGCTTATGAAATAAAACAGCTCATTTACATATATAATCGTCTGTGAATATTGTGGATCTTGTATTGTATTTCACCAGCAGTTAAACCTTATTTTTTACAGAATGTGACTGGTTAAAAAAATGATGTGGCTGATAGTTTAAAATAAGAGTTAGTTTTCAAGCCTGACTTTCTGGGTCTTAAAAGTCCTTCAGCATTTCCACCGATGAGATTCCTTGTTGCTAAAGGTGATACCGATTTCATCATCTTAAAGCTAAAAAATTTACACCACCAACTCACTGTTGTCCCACCATCATGATATTACACACCAAACAGCTGATCCATGATGCTTGTGTTAAATACCCATCATTTCCTCTGTTTGTGTGTTCAGGTTATATTCCAGATACGCCCTCTCTCATGGCCTCAGTGGGTTGTAGTTTTGAAGATGTCACTTCCTGTCATTTTCATGGATGAGGTCCTCAAGTTCCTGGCCCGCAACTACATTGAGCCAGGAAGCCAGATTCAGGTCAGAGAACATGCATGACAAAGCCTCACTATGCAGCAGGTTTATTGTTTCTCAGAGTTGTCCGTGTCTCATATTTTTCTCTTTATGAATTTACTTCTTAAAAAGACGCTTGAAGAGGAAGAGGAGCTGCAGAGGCCAAGAGTTGTCACGGGATTGGTCGACACAGTGGTGACAAAGGTGCGTCAAGCGTTGAAGGGTGTGTCCTGGTCATTCGTCCTCATCTCCGCACCACTAGTGATCTGGATCTTCAGCCTAGATTCTGACATCACCAACATCTTCTGGGAGTGATAGGAGAAAGTTGAGGACAAGTCGACTGTGGGGGAAACTGTCAAAGGCTGCAGACTGGAGGAGGAGGGGAAAAGCAAAAGAAGAAGGACTGAGGCAAAATGCAGAAGGAATGGAGATGGAAAGTGTAAGGTTGAAATGAAAAGAGAGAAAAATAAGGTGAGACAAAATATTGGTACGGAATAAAGAATGACATTTTAGCCTAATGACAATCAGAAAAAAGAAAGTAAAAGGCAGTTTTCGATAATCACTTCTCCTGTCAGAAAAAGGTGCTATGTGTAGCTAATTGTGTTAGTCATGGTTGTGATCACATTTTATTTAAATCCCAGTAGGTTCCTTAGGCTGTACTTTCCCCTGCTCCCACTTTTCCTTTCTCTGGGGATGTCAGTTTGTCAGACGATAACTAACAACCTCTTACTGCATCGCTAATATAACCGACTAATGTCTAATTCTAAATGTAAAGATTGTGTGATAAATATTTGCAAGTTACCATGCTAGCAGTCACTTATCTGTTGTTTTAAAAAGACAACAACTGTCTTTCTGTCATGATGCTTCTTAGCACAAGTTCATATGTAAGTCATATCACATAAGTCTTTCCTATGTTTTTAGTAAATTAAGTTAAACTGTCAAAGGCTCGTAAATGAATGTGTGACGCTGTTGTCACAGAGCTTGGTCACTCTAAATAAATTGTAGTTTCAACAATCCCCATAGAGACACTAAATAACAATGTTCTGTGATGTCTGAACATGTGTGGACTGGATTAGATTATTTGTGTGTTGGAGAACTCTAAAATTGTCCATAAATGATTTAAAACCCATTAACTGACCAAACTGCCCCACTGGGAGACATGTTTCTTCATTCCACGCTGCTTGATTAATAAATTGTTCAATTAAGTTCTTTACGAAACGTTAGGGATATTTAACTTTCAGGTGAAATTTCAGAATGCACCTAAATTGCACCAAAACCTTTAGAGGTGAACTTAATTTGACATCTAAACCTTTGAATGCACAAGTCCAACTGTTCAATGCTTCAGTAGTTATTGCGTAACATGCTGTTCTCTAACAAGATGATTAAATGCAAAAATCACTGTGTGATTCATGGACCGAGAACTAACTACTCTATGTTCTGGTTAAATGACAGTTTGTATTTAAACAGTCCTCTTCATCATGCTGTTCACTTTTTGACATCATGAGATCAAGACGAAATTACTGTTGCATGCTCCTACTTAAATGCCCTACCTTTATGATATAATATCACTCTAGCATGAACTTTTTTCATTTTCCATAAATTTCAACAGAAAGTTAACGATCCTTAACTGAGTAGTGTGTGTTGCCCAAAATGTTAGTCACCATAACCTTGCACAGTGGTCCAGAGTAAGCAAGGGTCCACTATACATGCACAGTATCTCTGGTGGGACTGTGGCAGTTCAGAGCATCTAGGGCAGAGTTGTCCAACATTTTTTTTTTAATGAGTGACAGATTCCCCAAGATGAAAATATCCAAGGGCCGCCGTGAAGCTAACAATTATCACAGACATCACACCGATGTCAACAAATACAGCTAAATGTTAGTCAAGTGAACAATGATAACCATTTATAGTTAGTGAAAAATGTTAATTTATGTTGTATTGACCTAAACTGCAGGTCATTAAAACAGGCATCAACAAATCTTTTAATCACAGTTTTGAAAACCCTGTAACGCCAATTGCGTGACAATGATACAGGTCACGTACTGAAACTAGTGAGCCAGGTGATACTGAGATCTTCATCACATGTTGCAGGTCAGGTTTCAGAGTCGTGTTTGTAAAACGTCAAGTAGTCAGTCAGTCTCCAGTGTTGATTTTCCAAGTTCGTAACAAAGAATGTTGGCTTACGCAAATAAGAGGATCTGAACAAGCTCAAAAGTGTCCACTTTTAGCTGCAGTAGCCATGACAAAAATGATCCACCGGTAGCAAGGAGGGTCATTGGTGTCGTGAGCAGATCTTTGAGATGTGTATTTCTTTACACTTACCGCCAAGTTTATCTAGACAGTGCTAATGATGGTGCAGCCACCCTGTGGCCACAAGAGAAAATGCATTTTGAACTTGCATGATATGCTCAGAATAAGAAGAAAGCTATAGGTCTGGCCAAGGCCACGAGTGGTCCGGCGGCCAGGCTTCCTACACCCCTGGTCTAGTGCATATATACACACACACACACACACACACATTTATATATATATCTTGACCCAGCATTTTAAAATGAGGAAACATTTTAGTCAGTCTCCCAGTTGAGTAGTGTGATGGGCAACAATGGACGTCTACAGCACAAACAAACAAGCTAATCTGCACTGTAGACTGATATAAAGTTCTATTTATTCTGCAGTAACTTTAGTGTCTACACAAACACAACATGAGGACACAAAGGAAGTCAGTGGCAGTAACAGTCACTCCTCCAGCTTGTCCAACGTGACCCAGGAAAAGCCTCCAGTATGATCAATATAGAAAATGACCAAAGTTATTCTTTTAGGGAATAACTACTAATCCCTATGCACCTGCAAAGCTGCTTTTACATTAACATCAACAAGGCTAACATGGAACTTTTGAGAAGCTTCTATGTGACCAAGGCTTAAGACTAAAAAGGAAAAATCAAAGAGAGCCTGTAAAATGATGTGTGTAGTAGAATATGGGTTTGTGTGTTTCTTTGCTCCTTTTGTTAGTGTTTTTAGCCTTGCAACATAACGCTACACATGGCACCTGTAGATGAAACACTGAGGTGGCAAAATAAGTGAATGAGATAGAAAAATGAGCCCTGAGTGATTTACAACACACAGACACTCACACACACACACACACACACTAGATTTACAATGACACAGTGGCTGACCTGTAATACTATGTGGCAGGTAGCAGGGGATGAGGCCGGATGACAAGACGTAGAGCAGAACTCCCAGCTGGCTGCTCCAACAAGTCCCAATGCTGCAAAGCAAAAACAAAATTGAGCTACGTTAAAGTTGGAGCTTTCTTGTACATAGACCGTACATGAGACTAAAACAATCATGAAACCTTTAAAGGAAGACTGTTAGCAGACCATCTCAGAATGCACTTCAACACACGTCGCACACTAACATGCTGCAGAGCGACCGCTCCGCCTGCGTCGAGTCAGGTGTTGGAGTGTGTGCTTTTTGTACAGCTGGAGATTCACACATCACACATCTGCAGGATGGTTCATGGAAATATTTCCAACTTAAAGGCCAGTCATTCAGACCTTTCTTGTAATAAAACGATGGTGCGGCTCGGTATCCTCCATTGTCTTTTCTTTGACTAATCCTGACGCTCAGAAATCTTAAATGTAACATGGCCTGACCACACTTCTGCTGGGTCTTTAGATAAGTTGTTCTCAATTGTGCTCTGCTTGTATTCCAACTAACCCTGCAATACCCAGTGCGATATGCTTTGATCATCAGTGTTCCATCGCTGAGACATTGGAAGGTACCATCTTTCTCTCAAGGTTAGTTTGGAAACAAGCGGAGTGGAGCTCATTGACATCCTGAGGATTCACAGACAGACTGAAGCCGTGCTGAGGATGCGTAGGTTGACTCTGATTGATTAAGGAAACGTTAAAGGTTCTTGTGCGATTCCAGGTACAGTCAGAATATAAAGCATGTCAACCAACATGTATGTAAGCTAAACAGTAGTTTATGTGAGGGCTTCATGTGTGTATTAGTCAGGTCCCGGTCAGCACACTGCAACACACTGCGACATTTTTAGTTGTTTTCTTTCACAACTTTGTTTCTTTTTTCCTCTGTGTTAGTGTAATGGAACAATTTCAGATACAGGATTTCAAATCGACCGCTAAAAGTTTACAAGCTGCAACATTCACATTCCGAATTATTGATAGAGGTTTCATTAAAGAGTGGTTTGGGTTTTGTTTTGGTTTTTGTTTTTGTGTGTTTTTTGCGAGGATCAGTGGCCTATTTGCCATTTTGTAATGTCATCATGACATCTCACTGTTTGCCATTTAAGAGATTTTTTTTGTATTTGTAAAAAAATGCTTGCGGTTAGAATACATTTTGTTCACTTGTTTCACTTGTGGCCCATCAACAGACCAAAATTTGAAAATTACAGTATAAAGTCGTAATTTGTTGAGGTAAAGTCGCCATTTTAAAAGTCTTATTAGCAGAATAAAAATCCCAATATATACATGGGACAACACACTGACTCACAGAATACTACTTGGACAGGTGATACTAGAACCAGGTTTTGCATTTTCATTTGAAATTAACTTGTATAATAACTTTTGAAATTGAGACTTTATTCTTGTAATTTTGACTTTTTCCCAACTTTATTCCTGTATTCTTCTCTCAGAATATTGCAACTATGCTCTTAAATAATCTTGTAGTTTGCCTAACGTGGGCCATACAGTAATAGATATTACCTCTTTGTGATACCATTTATTGAAGAATTTAGACCTGCTGTGGATTGTTTTTCACTACTACTTCTTGTTAATAACCCAAATGTCTATAAAGATTTTTTGCTAGTTTTTTTGTTTGTTGCTTCCCACAGTTCTGCCTCTTTTATGGTTTTTGTTTCTTTGCTTTTTCTGCTCAGTTTTTACTTCAATACCTTTTTTTCATCATAGCTCCAAATGTGCAAAAGTCACTAAGGGCGTGTTAGTTGCAATAAAACTAGAAAAACAAATAGATGCACTTAATAGTGACTATTTATTTTTTACTGTAATTTATTAATAATTTTCTGCAGATGTATTATGCCATGATACAGTCCAGTTAAGACAAATGCCCAGTGCACCAAACTCTGTTTACACTTTTGGTCTTTATTATTTATTATTCTTTATAACGTTTTTGTTTGTTTAGCTAAGACATGTCTTTATGATTTAGAATGAGTGGAAAGGCTTATTGAATTAGCGCTGGGTTCCTGACTCGCTACGTAAGTGAAAAGTTTTATTTGACTGACTTGCCTGTTTAAATAAAGGTTGAATTGAAGAACTTCCTAATTATCATTTGTCTTTTACTTTTATTACGTTAATTCCTCTATGTTCTGCTCATAACCCACTAACAAACATTTTCACACTTTTTTTGCTTGGGAAGTTATGAACAATGAAAATGTCAAAGAGAATAAAATGATTTGCTCTGTAAATAGTACACACATGCAAAATAGTAATACATGTTAAAACTTTCATTATTATTATTTTTTTATTATTTAAATTTATGACAGCAACACATTTTTAATAAGTTGGTGCGTTGCACCATCTTCTAAATTGAGAGAAATATGTCCCTGTTTTTGCTTTTAATTTGGTTTGTCATAGTTTTCACTTCATAATTCATCAAATGTTTTCAGTGGGCAAAGAGTTTTAACCTGGGTTAGCTGAGTGTTGGTACAGGGAACCACAATGAGTGGTTCATGAGTGCGCACAGAGCATGAAACTTTGTTATATGCGTGAATATTCTGTTAATAATGGGCTAAAACAGATACTGATGATAGTCTCCTATTTTGAATCATCTGTATGATCTTTAACCATGCTTGTGAAAGTGTGAAATGACTGGACCATCTTCAGGCTCCTGAGAGGAAATGATGGAGAATCAGCAGAGTTCATGAAAGCTTTGCCTCTGCAATAATGAATCTGGCTTCCGCTCTTCATTGGCCTCCCAGGTTCGAGGGCTCATGGCAAATGGAAGATGACCTGACACAAATTGACCGTGATATTCTGATGGCTGCTGCTTGCTCGGCTACAGGACACCTTCTGTCCATCTCAGCTCCACCCTTTTCAGCAGCTGCTTCATCGGGGACCTTCTGCTTCACCCGTATCCCTCCTCTGTCTGTCTGCCTCCAACACTGCTTCCTCTTCATCCTCCTCCCGACGAGTGTCCTCTGTCCTCTGCTCCTGCTGTGCCTGCCTGGCTGCTGTATGCCTCCCCCTCATTCCTCCTCCACCCTGTCTCTCCTGACAAATATATTACTAATATATTTCAGAGTTAAGATCAGAATGAACGACACAGTGATGCATAAGAAAATGATTGGTTGTCCTACAATTCTATGGCACACTGGTGATAAACTGCTAGTAATAGCATGCAAACTCCCTAAGCCAAATGTCAGTCTGGAGGTTTAAAAATTGCGTTTTCTGTTTGTAAAGTGCTGCTGCTGTTCCAGTGAAATGTTGTGTGCTGCCGGACTGGGACTGAGTGTATTTTAATTTAATTTATGTCCTGCCAACAGCATCACAAATCTCCCCTGAAAAGCAAAGGAGGACAGAGCAGATGTACCACTGGCCAAACACCCCACAGGCAGGTGAAAGAGGCAGAAAGTCAATGGGCAGAAACTTTGGTGTTAGGCTGCAGGGGTATCACCCCTTTCCGAATCACACGTCACCTGGCTGACAGGTTTGTCTGTAAAACCAGCCTTTTGTTGCCACTGTCTGAACTTCAAATCAAATGAAGATGGGCAAACTTCAAGTTTATCAAAATTTTTACAGCATCTGAAAATAGCTTAGAATTAAATTGTTTTGAGAATGTTACACAATACCTATGAATATCTGCTGCACACTGCTTTAAATTCTGGGAAAACTCATTGACCATTAATGCGTGCTGACCCTGTCCTTTAGAATTATATGGGATGAAGACTTTTATATTACAACTAGGAGTGAAGTCCCACCTCAGGCTGGACACTGGTGGAGGAGTAAAGCTGCTTTATTAGCACGGGCAACAATGACAGTGGAAGCAGACAAGGGAAGGTGGTTTGGATGTTCTCAGGGTAGGATGATGATTGGATGAGAAATGTTCTGGTGTAAGGACCCAGTAAAATGACTGAAGACTAATAGATTGGCGGAGCCTCCCTGTGATGATGAGAAGATGTGGGTAACAGGTGTCTTAATGCTGATATACAGCTTAATTTGTATTGTGTAATCCCAAAATTTTACCGTAGAGACTTTGGACACCTGACCAAGGTGGACCTCGCCTCTCTTCCTGCCACAGCTGGGATAGACTCCAGCTCCCCGTGCCCTGGACAGGATAAGTGGTTACAGATGACTGATGCATGGGTCAGTGTGTCAAGACAAGGCAAAGTACCTCACAGAGCAGAGACAGGGCGCATGAATGTGGAGTAAACACACTGCAGGTGACCACACGATGGCACCAGTGAACAGGATTTTTCCCTAGGAACTAAACTATTAGGTATTAGAAGTTGAGGGTTATTATTAGTTTTACCAAACTACATGGACACATTGAACACAAATTCAGACCAACATAACTACTCTGTTACAGTTAAAGTGTGTGTCTGTGTGTCTGCGTGTGTGTGTCTGTGTGTTTTAAGGTCAGTAGTGTGGGGGTGAGACTTGAGCTCCTTTTATAGACACATTGTACACAGAGAAAGTCAACGCGAGAGCACGTGTGCCACTTCATACAGCTGTCACACAGAGGGAATGATCTCACACATTAAACCTTAACAGGAAAGGAAGCAAGCGAGAACAACTGTGAACGTCTAAAACAGAATCCAACTCTCTCCCGTTTGGGACCAGACACAGTGGTGCCGAGAACAGGTCGACTCCTTGCCATAGAATCACAGAACATCCTGTAGTAAGTAAGTGACTTTCAAAAAAATTTCTATGATTGTTTTCATATGTCTCCTGGCGAAGTCTGTGGTGAGACTTAACTGGAACTGGAGGGATCTGGATCTGTTTTTTTGGATCCTCTTCTGCTTTAGGATCAGTTCACACTTCCCATTAGAGAAGAAGTGAATACAGATTTATTGGACTGGGTCAAACTGCCCAGTGTGTGCGGCATGTGTGAAGGAGCCGTGTGTGTGTGTGTGTGTGTGTGTGTGTGTGACTGGCCTCCTGAAAAGAATAAAAATCCATTACAGTCAACGATGCAGAGCAGATGTAACAAACACAATCGCCTAATATTTAGACAAAGAACGGTTGGGCTAGATGGACGGTTTACAGAGCACAGGACTTTACACAGAGTCCAGGGATGAGTAGTGAATTACACAAAACCCTGACCCCTGCAGCACAGGGGTAAAGCAGCTACCACCCACAAGCTAGAAGGTCCCCAGTTCAAATCCCTAACTGGCCTCTCTGTGTGGAGCTTGCATGTTCTCCCCCTGCTTTTGCGGGTTTTCCTCTGGGTATTCCAGTTTCCTCCCACAGTCCAAACACATGCACGTTAGGTTACTTGGTTGTAAACCCATTTAGAATGAAAATGATTCTTTCAGGGCTTGTGAAAAAAGTATTTTTTCTGTGGGTCTTAAGTGAGGTCAGGGACAGACTGTACGACCTGCAGTTTATGGAGGTTAATGTTGGACGGCAGACTGCAGGGACTTTTGACCCGGTGACACAAATGCAAGGTGATGGTCACCATGACCCAACAACAAAAACCCAATCCCAGGGGAACAGGAGCCATTTCGATACACTGGCTTGGACTCCTGATGATGTCACACAGTGCTCAGCTTTCTCACTCCTTATGTGACCCATACATGTTCGGTGGGGTTGGGACCCATGACAGTCAGCCCTCCTTCAGGGCTTCAGGTTCAGAAGTTCTTTGAAAGGTCTGAGCTGTGAACAGTTCTCCTGCTGACTGGGTCACTGTTGTCATGTCAAAGAGGACACTGCTCCCTCAGACGTCCTCAGTGTAGCCCTGTGTTTAGGCCTTTCTGATGTTCTGTGGGCTTTAAGTCTAGTCCTCAAACCAGGTCACATGAACCTCTGAAGTTGGTTTTACTTAAGCACAGCTCCGACCAGCATATCCATTTCAAATTACATTTTCAGCACAATGACATGTACAAAAAGCATATGCTCTAAGGCTTTTTCTATTCGTCTCTATGTATAAGTCCCGAGTTTGACATGTTTGGTTTGATTTGAATTAAATGTAGTTTGACAGCACAGGATACAGTTACAGAAAGGGAGCATGGCTATTTCTGTGGTCAGCAGAACCCTGTGTGTGCAAACATGTGACGCACACACACACGCGCGCACACACACACACACACACACACACACACACACACACACACAGAGTTTAATTTCGGTCCCAGCGAATATTTACACTCTCCTCTCTGGGAGAACACTGTGATTATTGATTTGTTGTGAGTGTGTGTGTGGCTGCACGTGAGTTTGGTCTGTACATGACATTTGATAACTCCAGCTACATATGAAGATCATATGAGGTCCGGCTTGTCTCTCTTTGCTCTTTGCTTTCTCATGCTTCCATTGAGGATTCGTGGCAGCAGCTCCAGCCAGTGCACCCTCACGTCCCCGTGATAACGCTGTTTAAATGCAACGCTTCTCACCAGAACCTGATTGAAACTGTGCACTTGTTCACTGTGTACTCCATGACTGTGGCTGATGTACCTCTGCAGCCCGTTGAGTGAAAACTAACATTAGACTAACCCCAACTTTAAGTTCGCCTCTGAGGTTCTGTAAGTTGCAGGAAGCGATGTGATGTTGGTGCACGGCACAGAAAGGACGTGGTGTTCAGTGAACTGATGCTGTCCCCTGTTCGTGTGTGTCTCCAGCTGCCATGGCTCCCAGCTTGGCCCAGGCCTACAGGAGGAGGTGGTGGATGGCCATTACCGCCATCGTGGAGAATCTGCTCTTCTCTGCCGTTTTGCTGGGTTGGGGCTCGCTGCTCATCATGCTCAAAAATGAGGGCTTCTATTCCCACCTTTGCATCGGTAAGACTGCAGAGGACCCCGTTAGTGAGATGCACTATCCTTTGAGCCCTTTAGTACAAAGTCCAGATTATGTTCATGAGCTTCAATGTTCTGTAAATAAACATTCTTTCCCGTAGCCCTTTCCTGATCAGTCCTCCTGTAACACCGACCCCTCACTGAAATCAAACCGATTTCTCCATCAGTGTGAACGTTCACAGCTGATTTTCTGGACATTGTCCAGAGTCATCTGGACAGTCCTCTGTATAATCTTCAGCAAAATCAAAAATATAGCAATCAGATATTTCTAAGCTCATAGAAAACAAACAGTTGTGGTCTTCCGGGAACAAACCATCTAAAGATAAAGTGATGGTGGGAAAGGTGGACAACGCTTCGGACGTGACTAAAAGTCAACCGGAGTCAGATGTTTGCAAACCTGGAGTCCAATCAATGAATCAACAAGAGATGTGCGTAGAGGCTAAGGGCTACTTTGACTTATGAAACACTGCTGTATATTTATTCTGCAATATGTTGTTTGTGTTTGGAGATGTTGTGAACAGATGCTATTTTTGTGTTTAATTGACTATGTACTGTATATGAACATGTATTGATTAGTCTATTAAAGAACCCAGGTCCAATTCAGGGTCCAAAGAATTGGACATTTCTAGTAAATAATGTTCACTCCTGTAGTTCTCTAAGTGCAGTAACGAACAAGGCTTATCTCTGTCTGTCAAAGCAGAATTTAAAATTAGCAGTGAGATTAGTTTGTATTTCCTAAAACCGAACAAGTAATTAGTCTTGAGCACGGTCATCCAAAGTGTCTGCCAACGGAAGATTATATCAAACATGTTCGCCACCCGTCTTCAAGAATGTCAGATCCCAAAACATTTCCAGGCCAGATCTCTCCAGCATGTTTTGGCTCTGCACAGGAGTTTCCTACCAGTTGGATGTGCCCAGAAGGCCTCAAACGGGAGGCCCCTCGGAGGCATCTGGACCAGATGCTCAAACCACCTGAACTGGCTTGTGACCACAGGTGACGGATGGAACATAGACTGATAAAGTAGGAGCAGTTTGGTACAACTTCTGTCTTACTGTCAGTCTCACACTAATTTTACCCTCATTCATAAATACATACATATGGCAACGACTCACTCCCAACCTGAAAGGAGAAAGAAGAACGAAGGACTCAGACTTACAAACGCTGATTCTCGTTCCAGCTGCTTCATACGTGGCTGCCAACCATCCTAGTTCATGTTAAAGGTCACAGTTGAATGAAGCCAACACAACCACATCACTAAGAGGAGCAGGGAGACAATTCTGAGCTCCCCAAATTGGACACTCTCTTTGTGATCCTGTCCATGAAAATCATTAATCGGATTGGTAACACCAACACTAGCTAGTGGTGCGAACTAACAGTTGGTGTTGCCTCTGTCTTAATTAAAACCATTTAGTGCCTCCTGACTTGTGTTTTCTGTGACATTGTTCAGAGAATAAGACTGTCCACGCCAATGAGACATTAGTGGAGAGCGGTGAATGGCCCAGTTGTGTGGAGCAGGAGGAGCTGCTGAATCTCGGCTTCACCATCGGCTCCTTCCTCTTGAGTGCGGCCACTTTGCCCCTGGGGATCCTGATGGACCGATATGGGCCACGGCCACTGAGGCTCATAGGCAGGTATGACAGACAACAGCAACAACAATGATCGGCCTGATTTTGAAATCGGAACACTCCACGTCCTGTTCCTGTGTGTGTTTCAGTTCATGTTTCGCAGCCTCCTGTGCAATGATAGCGGCTGCTGCATACAACCCTGAAGGTGAGACAGACTTACACCAAACCCTGAATCTATGCTATGCTATGAAACCAGAAGTGATAAGCAACATGGCAGGAAGACTGATGAATGAAACTCCTTTAAAGCTTATGTTGCTTTTTATTTGTTCCCACAGTGTTGTCTGTCCTCATCTTCCTCGCTGTCTCCTTCAACGGCTTCGGAGGAATCTGCCTGACATTCACCTCACTCACAGTATGATTCACACACATTGGTTTAATCACACACAATACAAATAGCAGCAGTGGTCACTGTCTCCTGGATGTGCAACTTTACCAGTTTAACCGCAGTACGGTCATGCAATATCTGCCTTGACATCACAGGCTTGAGCTCAACCTACACACAGTCCGGAGTATCCGTTGTATGTCTGTAGCACGTGCGAGTGGTGTGTGTGTTAATTTTGGAAAGCAGCACACGCAGTTCCTCTTACTCTAAATTCTGCTGCATCCTCTCAGCCAATCCAAACTCTGGGCAGTTAACACACCCACCCACAGCCCTGTCCCCTGTCAACCCCGTCTGTCTCTCTCTCTTATCCTCCCACGTCCTGACCTAGAGCACATTTGGGATTTGACATGGTCATTTAGGTCTTTTTGCTGTCATTGCCGGCTGGCAGGAGGTGCATGTGCCTGTGTGTGTGTGTGTGTGTGTGTGTGTGTGTGTGTGTGTGTGTGTGTTTGTGCTGTGGTACGTGTTACCTTGCAGAGAAAACTACCTAAAATAAAAAAATTCCCATCTAACCCAACCGTCAGTCAGCACTTTTTGTGCTGTGTCACCTTTGATAAGGCAGCTTGTTCAAGTCCTGTTTCCAGAAAGGTTGGGACACAAAATATCAAATGAAAAAAAAGCGAGAACATTGGCCTGTTTGCTGCTGTGTCGTATCAAGTTGTCAGTAACTCTGCACTTTAACATAGGAGACACAGCATCAAGATTTATGAAAGATTTATCAAATGATTTATTTATTTGGATTAATCTGGTCACAGGACAGTTTTTCACTTTGCTTCAATCCAATTTAAATGAGCTCAGTCTCGTATAGGCAAAAATATTTCTGGATCTTGTTTATATATGGTTCTTTCTTGTGTGTTGTGGTTTAGCTTCAATTTGTCATTTGTGGAGCGACAAACAGACAGCAGTTTTCAGACAAGTCCTGAGTCCATGCAGTGTTTTCCACTACACTACGTCTATTTTTAATGTTGCAGACCCGGAAGATCATGACAAGACAATAATTTTTACGTTTTTGTACATCACAACTTTTCTGAAAATGGGGTTTGTACACTGGTGGAAAGTAAGAAACAATATTTAATTACTGTATGGCTACTTTGACTTTTACTCCACTACATTTAAGAGCAGAAATGTACACATTTTACTCAAATGAAAGTTACGTTATACGATACAGTCACAATATGTTTCTAATATACCACTTTTTCAGTTTTCTTCAAGAAAACAAAGCGCTTCTATAAACCAGGCATGTACACAGTGTCAGGACCTCTGTCTACAAAAATCTGCATTCACTGTGTAGGAGAGAACACAGCTAAACAAACCCCTGGACTGAAACATTATTTTCAGACTTGAAGCTGCTGAATTTACGGTAAAATGTGTCTTAAAATGAGGATAATTAAATGTGGTGGTAAATTCTCTCACCATGCTAAAGTCCTGAACTTGAACTTGATATTGCAAAGTCGGTTCTTGATACTGTGCTGAGAACTGGGAGAGAACTGGGCCCTGCTCATTTACACATATATATGTTTGAAGGACAGAGGACAAATACTGTCCTCTGTCCTTCAAGGCAGCAGCCACATGTACTAGTGACCACCCACTGTGTTTAATTGGATTAAATCGGGTGCGAAGAACAAAATAAAGCTCCAAGGAAAGCACAGACCTTTAGACCTATATTTCCAATTTCTTAAGGTATTTTTGTGGCTCTGGGCGCCTCCACCTTATTACCAGCACTGGACATTTTCAACAGAGGTCCGAGCCATCAATCTGCAATCAATTAAGACCAGTTTAATGCAGGCACCAAAGTATTTACTGGAGAATTGAAATGTGTCATGCAGCAGGGGCTTCTGCTGAAAAGTGTAGTTAGATGTTACATGAACTGCACATATACTGGAGGATGTGGGAGGAGCTTCGTGTGCGGATTGTTTGTAGAATGATGAAGTGCAGGGTTTGGGATCTGGAGCCAAGAACAGCTGGGACAGAGAGTGGAAATACTGTAAGAGTCATGGAAAAGCAAAGGTGGAGGCAAAGCTACTGTACAACAGCAACGTTGGAAACGCTGCTGGAGACAGAGAACAGACAGGTTTAACATGAGAGCAACACATCTCCTAAAACAGAGAGAGGCACACTGCTGACTTTTAATAATCAATACTACAGTCGCTCACAGCTTGATTACTTACTACACAAAAGGGGTTTTCTGGAAGCCCCAGAAGCTCAAGTTACTTGTGTCAGAGTGAAACTACAAACAAAGAAAAGGACACAGCTCCTCAACTAAAGATTATCAAAGGTTCTCCATTGTTCTGTATGGTTGTAGCTCTTTTAGAGTGGGCTCATGTCAAAGGTTAAATAAAGGGCCCTTCCATGACCACTTTCATAAAGACCTGCTGCATAATAAAAATGGAACTATTCCAGCTGCCTTTGTTACTGGTAGGACACATCTGCACATTCCTTATGGCCAATATCAGCTTGGTGAAACAGAGGTTCACACACAGTGTGGGCAGCTCAACATACACACCAATACGGGGGAGGAGCTTATTTGTTTGCTTACACAATGATCATTCAGTAACCGAGAGCATTCATACAAACACACGGCTGAAAGAACAGGCTCTGGAAATGATAAAAATGTCTAAATAATAAAATTCAATAACTTGTGAAAGCAGCTCGACTTTAATCTGTTAGTAGCCAGAAACAGCTCTGTAAAAGCTTATCGGATTCATTGCACCTCATTTAGATGTTTATATAATTCATTTTTAGAAAATGACAGTCCACTCAAAATACAGCGGAGCAGTTCTAAATTAGGCCGTTTAGCTATTGGACATGTCTATGTGTAATGTGAAGCCAGAGAAAAATGTTTTGTTTTAACCTGGTTGAGGTTTTTGTCTGTTGCACAGCATAAACCTGCTGATGTTCCTTACATGTATGATTTTTTAGGGCTGATACTATAGATTCATCCTAGATTTCTAAAAATATCAGTGTTTGCCAGTGGTGGAAGGTAACGAAGTACGTTGTTACTGTACTTGACTACAGATACTTTTTTATGTATCTGTACTTTTATGGCCACTTTCACCTTTACTCTACTACATTTTTAATCAAAGTTGCGTCACACGGTACAATCACGGCACTTTACATATTTTACAATAAAACATTGTTTCTTTTTTTATGAAAACCAGCCAAGCTACACAGGAATCGTTTCATTAAACCAGCCACAGGCAGGTTCAGTGTCCGTTCTTCCTTCCATGCTCTTATTTAAAGGTTTATTTGACACAGTAGCAGTCATTTTACTCTTTGGCGTGTTCTGCTGACTTTGGCCTGTCCACAGACATCGGCCTTCACTGCGCAGGAGAACACAGCACGACTGTCAGCTGTGTTTACGCAGATTAAATTAGGTGCAAATAACAAAATAATACTGAAAGAACCACAGACATTTACTGTAAAAAATTTCTCCTATTTTATTCTTAGGCCGTTACTGTCACTGTGTGATGCTACAAGTTCAGCAATAAAACTTAAAAAAGCATCAGCTCGTAAAACAGCTTCAACCCATAATCTACCATTAGTTAGTTAACCCCCCCAAAAAAATACATAAAGCAGCACTTGTAGTTCGGTACTTTTAATTAAAAAATACTTTAAATAAAAAATGAATCGTGTAATTACTTACTTTTACTTAAGTATAGATTCTGACTGAGTCATCCACAGCTGGTCTGTGAGCATCTTCTCGGTCAGGTGTATTTCTGTACATTCTAAAGGAAATCCACTTTCCGGTTGACTTGTCCTGTTAAATTGGCAGCTTACACTTTTCAGTGGAAACCTTAACAAGGTCAGAAACGATTTATAAATAGAGAAATCAAGAACAGCCGTGGGTGTTGTTACATTTTTTGTGCCATTTTCTCATGATAACTGGATAATTATTTTGACATCAACTTTGTTTTATCATGATGATGAGGTAATTTAGCAAAATCCAAATAACTGCCCGGCTTTTGTAGATCACATTTCACACATTATCCTTCAAAGTGGGTGTAATAAAATTTGATAATGCTGTGGATCAACGCTGAATACAAGTCAATAGTCTGATGTTCCACATGGCAAGTATGTATAATATACTATATTCCAGCTTCTGAATCAGCCAGTTTGGTCGTACATGTTTTAAATGTACTGTGTAACGCCGCCTAGGCTGTCTGTCTTATCTCCAGGGTCACTTTCAGTACAATCAGCACAAAAATCCTTTTGGAAATAGTGGTGACATTCTAGAATAGAAACGAACAGTCATCCAAAAGTGTCATGAGCAGTGAGTTTGAACTCTAAGCATGTAAGTGTGAGCAGAGCCACGTGCAGTGAGCAGTGAGACTGGCAGTTCCCCAGCTGCATTTATAATTAGAGCCAAAGTCTCCCCCCAACACACACACACACACACTCAAAAACTGAGCATCTGCATTCCCAGTGAATGTTCTCATGCACACACCCACACACATGACAAGCAGTCGTCAAACACACAGGCGCTGTATTTGATTGTATGTTTGGGCCTAAGCTGAACACACAGACTGCTGCTGCATTACTATTTATCACCTAGGAAGGGACAAAGAAGCTCTAATGTGATTTTGTTAGTTTTAAGACGTTTGAAACCCTGTTCGATGGTTTGGGTTTTCGGGTTAGAACTGTGGGTCTTAGAATTAAGGTTAAGGTTTGGTATTTAGCTGTGATGGTCTGAGTGGTGGTGATGGTAAGAGCTTAAAACATGTCTTATGTCAATTAAAATCCAAACATAAATAGAAATGTGTGTGTGTGTGTGTGTGTGTGTGTGTGTGTGTGTGTGTGTGTGTGTGTGTGTGTGTGCGGGTCAACTGGGTCTCCCTCCACCCACAGGTTGAAGACCTTGTGCAGATAAAGAGCAGCAGCGCCTCCTACTGGTTACTTTACACAGTGCACTGAGATTTAATGTGGATTCATTTAATTCAGTCAGTTTTCTGTTTTTTTACATATAGCAAAAAAGAAAGATCATTGAACAAAAGTATCTTTATTATTACCTTCAGTCCAAGTTGCTTGAACTAATGAGTCACATTTACTGCTGACTGATGAAGATGATGATTTATTTCAAATGATCTCTCTCTGTTTTGTCTCTGTCTCTGTCATGTAGCTGTCAAACATGTTTGGAAATGTCCGATCAACCATCCTCTCCCTGATGATTGGCTCTTATGCTTCTTCAGCCGTCACCTTCCCTGGGGTCAAGGTGCTCTCTCTCTCTCTCTCCACCTCTCTCTCTCATACACACACATCACACACTTCTATTTTCTCAGACCTTTTCAAGTGCTGTGTGATGGTTCAGTGTTGTTGATGGTTGACTGGTTGAACAAAAAGTTCAATTCTCTAAAACACCATAAACCTTCTCCCACGTGCCTTCTGATAAACTCTAGTAGAGAGGGGCAGTTATTGTACATTTTTATTACACATGCCATTGCTAGAAATGAAATCTACAAAAAAACAACTGAAGGAATAACACAAGTTGGACTAATGACATTTTAAAAAAGTAAAGGCTTCTGAGAAGCTCCAGATAATGAGTCAGCAAGTTCCCACAGCGGAAGAGCCATAAGTAAAGAAGAACGTAAAACGAAAAGGAGAGAAAAAAAGGAAGGATATTGCAAAATGAGAAGACTGGAGAGAAAAATATAAAAGGCGGTACCAAAAAAACAATTGTGTAAATTAGAAATTAGATAAAAATTGAGAAAGACATGAGCAAGAGGAGATAGAAGGGTGGGAAAGTGAGTGGAAGAGGGGCTGTGAGTATAACAGTGATGGATCATTTCATCCCTAACTTCACTCAACATCTCTCCATCTGTCTCTGCATCTGTCCAGGTGATTTATGACCTCGGCGTGTCATTCCGTGTTATTATGTGGGTTTGGTCGGGTATGGCCTGCATGGTCTTCCTCAACTGCTTCGTAAACTGGCCTGCTGAATCCTTCCCTGCACCTGAAGATATCAGATACAGGTCAGCACACTATCCACCTTCAATCATCAGTGTTCACGTAACGTCATTCCATCAGGACCACACACAGATGTCTCGGACAGGAGCTCGAGTGAAAGCAGGGCACCCCTGTAAACAAGAGTTATTTATAATAATAATAACAATAATAATAATGTCTTTCACATACAAGCATCTCTCAGCCCTCATCAGTGACCATCAACAATAAAACTTTGAAACAATCAAATATATAGCTTATTAAAATGATCTTAGTCCAATTTGGAAACACTCCGGGTGTCAAATAGAGACAGGAAGATGGTGCCATGCACAGGGCATTTATGTACAGCAAATTTCCAGAAACGTTAGGGCATTGTGTAAAATGTCAATAAAGAGAATGTTATCATTTGCTATAATTTTTTACAGAGATCTGTCACGTTATGAAAATAAGAAATCGGGTTGCTTTCTTACACAAATTGAAAACTGAGTGAAAAAAAAGACCTAAACAATTATTAGATCCAGATGTCTGTCTCCCACCAGTCCTTCAGTCTTTTTCCCGGCAGTTTTCTGGTATTTGTACAGTGCCTTACTATTACTGTTTAATTAATAGCATTGGTTCCTGTCCTATGGAAGGACGCCTGCATCACGCCAGTTCCAGAGAAAAACCCTGTAACATGCTGTTAACATCTGTCAACAGCCACATGTGGAACAGTACTTGGATCCCCAGCAGGAGCGCTGAGGATGCAGCGCTGTTTAAACAGGATCAACCTTATTCCCACCTTTTTCACACTGGAAGGGATTTTACTTTCAGTACAGTTGAATCATCTCCACATTCATATTCCAAATCTGTCCAACATGGATGTCCCAAACATGTCCATGCAGTTCGTTTGTTCAGTCAGTATGTTTGGTTAAATCAAGATAAGATAAGACTATGATTAAACCAGATACACTGCTAATCCTATCTGAGCTACTGTATAGTGAATCCTTTGCATACAGGTGGGAGGTCGGGGGGGGGCAGGCCCATTCAGATTTTATTTTTCATTTTTCTTTGCATCACTGTTACTCTTAAAGAAATACAGAACAACCAGAAGAGAAAGACCAGAAAGACCAGAAAGACAGCTACAAAAAGGCTCAGAAATTTACAGGAAATGGTTTAAAAATGAGCAAAGATCGAGCCCGCTCTTCCTCCCATCGCTTACAAATGATGTGATGAACTTTTTGCAGTAGTTTTGTGTCTCTTTCAGTCACGGGATCATATGAAGGGGATCTTTCCCTCGTCTCACTGTCTCGTAATCCTGTTTCATGTTTGCGTCTACCTGATGATTGGAAGTTTGATATTTAGTTTCCCGGAGCTAAGAATAGGTCGTTTCTCTGGCTTCATCTTAGCATTCATTGACAGACTAGGCAGTCTGTCAATAGGCAGGGTGACTGTGGCGCAGTTGGTAGTGCGGTCGTCCACCAATCCCACAGTTGTTGATTTGATCCCTGGCTCCTCTGGTCACATGTTAAAGTGTCCTCGAGCAAGACACTGAACCCCGCTTAGTTGTGTTGGCCAGCTGCATAGCAGCTCCCCCATCGGTGTATGAATGTGTGTGTGAATGGGTAGATAAGAAGCAGTGTAAAGCGTTTTGAGTACCAACAGGTAGAAAAGCGCCAAATAAGTGCAGACCATTTACTTGTGGAATCTACTGATTCTGAGCGTGTTTTCACGTTGGACTCTGACTTAAACGTCAGTCATAAATACTTCAACACTTTTTAGGGTTAACTGTCTTTGTGCACATTCAACATCATTCACTTCTTTTGGCAGCAAAACGGTGAAGCTGAGTGGGGTTGTGACAGAGGACAAGATGACTGGAGACAGATATGTCACTCATGTAACCCTCATAGAAGACACAATGGGAGGCAAGCAGCCGGAACATGAGCAGACGGACTCCAAGAGCACAGCCCAGGGTAAGGAACACTATTAATATTACAGAATCCAGAAAGACTTCAATGCTGTGAACATTTAAATGCAATCCAATCATTTAAAACCCATTGTAAATAGTGTAAGGTGACAAATCAGATGTTAAAACTGAAACGTTTTGCTCATTTGTAATTTAACTTCAAAGAGAACGGGACATTTTCTGTATCCTATGCATCATTTAGCATTACCGGTGATGTGAAAGGTATCCATGCAGTGTGCAACAGCATCACAAACCATTGCTGGCTTTTAAACTTTTCATGGTCCTCCTCCTCTTCAGCATGGAGAAGGTTCAATAAGAATTTTAAATCCAACAGCTGTGGCTCAGTTAGTAGTTCATGAACTGAAAGGTTAATGGTTTGAATCGTGTTTGCTTTGGAAACAGTAAAATCATCTGCTGATTAAACATAAATGTCCCGTAAATGTTAATGCAAAATAAATCATGAGGGAGCAGTGGTTCTGGATGTTATTTAAATATGGTTGTTTCTTTCCTCTTTAGAGTTTCAACTTTAGCATTTGTGGAGACCTTTGTCAGTGTTTAGCTTTTTTAATGATAATATGAACCAAAGATGATGAAATGAACAATATCTTTGCAATTCCATTCTTGAATTAATCGTCTATCATACAGAGATAAACCTGGCCCTATGTTAAGTTCTGAAAGACTCACCTTCTCTGGATTCTCTTTTTGAATCTAATCTTGTGTTGGCAGCTCATTATTGTATATTAGTGACCCTTATGCATCACTTCCATTTGCACACTCGGACATTTTCTGTTGTCTTGTTTTTACGGGAAGGTAATGCGCTATAAAAGAGTTTATAAGCTTTGAATCTCTTAAATCCTAATAGCAGATTTGAAGTGGATGGGTGTAAGATCAGTAAGATCCCAAAATTCACAAGCTGGGAGCAAGAGATTTACTTTGTTTTCGACTAGTTTTTGTTATTTGTCATTGAGCTTTGAACAGACAGGAACAAAAAGTACCTGCTTAAAAAGCTCAAACCTCAGGTATCGATTTAGACACATTCACAATGACCTCCTGTCATTTTCTGTCATCTATTGAGACAAGGGCTTCTTTTATTATTTCCTGCATGGTTCCAGTCTTATCCTCAGGCTTCAAGAAACAATCTGTTCAATGTTACAACGTGTTCCTTAGAAAAGTCAAAAAAGCCTCCGTTGTTTGCGTTGATATTTGCTGCAGTATGCGATGCTTTTGGGTAGAACTGATAATATTTCACTGTTCCACTGTAGATGTCAGTAAATCTCACAGTAGATCTTGCCCTGAGAGTAACGAGCTCTAACTTGTTTTTCTCTGTTGCTACAAGACTCACGACATCAACAATCACAACACAAAAAGTGTGGAATTTTTACAATAGAGCTGAATCACCATTCATGACAGTATGTTCACCAACTGATAACGTACACTAACTAATTCCCTCAATAATGAGCAATCGTTGGATTTTTCAGACACTTACTGTCAAAAAGGCGGTAAGTGTAGTGGGGTGTAAAATAATAACCAAAAACTCAATCCCAAAGGGAGGACGGAACATGCGCATACAAACTCTAACTAACTAACCAGGGAAAGGGACTAAACTGTGACAGAAAAATAAAGGGAAAACAAAGGAAAACAATGACACAGCAAAAGTAATCTAATGAGTAAAGAAAATAATCAAGAACCAAAAAGGAGAAGGACGAACACTCTAAGCAACGCAGAACTAAAACAAGGGCAAAACAAGTAACCAACTCTAAAACCTAACAGGCCGATAGGAACAGAACTAGTAACTAAAGTAAAAACTAAATAAGAGCGGAAAGAAACAAAGAGCTAAACGATCAAAGACAAACAGGTGAACCAACTAAGAAAGAGGACACCAAACAAATAGACAAACCTCAGACCAGGGCAGCAACCAAGAACAAAAACCATCAGAGGAAGAATCAAAGTAAGTGAAACTGTATGGGCCACTACCCTCCCAACCATATGTGAAACTACACAGCAGCTGGTAATGCAGGCGTCCTGTTGAAATCCACAATGAAGGCCTTTAGAAGTTCACCCTGTGACTAGTGAGCTGGCTTTAAAGCTGGTCTAGTGTGTAACGCCCTGATTCAACCGGTTCTGCTGGTGGAGGAAAACTGCACAGTTTGTTAGGACTTTCCGGACAGCCTATTTATTATTGGGTCTTGTCCAGTAAACTGACGATATGCTAGTAATGTCACACTATCTCCAGGTCAAGCCGGGGCAGGCAAAAATAAAACTAAAAGTTTTGCTTTTCAGAGCGCAGTTTGGAGTTTCCCTGTGAACTGTACCTGGATTCAAGTCTGCTTTCACCTGTTCTCTCTCTCCTTCTTTAGGCTCAGTGCCACTCTGTCATTCCGTGTGCTCCCCCATCTTCCTGTGGAGTATCATCGCCATGGCAATGACCCAGCTGAGGCTCATCTTTTTCATGGGGGCCATGAACAAGATGCTGGAGTTTCTGGTCACTCATGGCGACCCCAACCGTAACTCGTGTTTTTTTTTTCAAAGTAGCTGGTTACAAAACACAACGATAATAACACGTACAGTTACACAGTTTGCTTTACTTTAAAAATCATGTTACGTTTGCTAAAGATGGGTCAAACGTACGAGCCCTGATGTTGTCACTAGTATTCTGTGCTACATTCAAACACATAGCAGCGAATAATATTAAACATGTGGGATACCTGACTTAAAGCTGCTCTCTTTTTTTAGCATCAGACGAGCTGCAGAAAGAGGTGGACGAACAAGGTGAGATTCAAAAGACTGCATTTACATGCACTAAATTACTGGGGAACAGAGTTCACATACATTTAAGAAACCTAATAACTGTAGATTGCAGACATGCCGCAGAAGAGTAACCTGATTTCTCCTCCACCTCAAAGCCTGGTGTTTGCACGTGAACTGTACTTATGTCACTGTAAGCACACTGAGTGATAGGGTGGATACCCTGTTTATAGTTGACAGCTGTCCAATGCTGCTTGACTTGTTGCTGGGCCTTGCTGCCCTGGCGATGCTCATGTTAAGATACGGAAAAAAAATAATCTAAATTATTCATATTTATATGAAAATGCAATTGAAACTCATTTAGTAATGAAGGTAATTAGTATATGATTCTGCCCTGTTCTTAAAATACTAAAGTAAAACTACAAGTACGAATTGTACATAGAACATTTACTCTAGTATTGCACTTGAGTTACTTACCACGTCTGCAGACCAAAGTCTTTCTGTGACCTTCGCCACATGCTGTGAGTCTGAACACAACACGTATAAAAAGTTAAAAACTGAACAAACTGGATTATATTCTGCAAGATCAGATAATTTGAAGGATGCTATATTGATATGTTCAGTATCAAAATGTTTTTGACTTGCTGCCAACACATCATCATCAGTATTTTGTGGATACAGGGTTGTCTATTGACTACTCTTTATTTGTTTCTATTGACTTCACTTTATCTCGCCATGTCCTCCCAAGTTGGTTTCTACTCCTCGATCTTCGGCACAATTCAGCTGCTGTGTCTACTGACATGTCCTTTCATCGGCTACATCATGGACTGGAGAATGAAGGAGTGTGAAGAGGGAAATGTCAACACACAAACTGAGAGGAGGTGTGAAGATGATTTGGTGGCTTGTCTTTAGGTTTAGTCACTGGGTTTCTAAGTTAAGACATTGTTGTCACATGTTAATCGTATGAGTTGAGGATTCTAATTTCCTCATGATCTGAAACTCTGCACAGCTCTTTAATATATGGTACTCCCCCCTTAGCCAATCAGATCCCCCCAAAAGAGACAGAAAGATCCAGAAAATGACCAATGCCATAAGAGCGTTCATCTTCACCAACCTCCTACTGGTCGCCTTTGGAATTATTTCCTTGATTGACAACCTACCTGTACAGGTTAGAAAGATATTACAGAGTCAGAGATTTAATGCATGCTCGAAACGTCACACATGAGAAGACCTGCTCTAAATCTGTGTCTGTGTTGCATTTGCTTTTAGATGGTGTCATTTGTTCTTCACACGATGGTGAGAGGATTTATCCACTCCTGCTGTGGAGGTCTCTACGCTGCTGTGTGAGTACTGCCTAATCAATATATTGGCATAAGCAATCTGAAATGCCCATGGATCATGTGAAATGAGAAAGACAGATAATTATCATCGCAGCTTACTGTTTACACAGTTAACTATTTTGTTAAAAAAAATGTCTGTTGCTTGGACTGTGAATAAAGACAGTCACTGGGAAGAAAATAGACGCTTTGCTTTCATTGCTTCCTTCCGATTATCATTTCCATCTACCATCCTGCTCTAGGTATCCAGCCAACCACTTTGGGACGCTAACAGGCTTGCAATCAATGATTAGTGCTGCTTTTGCCCTGCTCCAGCAGCCACTGTTCATACTGATGTTGGGACCCCTCAGTGGAGATCCCTACTGGGTAGGAGGCACACACACACACACACACACACACACACAGACATGACAAGAATATGCAAATACATACAACAGGTTTTATAATATAACATGTCTCTCCTTGCGACAGATCAATTTGGGCCTTCTCATCTTCTCCTTTACTGGCTTCCTGTTGCCAGGCTATCTGTTCTATCACCGTAGAAACCTGATCAGGGCAAAGGCTGAGCAGGAAAAGCTGGCTGTCAGCCAATCAGACAAAGAGCTTGCTCCTCTAAACCAATCAGCTAGTGAAGCTGATAAGAACCAAGCCAATGGGCTCACATCTAATGAAAACAGACCAAACGGTCATACAGTTTGACATCGACACTACCGAAGTGATCAACTTATATTACAGGGTTTTTTTATTACAGTACAAATGAGTAATAATGAGCATTCTGAGTACAAAAATGCATCCAGACTTGTTGTTTGAAAATCATAAAACTTTGTAAAAACATAAAAAGACAAAATTATACAATGCATTTCTTAGCTTTAAAGTTGTCTTTTCTTATTTAAAACAAAATAAATGTGAAACTGAGCCCCCCCCCCAAAAAAAAATGCCACGTACAGCTTGAGCAGGGTTTACATTAGATCAGGAGGTTACCCCAAGCTAACCATAATGTCAGGCTTTCCATTCAGGCCTATCTTTAACTTTTCACGAAATCCCATCATTTGATAATCTCTGTGGTTAGAACTAAGGTGCTGGTTTTCGTTGTTTGTCTGGATTCGCGTTTACGAGTGCCACTTGTGAGAATATCCGTGCATGTAATAGGCTGGTGAACTGCTTGATGGGAAAATATTTATTTTCCAAATATTTGGACAAATAAAAAAAAAGGACCATCCCAATATCCAGCTTAGTTTCTTAGGTTAATAAATGCACATTAAAACAGCATGGATGCAATTGCATAATGTAGAAGACAGACTTACTATTATGAGCTTTATTTGTTATTGCAACATAACAAGACAATTTAGACATGTTTTAAATGTCTACTTTAAGATTATTACTGCTAAATATAGAAACATAATTTGTAATCCTGAACAAATAGACAAATCATCACAATGAAACCTTTTATAAAGACGTATTTAAAACAAGACTGTATAATATGCTTTTCTTTGACTGAAATATCACAAGGGCTTGTGTGGCAATGTGTTCCCTACTGCTGCAAACCTTAACAGCATGTAAACAAGGTTCACAAGCAAGAAACTTCAGCGTTAGTAGAGTTGATTAGGCCTGAGTTGTCCCCCTGTGGTTCACCTTAATAATGCTTCACTGTAGTGATGTTGTCTATGGAAACACATTAGGAAAGACCAACTATACCTAGACCCTTATTTTAACTTTAAGAAGAGGATACCGTTGACCAAAAGTCTTGCGTAAGTTGTGATGTCAAGGTAACTGACCTAAAAACTATCAGCTACCATATTAACTCTGTTATTCTGTACTTGCCATAGAGCAACGTTTCTCTAGATATTAGTGATCATTTCACTTAGTAGCTTCTGATCTTGAAGTATCTACTTGGTGAATCAACATGGCGATCAGTCACAAGCAGTTTGAATGAGTTCTAGCAAACCACTGAATGGTCATTATCAGCCATTATCCTGCTGGTTCAGTGAGGCGCTTACAGACCTACCAGAAGGCCTGTAGGTGGTTATCATTCAAAAGCTTTAGATGACATCTAGCATCCACAAAACTGGCCCCACAAGAGTGAGAGACATTAGTTTGCTTCCCATTTTTAATGAAGTCATTGTTGTTACCATGAATCTTGTGCCTAAATCCAACCGTATTATTTGTGGGGTTGAAACTACCCAAACAATGGCTTTGGTACATGATATTACGTGATAACAACCTATTATGCTTACTGGCAGATAGAGCAGGGACTTACTTCCTCCTCTGTGTCTATGGAGCTGATAAGAACAGATAACAGCAAATGTTATAACATTGGGACCAGATGCCAAGCCCCTGTATATTTGGTAATATCTTACCTTATTTAGAGATGAGAAGATTTTACACTCATGTTTCTGTGTTTTTGTATGTTAATTTTAAAACACCAACTTCCAGTACGTTTAGAGTTCACAAATGAAGCTTTATCTTAAAATAACCGGTAGTTTTAAGGGAAATGAATATATTGCACTTTAAATTACCAGGTCTGGGTTTCAAATGGAGTAGGTTTACATTGGAACAACTGTGTGAGAAACCACACATTCACCAGTCCTGTGGTTATTGGTTTGATTCTTGGTTTCTCCTGTCACATGTTGAAATGTCTATGAGGAGGACTTTGAACCAGATTAATGTAGACCACGTACTATTCAATAAATATGGTCTTTCTAACATATAGTGCCCAAATTTGCTATTTATATTAATGGCATATCTCAATCTCAAAAATCTAAAATAGCTGGTCCATAAAAGAAAAGCAGAAGATGGAAACAAACATTTCCAAGAATGTCATTGTGAAAAAATGACCCCTATGTGCTCCATGATTCAGGCAGACATGTTTTCTTTTCCATTTTGGAGAAAATACTTAATTCCCATAATCTTCATCAGAACATTTAAACCACCACAAAAAGAAGAAAATTCAAGTTGCAGGGCAACAACAAATCAGTCGAGTTGTGAAACAAAGTTATTTGATGGAGACAGCTTTATGTAAATGATGGAAAGAGCAAAAGTGTTGGGGACAAAAGCGCTGTCTCACTGGACGTGAGACTGAACGTGGGGTGACTTTCTTTTGGTTAGATATTTATGGCTGGGAGTGGAAACCATATGGTGGCTTTTATTGATGGGGGATGGTACAGAGGAGCATTCTGGGTGCTCAAATTTTAACCTAATGCATCCAAACCCATTCAGTGACATTATCTCAACATTTCAAGACAGGGATGGAGAATCCTGGATTGACTAAAGCAATGACACACACACAAAAAAACTGATGGCAGCCACTGTAAAGAAGTGAGAGAGCACAAGTCATCCAGCCTTGAGGTCCTCTAATACCATCTTATGAACAGAACTGTTTCTTGAAATAACATCAGCATGTAGGGTAGCAGGCATCTGCTGAAAATGCAGATGGCTGCTATTTTGGCTCAGGACACCAAAATGGTGAATGCATTCTCACAATGCCACCAGAATGCAGACAACTCATACGTATCTGTTGAATGCCAGTATAAACAACATCCACAGACATACTTCACTGAAAATACAAGGTGTCTCCTGATGTCTCTAATGCTACAAGCAGTCAGTGATTGTCCCCAAAATATTAAATATGTCAATTTAGTTTCACTTTCTGTCCGATTTCAAATTTGCAAAACCTGAGTTAAAAGAACTAAAGTGTTTGTCCCTCACAGCACTCTCTATATATACATATACATATGTGTACACATTATTGTAAATTCATTAAAAATACTGTAGCTGAGACTTTTAGTATTTATATATCTGTTTCCTCAAACTTATGGTCTGGAGTTGGTACTAAAAACGGAGTACTGGACTGGGCAGAAACATAATTCTAAAAAACGTGATACTGTTGCATGTAATTTGAACATCCTAAAAACTAGGTTTTTAGTATCAGAAAATACTTTGATTAGAGCTTAAGTTGTTGTTAGAGGAACACTGAAGTTCCTCTAACAGAACTAAACTTTCACTGAAAGCCACCTGTCATCCTGTCAGCTTTATGTGCCAAAGCTTAACACACTAAACCACCTTTCTCACATTGTTTTTGTAATGATGGGATTGGATTCTTTAAACGTAATTTATTGTTAATTTGACTATTTAAAACTAATTTATAGTATTTTTTTAAGGGTGGCACATTAGCTCAGCCTTAGTTTAGATAGTAGGTACAGTCAGAGTTGCATATTATATTGTATATATGTTGTTGTTGTTTTTTTGTTTTTGTTTTTGTTTTTTGGTAAAATTGTTCTGGTGGTTGGCTGTTCTTTCCAGGTTCACCAGAATTATCTACACACTTTAGCCAATCACAGCTCTGATTGGGTCAGCGTTTCATATGGTGCAGATCTGGTCCTTTTGCCCCACAGGAAACAAAATTTAAACCCAAAATGTAAAAACTGGAATAAAAAGTGTGTAGAACAGTATTAAAAGGCATATTAGTGACTACAACGGCTTTTTTAATGCAATTCAAGAAGCATTTGAGTGTTTCCAAGCCAACATGACACAGTGAACACAGATTCTACTGGTTTATTGTGAATAATATGGACATGTGGGCACAACAGGCTTCTACTACAATGTGATGCGAAGAGGTTTTACGTTTTTTGGATAGATAATAGATGTAAAATAGCTGTAATGTATGTGTTTAGAAGTAGTGCCTTGTGTTCACACCTACAAATTGTAGGTGGTGTTTACGTGTCTTGATTTAAAGACTTTCTAGGTTTCCAAAAGGCACTAATTATTAGATGTGACATATATACTTATGTATGCTTTTATTGTATCCACTGTATGTTCTTTTATAACTTATGGAGTGATTAATAAAGCCTGCTGCTCACAATGGGCTCAACAGCCAGAGTGTTTAGTTATATAAAAATAATGACAAATTATAGATATTTCTCATCTCTAAAGACTAAATTATCAGACACGTAACATATAAAAAGATTTGTTTAGTGTAAATTACTGATTTGTGTCTTTGGTGTTTATTTTATTTCTGGATTTATTTTGCTTTGACTAGTTGCAAAGAACTATAAAGAATTCAAATAAAAATGTTGCAAATATGAAATCAAATTGTGTTATTGGTCATATTTGTATTATAGTACAGAAGGACATCTGCACTAATGGAATACACAAAACCATTAGCACCATCCATTAGAGCACAAACTGAAAGTGTCCTTGATGTGTAGCAACAAAAGACACCATAAGCAGCCAGAAACACAAGGAAACTTTCTGAGGCACCGGAGGTCAAATAGCGATTGAGAGCTGTGATGTGAACATCGGCCGAGAGAAAGAGAGACACACAGAGCCTGTGAACTTTGATGTGTGTAGAAACAGGTTCATGTAAAGTCCAGGAGAGACCACCAAGATGTCAAAACCAGGGAGAAGTCAGTGCACACGCAGAGGTCAGAAACCAGCAGGCAGACAAATCTGAATGTTAATATGAACTTTTCTGTAGATACAACAGTGAAAAGGGTTTTGGTAACCAGAGGTCCTAGAGGCCCCAACGTGCAAAACTCTCAAATCTTAACAAGGCATTGTGGGGAGCTGTGCGTTGAGCAAGTTGATTTATTAACATGATAAAGTCAAAGGATGAAACAAAGAGATATAAATAGCATCCAGGGGAGTAGCTAGCAGACAAGGTTAAAAAACGTAAACACACCTTTACCGATTTGTTCTCCTCATCCAGATTCAACAATGAAATGTGACACTGTGAATACATGGGATAAAGTTACAGCTCTGCTTCAGTAATTTCACTACAGTAGAAGTATAATAAAAACACATGAATGTCTCTGAGAAGTGTCATTTTGGCTTAACGCCAAACATGGTTAATTCCACTGCATGGACACGAATGTCAATGTTCAGGCGCGTCAACAGGAATGCACGAGCCCTATACTGGATGAATTTTAAAAATCCACACCTGTAAAGCTTGTTACCAACCCATTCCACACTTGCATACTGGAAATGAAATCCGTGGCGTGAGCATTAGCTTAACCCACAAATGAATGTGCACAAGTTTTTGCCCGTTTCAGGTGTTTTTTCCCAGGTCACCCACAGGTACCAGGATTCAGATGCATGTCCTCAGTAAAGATACTCAAAGTTCTTTCACACACATGATCAAACTGTGTGCACGAGATGGCTCAACAACTCAACAGTCGGAGCATTTTTATGAGCGTAGAAGCAAATAAACAGTCATTTCAGTCCAGCACTTAATTACACTCCTGTCTGAATGAACAGATGATAGTATCATAAATATCCCTCTGTACATGAACAAGTTTAGCTAAAATGTTGTTCAGTTGGTTGTTTTTATGTCCAAATAATCGTGTCCAAAATCACTCCCTAATCCCAGTGTAGTGCACTATATAACTATATTTACTGGTTCATCCTTTATTATTATACCGTATAGTGAGTAGTGAATAAGTAAATATCAATTCACTTATGGGAGGTGGTTGACTAACTGTGGTCTTTCTACATCTGCAGCTACGAGTACACATAATCATTATACTCATTTATTATGTTGTGTTGTCTTATTGGAATTGATTGTATTTCATTTGTGGATTTGGGATGACATAGGCCTATTGGTTACCGCATTTATGTTTAATATCTGTGACACATATTATGAGGTTTCCATGGCATCATGTTTTCATTGTTGTTTTTGTAGGATCTCAATTTAATAAACCAGTCAGTTAATTGTTCTGGTACAATTGTTCCTGAGATGTATATCTGTCTTACTTGCGATGATGCATATTGGATGTGAGATGAAATGTCAGCAATCAAACAAAAAAACGACAAGATAAAATTGTAAATCGTTTATCATGTGAGGCACTCATACAGAAAAACTGTTTTCTTTGTTTTACCCCCCTTTGGGAAATGGGTCATCATAGAATCATCCATTGTTTGCCCAATGCTACGATTGCCCCTTTAATTTCAGGGATTTGTGAATTCCCATGCCAACTGTCAAGGGGCTTCCACACACACACACACAAACACACGCACACACACACACACACAGACAAACACTGAATCTTTCTCTCTCATAGTGTAAGGACATTCATTCACATAATACATTCTCAACCCATTATTCTAACCCTGACAGAGATAACTATATAATAAAGATATGTTTTATTTAAAGACAAATTTTAAGTTATTCAAGGTCACTGTACATAAAAACCATCAGTGAAAAGACAGCACTAACAGAGCACAGCAATATTACTAAAACATAAGGATAAAAAAGACCTAAAAAAGGGCAAGTTACGGTCTCATCCATAGATCAGAAATAATAAACAGTTACAAATACATGAGTCTTAACGTGTTGTAGAAATAGGGATAAAGAATCTGTGTTCCGAATGTTTTCTGGAAGAGAATACCAGAGACGGGGAGCAGAGGGTGTGGAAAGAAGGCCCACTGTGGGAGAAGAATAGACATGAGAAGGTGTAAATAATCATCAGGGATCTGAATTCCCTGACCCAAGCGTTACCCTTACTCCAATCTAAACCTCTCATGCAGGAACACTCAAAGCTGCATGCCCGTTCTTTGCTGAGTGTTTTACCATCACTTGTTGGCCCAGAAGAAGGTGACATGAGCTGATGCAGCAGCTTGTCTTGACATTAGGTGGGTCACAGCCCTAATATGAGCCGTGCAGTAACTCTAACACTTAGTCTTAGTGTGGTAACACACCAAGTCTAACCAACTGCTGCGTCAGCGCACGTCGGCTTGGTCAGGGCTGGCAAGTGGCTGATTCAACATGTTGAAATGGCCAAAAGGCCATCCCCAGAAATTCCACCAGTAACAGCGGTGCAGGACACACTGCACAGAGTAGGCCGACGGACACTTACAACAGCTTACTTAGTACTTAGCAGCCCTCAAACAGCTTTTTGTGTGAGGAGTGACGACCACCCACATTTTGTCCTCACTTCAAACACACACACACAAAGCAATGAAGCACAATCCAGTGCCATGAGTTCCTGGTGGTAGGATTTCCAACTTGTTTTTGTGTGTGTGTTGATGAGGAGCCTGGTTGTGTGGTTTATCCTCATAGCCCCTGCTGTCATTTTAATCTCCTCTTTGTATACTCTGTGTATGCGTGTGGGGGGGGGACTCTATCCTGCACTGTGTGTGTGCACAAGTTTGCAATACTCTAAGTGCTTTAGTGTCCGCATAATGAGAATAAACATGCATGTGCCCAGCATACACACACACAGACAAACATACGTTACTGTGTCAGTGTGTCACATGAGAGGATTAAAACCTCATGTCAGGGACAGATTATGTGCCAACCCTTCTTAGTGACTTAGTGACAATAAAAATATATTACCAAGGCTCTTTATTATCTATTGAAACTCAGTCAACAAACCCTGGATTGCGTTTGTGTGTGCAGGGGAATAAATTTGATCACCATTTAGTTTTCTGTGTGCGTGTGTGTACGTGCGTTTGTGCGTGAGAGAGAGAGAGGGAGGGAGAGAGGGAGGGAGGGAGGAGGGAGGAGGGACGAAAGGTTGGGGGTCCTAGCTTGAGAAGCATTTGAATACGCTTGTAGCTTGATGGACACCCTTGTCGTCCAATCACTGCTATTTTTATTGCGACGATTCTGCTGCTGGAGCGTGTAGTACTGACAAGTCCCTCGGCCTCTGGGGTTGTCTTGGCCACCAACATACTGGATACAGCCTATGAGGAGAGCTTACAATTGTTCTGGGATTAACGTTATTTCACTTTGTTTTCCTCTTCTTCACTTCCGTGCTGGCGGAGTGGCCTGCAGACAAATGCCAGCTATTTCCAAGAAGAAGTTACAAAAGCCAAGCAGCGTCCACCTGAGCTAACAGTTGGCTAAGCTAGCTGCCTGTAGTAAAACAACGTTAGACGTTTCTGTGGCTGGCTAGCAAGCTAGCAATCAACCGTTTCTCTGTAAATTCGCTTGACGGTGGGAGTGCTAGCTGCTGCTTGCCCCACTGAATGGCCCGTGACGTTATGGGAAATGGATATAACGAATTGTCCATGTTGAATGTAACTCTGAGAGGAAATTACAAGCCCAAGGCGGAGAGACCCTGTTCAACGCTGGACAGTGAGCCATTGTAAAACCCCTTACAGGTGAGGCGAATCGTTAGCCTGCTGCTAACCAGGGCTAACCAATGGAGACCAGAGCAGCTCAGGGCTAGTTAATGATGTGAAGAATACGTCTCTGACACAGTGTGTCGCCCAACGTTACACCAGGAATATATTTCGCTTTGCTGTAAGGTGTTTGTGTAATACACATTAGAGTAGGTATGGCTAACGTTAGCTTACTAAAACTAGAATTTGCATGGGCGTTCTACAGCGCCAAGCGATTCGTTATCTCCACCCTAACACACTTTCGCTTTATCACGATGAAGTCGTCGTAATCACCGATCTAACGGAACAGAAGGGAACTAGCTTAGCGCCTGTGTTTCAACAATAGCTTAGCGGTATTTTCTTTTAGTCATCCCTGGTCCGTCACGTTATGATCGTCCTCGCCCAGCTATGTGTCCCCACCCCGGCTTCGCGATTGCTCATAGTCCAGCGTGGGCTGAACGTGGCTCATTTCTGCAGAACGTTATGTCTAATTCTGTTCTCTCAATTTGGCAAAGGGCTGTTTTTATTATTATTATTTATTAATAATCAAACACAGAATCCACTGCGTGATTTGATCGTGAATACCGCAAGGATTAAGAAAAAGGTCTCCGCGGAGTGTTCAAACGTGAAGAAGATGTGCACATCACAATCGCCACACTAAATGGTGGCAGTTCAGCGACTTTGGCTTGGCGTTCTGTGTCCCCAGATGCACGTTTTCGATCTGTGCAGTCCTAGCGACATCGTGTCCACTGAGCTGTCAAACCGAGCGCGGCTGGACTGTTTGACTCAATCAGCTGAGGGTTTCGTGTCACCTGGCTCAGCTGTAAATGTCAAGCATCCTCCTGACTACGTTTCAGACGTTAGTAAACGTTCTGTTCAAGCCATTTTAAATTAGAATTCAATATGGGTAAAGTATAAAGGCATATAATCAATATCAGCCCAGAATTGGAGACTTGTGGCATCTACGGGCAAAAAGCGTCGGCTTGTCGGTTTGGTGCACTGACACTCATACTGCTGCTGCCGTGACTGCAGCGGGCCATACACACCCAGTATTTATGCACAAGGCTATACTTGCTGCTAAGGCTGTGGGCTCATTTAGGAGTGCAAGGAGCTACATTGTGTCTGGGGATTATCCTAACATTTACAGGAGGTTGTTAGAGATTAATGTCTGATGGAGAAAGGAAGCCATGTTTTAAAACAAGTGGGGAACAGATGAGAGTGTATGGGAGAATAAGGAAATGCATATGTTGGATCTTTCCTTAAAGTACACAGAATTACTTCATAATGTGTTTAGGCTCTCACTGTGTTAAGCTGGGATTTATTATCAAAATTTTGAATTCTAGATTTTAAAGCAATCAGAGAGCGTTTGCCAGTTTTTGGTACCAAGTCATATGACAGGGTTACAGACCTACTGTTAGGCCACATAGACGTCTTTATTCTGCAATCATAGCCCTTCTCATTCATTTCAATAGGGAAGTGCATTCTGCAACAAGCACAGGAACCACAAGAGAGTTAAGTGACCTGATTTAAGTTTTGTCACCATGTGTAGTCTTTTTTTTTTTTTTTAAATGTAAATCCTTTATGTCAACAGTTTTATGACCACAGATAAAACAGTTGCATCCAGAGCAACCTTTACAAAGTTTTATGATAATGTCTGAGTAATACAAACGACTGTGCTGCTTTTTTCTCTAATAAGTTTAAAATACATATCTGTCTCTCCAACTGTGCCTACCGCTCTGTGGTTTGTTGTTTTGGCTCACTGTACATATGCACGCAGGGAAATGTCTTATCTGATCTGACATGTAGGCTGACAGCTAGAGGTGTGGGTTGCCTATCGCAATCCACCTCTTGTCATGCAGACTGGATGAACTAGAATACCTAAAGCAGAGCACCACTCTTGTTAACTACACTTGTTCAGACATGTTAATAAGACCATAGGATTTTTCACTCAACTTCCTTGACTTTGTAGAGTTTATATAAGCTGTAATTCCAGTGCAGATAGAGAGAGAGGGCAGTTTATGCTGATCAATGCAACAGCACCATCCATCATGCCTGTCCAGGATGGATACATTCATCTAGTTATTGTTGATAAAGAGTCTCTAAAGTGAACAACTGTCTGTACAGAGTCTATCACTGCAAACATTGTTCTGTTCTGCTGAGCTGTAGCTACAGGCCGGCTGTAGCTTTACTGAAACTCGGTGGTCCTGAACAGCAGAAGTGTGTCAATACTGTCTGTCTAAACATGCCATATATTGGTTACCTACAAATGCAATAATTCTAAGACTATACTTAGTTTACCTCCTGGCTTTTTGTGAGGCAGGTTACTTTTCTGTAAGGTCACTGAAAACAAATCTTCTTGTTGGCATCTTTACTGATTGAGCATTGCCCAGAGTTGATTTGATTAAAAAGTCAAAATGAATGTATCTTGTCTCTGCCTTAATGACTTTATTGTATAGCTTCCTTTGGGGCACTAAAAGGCTAAAAAGGGGCTCATGCATGCTAGCTGGCTTGATGTGGGAGGTGGCTCAAAATCCCACATTAACTGCAGTTATGTACTTTAAGGTGGCATGTTTCATTTGCTAGTCTAGTGTCACCTAGTGTATTTGTCAATTATTCGGCGGAGGAAACTCTGACCAAACCACCTTTTCTCTCTCCTTTCAACACACGCAGACAATTAAAAAACCATAACATAAGGGCACGTAAAACTCAGCACATTTACAGTGTCTACATGCTGAAAGTATAAAGTCTTCTGCTGCAAACATATTCCGTCCCTTTATCCCAAATCCAGGATCACAACACTCAAAATTTTTAGTGATCTCACATCTAGAAGCATTTTGTCCCCGGCATCAACAGGATACCCTTCATAAATTATTTTACCTTTGCGTGTTGATCTCACAACAACCCAGGTTTATTGCACTAACAGGCAAATGCACGCTAACCTAACAGCAGTGGTTAGGTAAGTAGCATGTGTCGAGCACAATCAGATTAGTTTATTTGGAAAATGATTTTTTAAATATAATTGTTTGTTGTAAAAATTTGTTTGAGTTTACAAATCAACCTCAGCTTGATCTTGGTAGAATTGATTACTGAACCACCACTTGCAAATGAACATAAAAGCACAATCGTGTTGATTAATCCAAGGACCTAATCTAGCAACTCAAAGTTCCCTCTAGGGTGGGTCACAATTCCTGATTTTTTTTTTTTTTTTTTTTTTTAAAAAAAAATCAATTGTGTATAAAATCAAGCTGATTCTCTATTTTTCTCTTTTTTTCAATTTTTTTACATTAATTAATTACACCTAAATTAATTTGGCTTAAAACAAAAACACTTAGCAGGCATTTAAACATATGGCTACAAAACTCTGCTATGTCTAGTAGTGGCAAATATAATGACCTGCCAGTTGAAGCCGAACATGTTAATAACGTGTTTAGGACAACACACCTCCACAAACTGCAGCTTCATCAGAGGCCAGCTACAACCAGGTACATTTCATCCAGATGTGTGACATTCAAAGATACAGCTGCCCAGTCATTGTATGCTCAGATTTTAGTATGCTCAGATTTTAGAGGCCATTCATTTTTCTTTCCTGGTAACTTACAATAACTAATGTGATAAATGCAGAGAGTAAATGAGTAAACCAAGATCATGTTGTTTAAAATACATTAATGTCAGGCAGCAAAGTCCCTGCTTTGTATTTAGCAGGAACCAGGACGGTCCTAATTATCTCTCACCCCGCTGAACTCTGTCACAGCCTATTTGCACAAAGTTTAGGATTCTTTGGCATCATTATAAAAAAGGGATTCATCTTTTTGTATATCTTAAAGGTCTAGATTGTGTACTCTTATGGAATACGCCTTTTTAGTGTGAGTGTTTTTTCCATGCATACAAAAATGAGAAAATGTTGCTGGATGTTTAATAGGCTGCAATGCATTTTGTTATGATAAATAGCATCAGAGTTTAGTGCCTTTTTGCTAACGTCAGTGTCTGAAAACGTCCCCTTGCTGGTAAAGCCAATTTAATTTCAGTCACAAACTGCCATTTTCATTTACCTATGCAGCAGAAAGCTGCACCCTAGTGTGGTACTATGATAAAGAGGAGCACCAGCAGGTCTGTGACAGGGCTTCTTTTTGCCATGATTTGCTCATCTTCTTAGGACTGTTCACTGTTCATATGTGTGTGTTTTCCCTGTTGTGGCCCTACATGTAAGCTATGTCACTAAATTACTGTGGGCTAATTGGATAATTGTGCAGCAAAGTAGATGCAGATGCAAAACTTTTGTCAAATACTTTCATCTATGTCAAATCAGTTTTTATTCCATTAATTAATAATTTTACTGCACAGCTATAGTAAATACATTCATTTGACTGATGTTTGAATGATGGTATTCAAACACAAATCAATGAGATTGTGATTGCCTTGGGGTCTGCATTTAACCAGTCACTGTCAGCCCCATACACACTGGCTAAACAATTTTTACTCTTCGTTACATTCTAACCCTGGGTAAGAGACTTGATGTAGATTTTAAAACTACTGAACAGGAACTTGGTGTCTTTAGTGTCTTGTTCCTGTGGTCTGAACTGAGGTTGATTTTCTGACTTCCTTAAAATGGAAAGTCCCTGCAGTGGAAACATCTTAAACATGCAGAGAATTGTTTTCTAGTAAAGTATTGTTTTGCCTGAAGTTGTTGTCAAGCACTACTGATTGTTAAAGTTCGGTTAAAATTGAACTCTCAAATTGTATTGTATGAATGAAAACATGCTATATGAAGTGTACCGTAGATGATAATGAGTAGTTGTGTAAAATGTCAGCAAAAACTAAAATCAATGCAATTCAACTTTAGTTGTACAACGCCATTTCACAACAAATTAATCTCAAGGCACTTCTATATAATATAATAAAGTCTAGACTATACAGACATTTAGAGAACCCAACAATTCCACCTTGAACAGCTATAGGGAACAGTGAAAAGGAAAAACTCCCTTTTAACGAAAGAAACCTCCAGCAGAACCAGGCTCAGGGTGTGCAGCCATCTGCCTTGACCGGTTGGGCTGAGTGGAAAACATTAGGCAGGTTGGTAGGACCAGTAGCTGCGCACTGGAAGACCCACAGCTCCAAAGCCAGGGACAACTGAAGACAGGGAGAAAGATCTAGTTTTAATCTAATCTAGTATTGCACTGGGTGAATGGACTGCAGGAAAACACAATACAGTAACATTCTAGCCCATTTGTTATCCTATTTTATTTTAAGTATATGTTTTGGCACTCTTTAATAACTCCTTCCTTTTTTCATATTGCTATTGTAGGTGCAGCAGCCTGGCTGACCAACACTTACTTCTGTGACCCTGGACTTTGTTTCATCCTAATCTACAAAGTGAGCAGGCCATTAGTCAGCGCTGGATGGGGACGGGTGCTACCATTCTTTTGTGGTGGAAAGGAATCATACCAAAACACGTCAACATAAAATATGGCCCAAGGTGTCTCCATTTTCCATCAATAAGTTCATCACCTTTTAACTAAGTCCTCTTTTGGCTCCAGAGTGGCTGTACGGGACCTAAGGAATTGATGCGAGAGGGTGTTTTCTCCGCTGTAGAAGGAAGCAAGGCCCAGGAAGCCTCTGCAGAAGAGGGCAAAAAGAAAACAGCCGCTGGCTGGGACGCCAATGGTTATATAACTCAGCAGGTTTGGCTGTCTACTACTACAGTGGAACAAGAAGCGGAGTAGTTCTATGTTGGCATTGTTGGCTGAAATATGAGATAATACCCTTATCAGCTGTCTTTGTCTTTCTCTCACACACACGGTGCTGCAGAACAACAACATTTTAGCTGTTACTCAATTGTTTCATTTACATGGATACTAATGGATGTTCCACTGGATATACGCCCAAATGTGTCAGAAAAAACTACACCATCACTTTCTCCTTTCATTTTTACAATCACATCCCTGGTGCAACTGGAAGGTGAGGTGGTTTGAGTCAGCCACCGGAACGGTTTAGGGATGCCCCGACACAGGAAAACCAGGCTACTCCACTGGCCCGCTTACAGACTGCTCTTTCTAATACGAGTCTTGGACTGAAAGCTGATTGTCTTCAGTGACATCACAGTATTGTCATTATTTTTATCGACAGACTTTTTCCTCACATAGCTACAGCTGCCCAGACTATTGATCTGCTGTTGCTGAAAACCTGAAAACATTAAGTTAGAGTAAATAGAGTAAACTTATTCCAACTTTAGGGAAGTCTGAGGAAGGAAAAGGGAAAGCCAAATCAGATTTTCACCACAGACTTTTTTTTTGTTAAAGCTTTATCTTTGTTTCCTCCATCATCATCTAATTTCTTGCTTCGGCTTTGTTCCATATTAAATCTTCAACTACCAAAACAGGCTTACCTCTGCCAACTCTTGTACCTCACCAAAGTCCCTTTTTTAGACCAGTCAAATCAATCTGGACCAGGTTCATTTTCATCAGTATTTGAACTTGTGCAGGGCCAAATCACTAAAGAACCAAATCATTGTGTTTAAACAATAGGGTCCAAGTCCTTTTTTAAAAGATTTACCAGTCATGTTTTCTTTAACTGCAGTGATTTTCACCAAGCCTTTGTTCACCTTGCCATAAAAGGAGTGGATTTTCTTTTTTTACAGACTGATTTTACTGGAAACTGTCCCTGAAGAATGTTCAGTTTCTGATGTACAACCATTGTTGTGTATTTGCTTGCAACTCGGCTAGACAGAGCTGTTTGGTTTATAGGTTTAAACCCTCTTCACACCTGTTTTTCTGCCTCACAGGGCTTTTACAGGGACACATGTAAGCTACTGTTAATCCCTTACACCATAGATCTGGATTGACCTAAGAAGGGTTCCCTACCCCTCCCAAATTGCGTGGAAGTGTTTTCCATGTAAAAGACTGTTCAGCATTTCATCTTTGTAAGAAATCTTGTTGACATTTTTTTTTTTGTTGGTCATTTGTTATTTTTACTCAAAAACTGCAAATTCCTCAATACACCAAGAGAAACATTCAACTTTGACTGATTAAGCCCTTGGGATAACAGTTGTTCCAACCTCCAACCACATCCAACCACACGGGAAGTGATGCCAGGTGGCAGCAGCAAAAGTGGAGGGCGGGGTCCATCCTCATCGCCCCTCCCCCACACAGTTGTCCCGCCCAGCAGACCCCTGCGACCATCCCGCTACGTCCCTGTGTCTGCAGCTACTTTCTTCCTTGTTGGCTCCACCACGCTGTTCTTTTGCTTCACGTAAGTTGCAACAGTGCATTAGTCGCACGCACTCACATATTCAGACCTGACCTGTGTTGAAACAGAAAGCTATATTATAACAGACTTGAGCAGGGCCCTGTTCTTGATGGAATTGGTGACGATTCAACACAAGCATTGGTTATTCTGATCTGGAGCTGCTTTTAGGGCTATATATGCTATAATTTGCCTTCATAAATATCTTTCTATCAGCAGTGCAACTGTCACTGGTGTGTAATTAAATGGTGTTTCAGAAAATTATCAGCAACTCAGCATTTCCCTCAACTTTTCTGAGCATTTGAGTGTCTTTCATCTTATTGTTTTGGTTCTTTGGCCCACAGCTCAACAATTTTGGTTTGGTAGGTTTTGCTGCTCTGATCAGCATTCCAGCCACAGCAGTCAGTTGTTTAAAGCTTGGCACAGTCACACACAGTCTAAATGACTGTCAAAGACCAAATAGCATTCATTACTGGCCCAACTTGCATAATAAGGTTCTGTTAAAGTCAGTTTACCTTTCCAGGGAAATCAGAACAACATGTCGCGGAGAGTTAATAGTAGATGGGTTAAATTTTAGCTTCATTGCCCAGTTGGACTTTTTTTAAAGTGGATTTTTAGCTTTAGATTAAAGCTGTTGCTGTTAAAGTCCTGCTGTACATCTTAACCCCAATGTGACCCTAAGCAGAGAAGAGCGTTAGGGGTAATTGTAGGCTGATAAGACAACATACACACAACCTGTGTGGAGTTAAGTGTCGAGTGAGTGAGAAGACAAGAAAGTAGGAGATATAAGGAGCTCTTGTCCATCTTCTTCTCCACCTCTGAGTTCAGAGGTTCTGAGTTCTGAGTTGAATGTATTGATTTGTTTACATTGGGAAAAATTTTGAAATTGTTGTCTGCTAAAAGTGACATTATTCTGAGTGAACATGTAAGTCCCATCATACAGGTATAATAGAAGCACCTATTCAAACTAGTGCTTTCCTTGAATGTGTGACGATTAATATATTTGTTCTGTGGGCCTAATGTAAAACACGATAAAGTTTTTCCAAAATGTGTGACCTACACTCTGTACTGTCCCCTGGATGCATCTTGATAGATAGAACCACTCAGTGGCTTTGCTTTAACTAAACATTGTGCACAAAAGCTTATGAAAATTTCCTGTCCATCTAGCATCAAGAGATTCAAAATAGAAGAAGAAATATCCATTGAGCTGTTTGACTGTCTTGGCACTGAGCCTCTGTCACACATCAGTACAACCACAAATTGACTGGCAGGTTAACTCCTGCTGGCAGCTTACTCTTCTGTTTGAGATCCAATTTTTTGTAAGCTCATAAAACACTCGTACCAAAGCTCTAAAACCCCACACTTTACAGTTTGGACAGCCCTAAATCAAATATCTCATAATGTTACCTGCATACTGAAGGTTTTTTCCCTAAAAGAGTCAAAAAGACTCTGGTTTTTAGTTTATGCAATTGATTTTAACTTTAAATATAAGTTTTTCCTTAGTAAAAACTGTTAGAGAACATTTGAAGTTTACTCCATAGCCCATTGTAGCTTGTTTTTGGAATATATAAGGCACTTCTGTGGGATGAAAGAGACATAATGATCATGAAGTGATGCCTCCATGCGTTTAAATCAAAATCTGCTCACATCAGACTAAAACTGAAACTAACCCAAAGTGACCTGTAAGAGTCTAACTTTAACAAATTCACACACTTGGCGCTGTGTAAGTACCTGCTGCTTCTGTTCTTCCTTTTCTCACTGTTTTTTTTCCCCCAGTCGGTCAGCTGGAATGAAATTACACTTAACATTTCTAAACAGGCTACTGTGTGTCCTACATGTAGTTCAGTTTTGTTTGATACATGTTTTTTTTTAAAAACAAATTTAATAATGAACAAAAATTTAAAGCCCAATGATCGCTGTTATTCAAACTACTGGCACAGTCTGCTGCCTATGATGGATTTCATTGTGTTTGTAAACTCACTAGCCATGGAGGGGTCACCAACCATCGATGTCCAGAGCCTTTTCCTACTTAGATGGATGTGAACATCAATTTAATTACTTCCTTGACAAACCTGGCCGATTTGTGTCGGACATTTTTAATAGTTGTGACTGCTGTTGTGAGTTTATCATGAGCTCTAAAGCGGCGTGCCAACATTTCTGGTTGTGTTTCTACTTATTCTCACAAAAAAAATCTACTGTCAGGGTGAATTACCCAAACAAAGTTCCCTACAAAGGTGCTGGGCAGAGAGCAGGGTAGATAACCATAGAGATACACTGGCACTGACAACTTTTTCTGTCTTTTATTTTGGATTGTATTGGTATGTGTGTGGTTCTGTATTTGCATTTGGTTACTGTTGGCTGCTAGATAAATTACCCCATGGGTATAATTAAGTTTACCCCGACCATAACCTTAACTTCATTTATATATGAATAAAACCTCTGGCAGGCAGTTGGGCTGGTTCTTTTATTGTCCTTGAGATTATACAACAGAGATGGTTACTAAAAGGGCAAATTAATTTCTTAAAATTTGGTCAAATTTGCCTGAGACAGTTGCCTTGGGTATGACTGGAATCAGCTGGGAGTAAAATCTTACTTGAACTGATAAAGTCATCTTAAATGCAACATATTTAGAGATCTTGAAACTTTATTTTAAGGAATAATTTGCAGTTCTCATGCCTCTTGAATTCTATACTGTATATATAGTCTACTCCACTACCTTGTGGGTATACAAATATAGTACATTAAAGTAGCGACAATGATTTGCATCATATTTAGCTATGTTGTCTCCCCAGAGTTAGCTCTGTAGCTTGAAGGATAAACATGAGAAGCACAAGCTTTGAGGCAAATTATGAATAAGTTTGTGGCCCACTGCTCTTCCACAGAGTCTTTGATTAGTTGCTGGAAAATGTTGGTTTGGCTAACTGGTCGCTGTGTTTTTAACCATATCTTCATGTCAGTCTTTCATAAGTACCATATACATGTAGGGTGCATTGACATTCCTGAAAATATCTGAGAACAAACAGACAGATGACAGATGCAAAGTCAGCATTGTTGTGGGCTGTCATCATTTATCGTGCTGACACCCCATTTCAGATAGGGTCTGTGTGTTTGGTTGTCTAAGTGTGTGAGAAAATAAGAAATAATGTTAAGTGGTAGTGTGTATGAAGCTGTGTCCGTGGGAGAAACCACATGTGTGCAGTGTAAATCTGAGGAAGTCAGATTGACAGGTGCCTGTGTGCGGATGTATGCATGTGGCCCCTGCCTGCCGGTGTATTTGAGCATATGTGAAAAAATCTAAACACTGTATGTGTGTGTAGTCAGTGTGGTGGGCAGACGGCTTTGTGCTTTAGATTAGTGAGGAGAAAATAGGCCAACATCTGTCACTCTGACAAAAGCCCATCATCCAGGCTCTCACAGTTTCTTTCTCCCTCAGTCTGTTCATGTTTATATCCCTGCAGCTGCTCTCACTGTCTCTTATTTTCTCACCAGTCAGTTAATACAACACTACACGAAAAAGTTTAAAAACCTAGTATATCTGAAAAAATGCGAGATAACACAAACAGAAAGAAATCTCCTTGGAGACCATGTCGCAGTAGTATGGTTAGTAGTAATCCATTTTGACATGTTGGCTTGGTATTTTATTGGAATATTTGGAATATGGACTTGTAGTTGGGCAAAACCCATAACAGCACCTTTTTTTACATTAACTGTCAAAACCCTACTTTGGCAAACAAAACAGTTTGACCCTTTAGGAAACACCAGCATGTTGCCCTAAATTAAACCAGCTCAGTGTATGAAAGTAGGAGTTACTGTAAGTGCTAAATATTCACTAGTGTCTGCATTTTAAGCCATGGGAAAAACTGTGCGTTTATTTTCAGTTCTATCCCAACTGCATTTCGTGAACTTTCTGATTGATTAGATTTTGGTGGCCAAAGGTCAGGGTCACTGAGCTCATGACTTGCGTTATTGTCAAAGCTGTATCTGTAGTGTCTGTCTGTTGATCAGGATCTTTTCAGCACCACAGTCCCAGTCTCCTTTCAATGGAATTATCTTTATTTTCTTTCCTCTTATTTTAGGTGTCCATGGCTTTCAGAGCGTTTCTCTGTAGCTGTGCCCATCTACAATGGAGTTATCTTCCTATTTGTTTTGGCTAACTTCTGTATGGCCACCTTCATGGACCCTGGGATCTTCCCAAGAGGTAAGTGGACGGATGTTATGTATGTGTGTCATACAAACCTATAAGAACAGCTGTTGAATGTGATGCTTTTTTTCATAGTGGTCAAATTGCATGATTGCACACTGGCCCAAAATACAATTTTTTTTCTTTAGAGAATCATTGGAAAGGAGTGGCTATTTTCAAAGTTTACCACATGACCTTTCATTTCTTTGTTGATTGTCTCTGATTTACTTAACCAAATTGTTGGTAAGTCAGTGGAAAAATAAACTTGAGTTCAACACTTGATTTGATTTGATTTGGTTTGATTTTTAAATAAAATCAGCATTCACAGCAGCTAATTGACTGGTGCTTAAATCGGCTTGTAGTTAACTGATGACAGATCTGAGGAGTAATTTAAGGATTATTACTGGGTACAGACACTTCAAGATGTCACAATCCTCTATTATGTGCAGCGCTGTGTACATAATGAAAAAGGTCACAGTCTGCTGTTCTCACTGTACAGCCGAAGAGGATGAGGACAAGGAGGATGATTTCCGTGCTCCCCTCTACAAGACTGTGGAGATCAGAGGGATCCAGGTCAGGATGAAGTGGTGTTCAACTTGCCGCTTCTACAGGCCTCCTCGGTGTTCCCACTGCTCCGTCTGTGACAACTGTGTAGAGGTGCGCTCACACTCACCTGTTGACTGTTAACAGTCCTTCAGAGTGTTGTTCATATGTGCTGTTTGAATAAACCATAACCATTAAAGGACTGTGGTATAATCTATCTTTGATCGTTTTGACAGAAAGGCATACACAGTTTGTCTCCCAAAACTGGTTTTATTTGATAGTTGTTGGTGGTTAGTGGAGAATCACTCCAGAGTCATCTTTGCATCCTGACCCAAAATTTTATTAAGGTGTTTTTTAAGAGGCTGCTGGTTTCACAGTATCTCAGTATTTTTTTATGCATGCCTTGGCCTTTACATAAGTGTGTGCAAGTATCAAAAATGGCTCTTAATCTGTCCAAATTATTTCGTTTTTCCATCAGTCTGACCTTTAAAACTTGAATGTGCATTAATATTATGCTTTTGTAGGGTTGTTGTTTTGGATTGATTTACTTTTGGCTGTAGGTGTCTCTTTATAAACTGACAAGTGAGTGAAAATGTATTAATTTCTGCAACAGAAATGGCAGAGGGAGGGGTTAATGAGGGAGTGTAGGCTCCTGTCATTCTTAATGCCAACCAGAACTTTCTCAGGTGAAGATTTGTAGTAAATTGGGGTGAATGATTACAGACAGCTTTCAGTTAAGCACATTCATCAACCCAACATGCTTCCTGTGAAAACCACAGCAGTGGATAAGAGATCTCAGGCAGAGCCAGTATTACTGTTTTTGTAAAAGTTCTACCTGTTGACCATGTGTGCTGGTGAACTATTTTATTGGATTTTTACTTGTTTTTTTTGTCCTGATGTTCATACAGTAAAAGTTGAAGCGTAGCAACATTGGCAGTGGTGTTTGACCTCACCTAGGCTTCCTCTGTCGAGCATTACTTTAAATGTGTAGATTCCAGCGATTGCAAACAAGACTCAGTCTCCCCTCTGTTTGGTTAGAGCCTGTTTAACAAACAATATGCAGAAAGCATCCACTCTGAGAAAGGTTTCACTCCAAAATATTGGAATGTCGTCAGTTAAAATTGACTAAACTGAGCTGCTGTCTGACATTTTAGGTTGCTTCCTGTTATCCACTCACTTTACAGGGTCTGTAATGAAATATGGAGTTGCTAAGAACTGTTTTCATGATTGGCAGTGTAGACACATTACATTAATGAGTTAACTTTCTTCTAACTCTTACAATGCAGGACTTCGACCACCACTGTCCGTGGGTGAACAACTGCATTGGCAGGAGAAACTACCGCTACTTCTTCCTGTTCCTTCTGTCTCTGACTGCGCACATCATGGCCGTGTTTGGCTTTGGCCTGCTCTTCATTCTCTACCATCGGCAGAACATTGACCGGCTGCATGCCATTGTCACGTATCCTTCAAGGACTTTCTTTTTTTTTTATTATTATGGTAGAATAAATTCTCCTTGGCTTCATAATGTTTTTGTTATAGTTGTATCAGATTTCCTGAGTGGGGTTGGGGGTAAGTAATAGGCAAGGCTCCCATGCATCCTGGAAAACCTGGATTTTGTTCATTCCAATTTTCCAGTCATGAAACATTTGAAAACATTGCATTGCCCTGGAAAAAGTATTTCATTTTGCTGAGTGCAAATATTAACAATATATATTGTAAAATAATATTTCAAAACATTAGCTGGATCTTGGTCCCTTCAAACCAGCCCTGCGAGATGTAAAAGGAAGCAACTTGCTTGGGAACTTAACATCACTAGATATAAAAAATAAGTTTTTGCCGTGTAAGCAGGGCAAGCTGCCATGCTTGTACCACAGTAGGAAAACACTAAATCTGGCCCAGTGTAGTCTGAATGAAGGCAAAGAAAAGGCTGTCAAACAGACATTGTTTCATAAAGGCACCACCAAGAGGTCTTGTGGAGTCCATCATTCTATGGGTCAAATATGATTGGTTGCACGTTAGTAGGCAGTTGGTTTTAATGTTGTTGCTTATCAGGGTAGTTTTAATATACACTAATTTTAATCTTACATACCAGCCTTGTATCAAAATATCCTTGAAGAGTGGGAGTCCTTTTTGCTTTAAGGAATTGCGAATGGTACTAAACAATTTCAGGTGTGAGAGGGAACCATTTTTACCTTTTTGCCTTCATTTGATGGTAAAAAGTCTAAGAACACAGGAAACAAAGCAATGACATGTAAGAGGCAATTTATACGTACATGCCAGGTGGGAGCCAATGCCACGGACCTAGACGTGCTGATCCCAGGCTTGTTCTTAGAACGTGGAATGTCAACTCTTTGTCACAGAAGAAGTGGGAGCTGGTGTTGAGGTCGAGCAGTACCTACGTATAGTATAGGGCGCATAGTTAGACTTACCTCAACATATAGCACTGGTTTTGGACCCACACTCCTAAGCCCCTTTCAGAGATTATCTGGACTTTAACCAACCAGCTCCCTTGTGCAAACCCTGGGTTATCTCCTGTCGAGCTCATTTGGGACTAAATGTGGTAATACTCCGGAAGTTTCACCATGAGTGAGTGGGCCATGCTGCGAAACTGGACAAATACAAACACCCAAAGGTGAAAGAACTCAAACTTACACTTCAAATACATCTAAATACATTTACTATTGATATTAATGCAACAACAGCCAAAATTGCTAATGAGTATGTAGTGTCGTCCGCCATCGCCATCAAAGAAAACAAATACTTTGCTTTGCATCATGTCCCGCTCCTGCTCAAGTGCCCAAGCACCAACCCTTCCCCAATTATATGGAGTATTGTTTCAAAAGTGAGAATGCATCTCGCCCGGAAAATATCTCTCAAAGTTGGCTAGATGTCTGAAAGGGAAACGGTGTCTCTAAAGATGTCAGTGGTATGTAGTGCTTTTCTACCTTGCTCCAATTCTCATTCACTCACTTGCACTCACAATTACGCACATACTCATGTCTTTCCAAGGAGAGGCTATCGAGAAGGACTTTGGATTGGCCTCAAAGGGAGTTATAGCAAATCATTCAGTGGGAGAAAAACACCAGAAAGGGAAAAGCAGGGCTTCCCACAGATGTCCAACAGAGATGAGAGGTTCTGTTGGTGTACAGTATAATCCTACAGTTGTTGGTTCGATCCCCTGCTCCTCTGGTCAAATGCTCAAGTGTCTTTGAGCAAGACACTGAACTCCAAGTTAGTTGCTCTCGCTGAGCGTCGGCCAGCTGCATAGCATCGGTGCATAAATGTGTGTGTGATTGTGAGTGTGATTTAGCTAGATAAGAAGCAGTATAAAGCACTTTGAGGACCAACAGGTAGAAAAGAGCAGAACAGTCACTATCTTGCTTTAAAAGTTGGGGTTTTGAGACATTCCTTGACTCTTGTGCTCTCAGGCTGGCTGTAATGTGTGTTGCAGGCCTGTTCTTTATCCCTGTTGCTGGCCTCACTGGTTTTCACATTGTGCTTGTGGCCAGAGGCAGGACTACCAATGAACAGGTGGGTATCCCAGTGTTTGGTACTAGTATCAGTGACCCAGAAATTATTATATATTTTTACCATCTATAATTTATTTACAACGTATTTAAGTATTCAAGCTGCAGCTCATTTTAGTTTATATACATATTTTTTATTTTTGATGTCTTCTATTTGTTTTGTCTTTTTGTTTGTTTGTTCTCGTGGTCCATCACCTTATGTTAATTCTTATTTTCTTAAATATTTCTGTTATCTTTTCTTTCTGCAGGTGACAGGAAAGTTTAGAGGAGGCGTAAACCCTTTCACCAATGGATGCTGGAAGAATGTCTCTCATGTCCTCTGCAGCTCACAAGCACCCAGGTGGCTGTTTGGTTTCTTTTGTGTGTTTTTTTTCTTTTTTTTTTTGAGTTATTTAGCTATTTGTCTTTTGTCAACTTGTAATACCTATTGCAGTTTTATAAAGACGTGTCTATCCCCTCCTTAGAATTGGTGTAATGCAAAGCACCAACCATTTCTACAACTTGCTCAGTACACACTATGTAAAGAAAGAAGGTTTTGAACTGATACATTTTCTGCAATTTCTGAAAGTTACAGCCTGAAAGTTTCAGAATCAATGCTGTGGAATTGGGTCAAACCAATTACTGAAATGAATGGACTCTCATAGCTCTGCCATATACACACATTTAAGATCAGATGATCTTCCACAATAAACACATGAATGTAATCTTTACCTAATTTGTTAAACAGGGCTCCCAATAGCTACTAGTTTCAGGCTTTAACTTTCAGAGATTGCAGAAAATGTATCATTTCAAAGTGTCAAAACCTTCTATACACTATGGGAACTAAAACTCCCATCGCCATTGTGTATGTGTGTACCAAATTACTTTTTGAGTCACCACTTTGGATAAAAGCGTCTGCCAAATGACTAAATGTTTAATGGAAATGTAAAATGTAATTAACAGGGTGACAGTTCTATTTTCAGGACTTCTGAAATTCAGATCACATTTGAGGTCATATTTATGCAGTAACTGAGACAGTTATACAGGGTTAACAAACTTTCAGGCATCACTTCATGAAGTGTTACAACTAGTAGAAAGCTAATTGAAATATAATATTCAGCATTTAATGTGTGGAAATCTAAAATCTCTAGGGCATGTACACTAGCAACAGATTATCCAGTCAGTAGAAGAGATTGTGCTTAATATGAATTAAACTTTTGGAGAAGAGCTGCTTATTCACAAAATTTGGGTTAGGTCAGGGAGGTAATTAAGGATTTTCAATGTTTCTACTGACTTTTTTTGTGAAGGCCACATAAGTCATCTCCTGTACTTTACTGTAGATGTTAATCCTGTGCAAAAGTTAGTATCCCATTGTTCTGAAATGTCCAAAAAAAGTCTGCTTTTGTCAGCACAATATTTAATGCAAAATTAGCTATTATAATTGTTTTCTCCTCTGAAGTTATTAACATTGATAGTGTGTGTATATAGGGATGCAAACTTACCCCTAAACATAGTACAACAGCAGTGTACAGTACATTCAGCTAGTTCAAATCTTCTTACGTCACTATAAGTAACAACAGTGGTCTATGTGTGTATATAAAAAGAAATGCATATACTTCTTTTGCCATTTGAAAGTAACGGTTGCATGGCTTTATGCCTTTGTGTTGTCTGTAGGTATCTGGGCAGGAAGAAATGTGTGCAGAGTGTGTGTGTGCAGCCTCCTTTTCTGCGGCCACAGCTGACAGAGGCCCAGTTGGCTGCAAAGATCCTGGACAATGGCATACAGGGAGATCTGCACCGGGTAAGGACGGTAGGAAGGGACCTCATTGTCACAAACCATACACACTGTGGTTGTGCTCGTGTTTCACTCAAAATCAATAGCACTGGTCTGCTGGTAAACAAGTGTTATGTAAGGGTGCGTGCTTTCCATTCAAATCTGCACTTGGTGAGTTTGCATATAGGCAGGTCCAGATGGCAGCAAAAGGTTTAAAGGCTGTTTAAAATTTATTTGGCAGAAATCCTGTAAGGTCAGAACACAGCTATGTCTATCAGCATAGACTTCATCTCAGGAGGGAAACACAAGGTGGAGTCCATTTGTTTTTTTAATAGTGAGACTAAATGGACATTTTTTAATGGTTAAACTGGAAAGATCTTCTCTGAAGAATCAGAATTCAGTTTGCAGTGATTTGTGGTATTTTTTAGCAAGTGCTGTTCTGGTTTCATTCCTGGTTGTTGACCAAAACTTGGTCAACAATCATTTTCTCTTGTGTTTTTTTCCGGTCAACTGAACATAATTCATTAATTTTATATCTCTGATTCTTATCTGCCTGCCTTCTCCTTTCTAGTCCAAATCTAGTTTGGAGATGATGGAGAGCCAGTCATGCGATGCTGAGCCGCCTCCCCCTCCTAAACCGGAGCTCCGCTACCCTGGAATCACCAGAGGAAACACGGAGGGTAAAGCTTTCTTTAATTCCTGCGTCAGCTCTTGAATTTTTCACCAGCCCTTTGCACATGAACGCTGTCCCAACAACCTCGTGTAAAAACAGCGATGTTTTCAATCTTTCTTTCCCGTAGAGTGCAGCCTACTGAACAAAGCCCCACCCACCCCCACCATGTACAAATACAGGCCCACCTACAGCCCTGGCAAGAACCACACAGCGCTCACACATGCTTACGCCAACCAGGTAATGCCCACAAACACACAGAAGGGACAGTCAGATGAACCATAGCAACCGTAGCCCTTGGTCAGTCTCTACAGGGTACACTCAGAAGAATGTGAGATGTGTGTGCAGCTGAATACTTATTTTTTTGTTTTTGTCCCTCCCTCTGCTTCTTTTATCTCTTTGATTTCAATCTAATGTGTCTGAAAATTTTGCTTTTGCTTTCCCTTTTGATTTCCTATTGGCCATTGGTTTGGTTTCTCAGTGGCTTTCTGTTGATCAGTATCAGTAAGTGATTGTTCATTTCCCCACTTTTAACCTTGTTTCCTGCCCTTTTCTGTTTGTTTTGGACGTGGGTTAAATACTGTTTGGTTAGATTACGTTGTGGCCAGAAATAATAAGCTGACATGGGATAATTTTTACCTAATGTCAAGCACTGTACCTTAAAAACATCTGGACATGTACAGAGATGTTGGTTCTATTCAGTATTTGTACCCATGTCTGGTCCATATTCTCCCACTTGTCAGTGAGCACCCTGTATAAATAGGGTTTTCAAATTTGCTGTTCCCACTTTAATCTCCTTATTAGTTTCCTTTTATCTTCTTTCCTATTAGGAATTTGTTGTTGTGACTCCTGTAGATTCGCCCTGGTTTGCCTAAAGTTATTGCTTTCCTTCAGTGAAAACAAACAAGCTCAGTTTTTTAGCAGTTTGTACCCATAAAAACATGAAAGTATACATTACGAATCAGTTACTTATGCTCTTTTTACTTCTTTTAAAACAACAACAACAACAAAAAACAAATTACTCTTTATTTGTTGAACTTCGATGTGTTCATTTTAAATAACTTGGTTGGCGGCAGGCCATTTCAGCTTTGACTAAAGAAAGTCTCTGCTTAACATGTAGCTGGTGGCTGGCTGTATGCAACCAAAGGCGGTTTATGACCCTGTCACATTTAACAATGTAACAATCATATGAATAATCATTAAGAAAGTTTACGTTTTAGTTCTGTCTTTTTTTTTACGTATGCAGTAGCTTAAGCTGTTATTTAGAGCTGTAAATATTGAATCAGTAAGCCTGGATATCATTAGTGTTTTTGTATGATTGTTTGTGAGAGAAGACGCTTCACTCTCTAGATTGTACAAAGCTGTATAATTTTATGTAATAATGTAGTTTCACGTAGTTGAGCAGAGTGCTACAGAGAGGGTCCAGATGCATCATTTCCAAAGTCACATTCTCCCAGTTATTACTTCAATTTACAGTATCTCAACAATGGAATTACAGTATTTATAAGTAGCTTGTGAACAATAAGTTATTAAATTTCCTTCCTAAAAATATCCACCAGTACTTATGTAATGTGGAGAGGTGCTGATAATGCCTACCTTAGCCCAGACTTGCAGCACTGGCAACGCGTCGTAGCTTCAAAATAGTAAAGGAACCTTTACAAGCAAATATCTCTGGAGTCCTGATGTTCTCTGGATTTTATTTTCACTTTAAAAATAAAATCTACAGCGTAATCACTGGGTGAAATAAAAATAATGAATATTATGGAAATCTGTCAGTATTTGACTGCTGAGCAGATAGTGTACTCCTGGCAGAGGGAGGGGGTGGATTAGAGAGTGTGGGCTACTGTTAATAAGACCACTTCATCAACTTTAAGATTTGTGGCAAACCGGGCTACATGGTTAACATAAAGCAAACCGCAGCTTTTCCCCTCGTATGTTCGTTCTAACTAACGGTTAGCTTTCAAGCTCGCTGTGAGTTACGCGAAGGCAGAGCTGATATTACCCTTCCTCTTAGAGTTCTACTTCTACGTGTGTGTGTGTGTGTACAGTAACAAGTGAAGTGTAGTAACGTAACGTTGTAAACTAATGTTTGTGAAGTCGCACCTTACCTGGGCTCCCTCTGCTCTCCTTCCTTGTATTCGCTTAGCGCTCGAGCTCAGCTCCTCCCTCGGTCACAGAGAACAGAGAGAGGGTGGAGATTGCAGCATGAATACCACAAACAAAATGTTCAGATCTGTTAATCTCACCCGTTGTTCTCTTCAAATCCCAGTAAAATGCATCCATTTGAGTCACTGATAATCATTTGTCTAAGCACGTTTGAATTTTTAGTTTAGGCTGTAGATATTTCTGCATATTCTAGTGTGAATTAACTGCTCTCAGACATTGCCAATTAATTAATCGGGCCTATCTATGACATTTTTAATCAGCTGACTAATCAGTTGGTTAACCACTATATAGAGCGGTAATATTAACAAAAACAATTGTTAGGAAGTTGACATGAGAGGGAGTTCAGTGGGAATTCACATAGCTTGCTATTCTCATTTGCTCAGCTTCTTGTTTCTTTTCACTCCTTCCTCTCCTCCACCTCCTCTTTCCCGCTGCCTCCTCCTGCCTCTTCCAGTTAAGTCGTGGAGAGAGTGTTGGCAGTGCCAGGGATTCCTCCTCCTCCACCTCCTCCCTCCTCCAGGCGAGCCAGCAGCCTGGTTTCCGCTCGCAGCCTAGCCTCGACCGGAGAGACACTTCATCTGACAGAGGGGGAGGAGGTGGGGAGAGGAGGGATGCGGGGAGAGAGGTCGCAGCTGGGGGCATTCCTGGCTACAGCCTGGGTGGCCGCTCATACCCCTCCTTCTCTGACCCCACCGTCCTCGCAGGAGTGGCATCAAGATCTTCCAGCTCAACGCACACCTCAACAGGTGCTGTCCACATCTCCGAGGCAACCACCACCTCAGCCAGCTTTAAGAGCTTAGCCAATCAGACACCCCCACCTCACCACACGTCTCGCAATGGGAGCCTGTCATACGACAGCTTACTGGCTGGCGGTGATGATTTTGACAAGGGAGTGGCGGCAGGTTCAGCAGCCCCTGACGCTTCTTCTGGGAGACCCTGCACCCCAGCGGCAGGCGGCTACAGCTCCCCCTTCTTGTCGTCACAGCAGAGAGACGCAGAGATGCATTCCCAGTCACCGCATCACCACCACCGCTCTTCTCACCGCCACCACCACCCCTTCCTCCATCGCTCATCCTCTTCTACTTCCTCCTCCCCTCCACCTCCTCCAGAGAGGGAGCGCCTACTGGGCGAGCCCCACCCAAGTACTCACCTCCCTGCTTCCACTCAGCCTTCTGCTCCCCCCTCCTCCTCAGCCCCTCCTCCCCCACACCATCACCATCATCACCACCACCACCACCACCACCACTCCCATCATCACCATCACTCCACCAGCTCCTCCACTTCTACATCCCGCCCTCCCCGTTTTGCTCCCCCTCATGCACCTCCTCACCATGCATACCCATACCGCACACGCTCCACTGACACTCCTTTGGGCTCCTCCTCCACTTCAACAACTCACCCTCCTGCCTCCCCTCACCCCCCACCTCTGGGCAAGTCACTTTCATATTCAAGCGCCGCCGCCGCTGAAATGCAGTATCGGCTGGTCCGAAAGGCCTCGGCATCAGCCGGAGCCAACGCAGCAGGGGTAGGAGGAGGAAGTGGAGGGATGGGAGGAGGAGGAATACAAGCACCGAAGTGAGTATGAGTTTCATCATTTGTCAGGACGATTGGTTTGCTGCTAACCTTGAAAAAAAAAAAAAAAACACCTGCCCGCCTGAAAACCTGACTACCTGATTGACTGCTCCTCCTCCTCCTCCCTTCTTTCTTCCTCCTCCTGCCAGATTTCCTGTAAGTTCCTCCTCCTTTTTTCTTTGCTTGTTTCCATTCATCTGTGGAGTTTCACATTGTTACATGTATGTTGTCCCATTTGTTGTCGTCTGTGCATTATTTTCACCTTTTTGGAAACTACATTCTTTTCTAGCAGTGGCTTTAGCTTTCTACACATCTGCATCCATACACATGGAATGGAGTTATAATGTTCCTGTTTGGTAGTTAAAGCAACCAAGAAAAATTACAACAGTGGCATAGAAACAAGAATAACAAGAAGGTAGTAAGCAGTGAGGCAGTGCAATGCAAAAAAGCCAAAAATAATAGATACATCAACAGCAAGAAGATGTGTTAAAAAAACATTCACAATGTGAAATAATGGACCCATTCATTTAGTTTTATAGTCATTTTTGCACACTGGTAAATTTTATTTAAAGTGAAAAACACTTGTTTTTTTTCCCATGAATCGAAAACAATAGTAAAAAATTTTAATTTACATCCCTAATCCATATTTGTGTTGAATCCCCCTGACAGTAATTACGGCTCTGAATCTTCTTGGGTTAGTCTCTACAGGCCACTTCTACTGGCTTTCAGGAAATAGATTGCATTCTTTGTGACAAATTTTCTCAAGCTCAATCAGACGGTAGGAAGTGTCTGTGAACTGTGGCCTTCAGGCTCTCCACATTTGTTCTGTGGTATTGAAGCTGTGGTATTGAAGCCACCTGAAGTTTCATCCACACAGTTTTGCCATGTCTGTTTACTTCAGGCTACTTCACCCCACGGACAATCTTGGCTCTCATACTTTCGGAATTGTTTAAATGTTAACCATTTTGAATTTTAGAAATTTATTTTTATTCACTTGATCTGTGCCTCAACATAAAATGTTAATGTGGAGGTTTACAGAGACTTCTTTGACCTGCATGTCTTGATATTTTTTTCCTGATATGCATTGTCCGTTAGAGGAGCTTATATATCCAGATGTTTTTGGCTTTGTAAATTGTGTCCAATCAGGCGACTTGGTCTCATGTGGACTGCAGGCAAGTTCTAAAAAAACATAATTACAGTTTATGATGAATACTTTAGTAAGGATCAAATTTTCTTTATTTATAAATTTACAAAATTCTATAAATATATTTTTCCTTCCTCTTCATGGGTGACTGTGTGTAGATTGATTAATTTTTCATATTGAAAATGTATAATTGTATATTTTGTATAAGCACCAAAAATTTGGAAAAGAGAATTGGTCTTAATAGTAACTGTAAAAAAAAACAAGAATAGGTCTAACATACAGATGGTATGAGAGGAAACTGTCATCTCACATTTCTTTTCTGACTTTTTCTGTCCTGTTCAGCATCACTGTTGTCTCCATTTGCCCACTTTTTCACAGCTGCATGCTTTACCCACAAGAATGTCTGAAAGTATATCTACATGAACTACTAAATGAAATGTAATGAGTAACATTAAATGCCAGATTTATTCTAATTTACAGATCAACCAACTAATATATGAAAATCAATTTTTGTTCAACTCTACAATAGTATAATGTTCTAACCTTCCATTGTTAGTGTGGTTACTGCAAAAACTCATGTACACTCCCACGCAGCCCTTCCAAGCAAACTCTCATGTTCAGTGTTCTTCTAATTGTGTTGCCATGGACTTGTGTGAGGCATGTTGGGTCTGAGATGCAGCTATTGGGTTTTGTGTATTTATCTGACCTCGGGGTGAATGTGCAGGGACGTCTCCTGGGGAGATTACCAGTTGTCTTGAATGCTTCTGTCTCACTGGACAATATTTACATATAATCCTTCACAGATTGATATGCAGCAACAGTTACTTCTCTAAGATCATTGCTTATGTCTTTCCTTCTCGGCACATACACCTAAATGCGTCCGAGCACCAAACTCCCAAAACTTCTGCTTTTATAGAGGTCTGTAGACCTGCTGATGACCAATTTACTGATTATTGGCATTATTATTATTAGCATCCCCTGGCTGCAATTTTGCCTGTTAAATCCTATGGAACCAGTAAGGGGGTACTTAGTATTGCCCATTTTTTTGCTTTTTACTTTTTGGCTTCATGTTTGTTAAATAATAATGTCAGGGTAAAAGAGTTCTGTTGTTGTTGTTTGTTTGTGTTGCTGTTTTTGCCTAAAACTAAGATCCACTATTATCAGATGATGTTTAACATGTTTTTACACAAAAAACATAGAACTAAAAGAGGGGGTGCTAAGTTTGTCACATGACTGTAGCATTGTCACAGTGATGCCTGCTAATGACTAGGTGTGTCATTAGAGTCAGTGTTTTAGGACAAACCTTGAAATGACAAGAAATACAGCTGCAGGCCACAACAGACTTGAACCACAACCACACAAAAAAAGAATCTATTTTTCTTCTTGGTTTAGAATTTAGGTCTCATACAAGACAAGTGATCCTGCCGTTACTTATATCAGTATGTCTTCTTAAGTGAACTCTGGTCCTTCTTGTCCTGCACACTCATCCTTTCTTTTCTTTGCCTTCTTTTAATATCAGGGATGAGGCGATCCAGATGAAGCCTCAGAGCCGGACTAATGGGGGCCAGCCCTTCTCCTTTTCCTCCACTTCCTCCTCCTGTTCTGCCCCTTCCTCTCCCTCCCACCCAGTGAGCTCGTCGGCCAGGCCCGGAGGGGCCTATCCCAGCTCGGCACTGACGCAGAGTCCCGTCTACAAACCCCAGGTTGGTGGGGTGAAGAAGGTGACAGGCGTCGGGGGCACAACCTATGAGATTTCTGTCTGAGTGGCAGCCAGCCAAGATTGAGAACCACTGAAATGAAGGGACACTGCTGTCCCATTCTGCCTTTGAGAGACACATTTGTGTTTTCATGACACAAGAAAACACTGAGACGCAAGGATAAAAACCATTTTCTCTGGATCTCACTGCTAGTTGACTGATTGACGTTGGGACACAACTCAAACAACTGCTGATAAGTTGACAGACTTGGACTCATGTCAGCTAGAATATGCTAGTCCTGGGCTATGAAAGACTTTTTTTTTTTTCCTTTTCCAAGCGCCAAAACAAGATCCAATATTCGTTATCATAGGTTTATCCCCACTGTAGCTCAGCAGGTAGCACAAGGCACTAGTTTGGGTCAGGTCTGGGTGTTGCATTGTACAAGTACTGTGTACCAGTGCTAGGCACTACCACTGCCAGCTGAAGGAGTCTGACACCCACTGGGGCCACCAGTGAACTCTGGATTGTTGTGATTTTTATAATGGGTCATGTCAGAACTGCATCTTGGTAAGTGGTGCAGAGGTTTAAAATTTGAACATTTCACCTTTTTCACATGATTATGTAGAACATGACTGAATACAAATCCCCATCATAATACAGATAATTAGAGTAATGAACTCATGCACAGTCTATGGAACCCAGTCAAAGTAGAATCCATTCAAAGTGAAGGGCTTCCCATAGACGACCCATTAGTACGAGTGTCACATAAAATTCAATCACAGCTAGTTTTTCAGTGCAAGTTCTGACCATAGTTGTGTAAACAGCACCCACCCAATGGGAGCGCTGGCATGGGTTCAGTGGACCAAGACAACGGTGTTTGTGTGATGCATGTGGTCAGTAATGCAGCCCAGGCATTGCCTGCCTGTAACTCACTGAGGGCATCGTCACGTTCACTTCCAGCCGGTCACAACAGGAGGTGCCACAAGCTTTATGATCAGGCAGTGAATAGAATCCATCGTGGACTCGTGACAGTCTGCCAGCAGCTGGAAGGAAAGTGGCCCATGAACGTTGCGGTGGATGCTGCTCCGTGACTTGCCTTTTGATGGAGGGAAGAACCATTTGACATGAATAAGAAAAAAGAAAATGCTGATTCCCTCTTTCTTTAATTAAATTGTTGATTTATTCCTAGATGTTAATCCATGTTTGTACAGGATGATGTGGTTTTTAAATGTGGATTTTTTTCTTTCTTCTTTCTTTTTTTATAAGTGGCATTCATACTGGACTGCAGCATGTACACCTATCACTACTGGCCACACTGTCTGTTGGGAAAACAGGAAGGAAGGAAACTAAAGTCAACTGGGAAATCACATTTTGGCTTTTTGTTGTTAATGGGGTCTTTAAAAGGAGGCAGATTTTTCTAGAAAATTTATTATTTCAGCATTTGCCTTGAAAACTCAAGTGTTGTCTTTTTTTTATTTCAACTATTTAATTTGAAGTTGTTTTATATGAATTTCTATGGAAATACATCTATTGATAAATGAAGAGTTTTTAATATTGACTTAAAAGAGGGGTTGTGTTGTTAGTTTGGTTGGTTTAGCTTGACCCCCTGCAGTTGATCTGTTTTCTCTGAAAGAACCTTGACTTACAATGTTCTCAATGCTTTGGTCTCAAAATAACAAAGAAGTGAGTGAAATCAAATATCAGATCAAATATTAAGTGTCACTTAAACTTTGTGGAATAGTTTTTCTATTTCTGCAAATATCTGTCCTAAAACATGATCAGATTTTACACAGTTCCTGAAACTAGAAAAAGTGAGAGAAAATTAACCCAAACAGAGAAAAAAAAACATGCACCAACTGTCCTTCAGTGTTTTTTTTTTTTCTTTTATGCAGAATAAAAGGCCAGATTTAGCAATACACTGAAAAACATATGTGCATGTTTTCCTAATGTTATAAATTGCAAGGTCACACAGAATTCACTGAAGGATCGATTTGTACTTGTTTGGTAAAATATTGACATTAACGTTAGGGCCATTGTCCTGCTGCATAACCCAATTTCTTTCTAGTTTTAGTTCAGACTGAAAATAAACAAAAAAGAATTCACGGTTCCATTACTGAAGGCAAAATGTCCTGGTGTAGAGGCGGCAAAGCGAGTTCAAATCCGGATGCTGCCACCATCCTGTTTCACACACAGGATCAGGTCCTAACAGCCGTCTGGTTATAGATATGGCCTTGAGGAAACTACAGTTTTTGTTTTTTTAGGAAGGTAGCAACTCTGATGATTGACTCGTGAACAATAATATTAACTACTGAAAGAGAGGCCTTCCGTTTCCTTGGTTATTTATTTTACAAATCGTTAATTAATCATCTCCCGTGGGTAGAACTCAACCTGTTGAACAGTATCCGAGACTGCAGCCTCTACAAGGGTTTTTACAAGCCAAGTCAACTTTTTTTAAGCAAAAGTGGAATATTGTAACGTCATGAAATTAAAATTTATTACCTAGTTTTAACTATGTGTAGATAAACTGTCCAATGAATGAGCGTATATGATGATATAAAATTCTCCATTGTTTTTATCAGTTATTGTTGCTGCTCCTCTACATTTGAATTGCAAAATCTAATCGGTGGCTGCTAGCAAACATCCATTCCTGTGATTATGTTTAATACTGGATATAGAGTGGATAAACACCACACCCAAAACAAAGTTGTAGATTTGATGCTTCAAGGGGACGCACATATAAAACTGAAATAATTTCCCTTTTTAAGTTTCCAAGTTTCTGTTCGTTTCACTGCACATTCTATAGGATTAATTTTGAATGTTTTTTTAATTTATGGGGACACTAGTACCACCTGAAAAAGTGAGAATTGTCTTAACGCTCACATGTCGGAGTTTAGAGCACAGACTTGAACTTTGTTAATACTTTGTGTTAATAGTTCTGTTAATGCACAAGCAGAACTGTTGCATCCTGGGACCCGTCTGGCTCCTCTGGTGAATAGATTGCTGCTGGCTCTCTTGTCTAGCAGCCTCCTGTTTTACCAATAGGGTTTTCCCCGTGTGGACCTGGAAAAGCAATTTAAATTGCCAAATCTAAGTGGTCTAAAAATGTCTTTTAACTGTTCAATTTAATAAAACCTGCAGCAGCTCTAGTCAAAAGACCAAGCTTTCTCTTCTCTAAATAGGTCAGGGCCTCTCAGACTCTTACCTGACTGCCATCCTACTGGGTAAAACATTTTAGTCTAAATTCTGTGAAATTGGACCAGTTTCACAAGTAAATTAAAAAATTGCAGTTGTAAAAGTTGTTCAGTTAGATTTCCTTTATTTAGTTTTAGGTTATGTGTGAAAATCAACTCATGTTTAGCTTCACATTGAAAGTGTTCACAAACAAAGTGCCACTGTGTATAATGGTTTATACTGCACATTCACTAATGGCTCAAGTTGTTTATTATCTTTAAAGGAGGAAATAATCTTTCATCGCAAAGTTAAAAAAGTATTAGATTCTATGACAATTCTACCCAGGGAATACAGGGGTTGTAATATTTGAGCATGTTGGACATAAATCATGATGCATTAGAAAAAGCAAAATGTATATTTTTGTTGGACCATGTTTTAGCATCTGGTTGCCTTTTAATCTGTACAGTTACTTTTCCTCACAAAATATTTAAAGTGGCCCAAATACTCTTTGGTACATTTTAAATTTAGAAAACAATTGTGAGAATTTGAATCTGAGTGAAGGGGCTGGAGATGCACTTAAAGACGACTCAAACTTCATTTTCCTTCCTAGGTGTTAATTGTGCCATGGTAAATCACCCAAAGTTTTCCACATCAGGCTCTTCATCTGAGAACGTGTTAAATGATTAAAAATGTTACTAAAATCTTGCTGAATGTACATTAGTGGATACTTTTAAAACAGGGTTGAATCATTTCTTCCCCTACTAAACACAAAGCATTCACTCTCCCACTTTTGGGTGTTTGTGCCTGAGCCAGTGCCCAACCTAGAAAACACCACCTGGACCCAACTAGCTGGTGCAACAGATTGCTGGATGTGTGTAGCAGCTGTTACTAAGTGACATATTGCTTCATAGCTGTGTGGGCCCTTTGTGATAGCACACGTAATAAGCATTAGGACCATTATTCATGATTGGAAATCTGAGCAATTCTGGCAAAACAGAGTTAGCACACACTGACTATTAGAAAACTCAAGAGGAAGAGAACCCGTTTTTTTTAGCTTTGTTTTACATTTTGCTGTAATTTGACCCACTTTGAGCCGAAGGGCTGCTAGATGAAGACGGTGAGCAGTAGGAGCATGTTAGCGAGCACAGTATGAACAGGCTCCTGTGCATTTGATCAGCCAAAGCTGGGAACGCCAAGTTCGAGTCAAAGAAATGACAAATAAGTGTACTGTACAGCTTGACGTGTGTGTGAGCGTGTTTGTGTATGTATGTGGTGAGGGGTTGGAGGATTGGTAATAAACTTTAAACAGGTGGAACAATGATGGTGCTCTTTTCACTTTAACAAGACAAACTCTTACACCATACGATTGGTATTATATGAAAAAAGGGCCCGATATTTTAGTGGTTTGAGATTTTTCTGTAAAGAAACAAAAGGCCTTTTCACACACACAATGTAATAAAATTAGCCCTGATTCAGATTTTCAGGTATTACTCTAATGGGAGGACTATTGTCTGTATTGCTTGAATAAATAGTTTTATTCAGAATGTAGAAGAATCACACACCCTGTGAAAATGGATGCAGTTCCACCTGACAGATTCTTTCTCCAGTGGTTTTATTCATTATGACCATGGGAGCGAACTAGAGTAAAAAAAAAATGAAAATAAAATGTTCAAGCTTTGATGCCAAGATGCAACAGGTTATCGTGGATCAAATTCGGTTTCTCCACAAGCCAGTTGGTCAGTCGAACACTAAACCATGTCCTTGCTGTGACTGAGCGACCACAGGCTAACAAAGCCTGAAATTAACAGCTTGTTATTGCTGCTGTTTCACTGCACAACATTTGAAGATTTTCTGTGTAGGGTTTTTCTGGCCTAGGTGAAACCGGACCCTATCAAATCCCCTAAAGAATGAAATCAGCATAGCTAGTATTCATGTGCACATTGTTTTACTGTATTAATAACAAAACCAAGCCAGATGTCTCCATTCATGTACAGCAGCAAATAAACACACATGCCTCTGCATGCAGTGCTGAAGAAATGCTAATGGTCAATTTCAAAAGAAGTGTACATTACATAACAACATAGCTGTAGTAATAAAACAATGAATCTGAATTTTAAAAAAGTAAAAATAATCACATTGTATAACTAAACCATTAATAATGAACCCATTTCAAAACAACATGTCGATTAGCAATGTTATAAAGAGAAAGGAACTAATTGGATAATTCAATAAAATGCCCCAGAAAACATTGTTTTAATCTGGTCCAAAGGGGCTCCATCTGATGATTCCTATTGAAAAAAATTATTTCTAAGGAATTTAGTTAGCAGCTGAATCGCAGATGCTCTTTACAGTGTTAAAGATGAGTATCCAAGTATTTGGACAAAACAGCAGGACAAACTGAATGAAATATGCAAAGATGCAAAGAAGCATCCATCCTCACATTTCTCAGTATCATGGTGAAGATGGGTAGACAGGCAGATGCTGTACGTACGACACATCATATCAGGGCGGCCGAATGACAGTCACAGCATTAAAAGGTGCAGGTTGTCAAGTCTGACTAAAGTATGTAGCGTCAGTTTAAACAGTGTATTAGATTCATAAATGCACAGCGTCTGCCTGCTGGAAAACAATCTGGAAAAACCCACCATGTTCAAAATATAACATGACAAAGACAGGTTGATGCTCAAGTACAGCTTCAAAAAAAAAAGAACAAAAAAAAAAACACTGGTTATGATCTCTAACCAATAAGTTAATGTAGCTGGTAAACAAACCATTTGTTTTTAATTTTCCAAATACACATCAAATGTTTACAAAAGAAGTGTTACAAGTTAACTATGAAAGTACTGTAGCAACAGGTTTATAATCATCTCACTTTGAGGCAAACATGGATTTAAAAAAACTAGTGAAAGAAAAAAAAAGGATGGAATGTTTTGGCAGAAAAGCTTGAACAAAATACTCAAACCTAAGTAAAGAAAGTGGAATCCAAACATTTCTCACAACAAATTAATTGGTCAAATACACTGTGTACAACTAAGTTATAACTTATACACAGTTGATCTTTAAAAATTAAATTAGTTAAATTGGTACCATAAAAAATCTAATGAACAACAGAGTAGGATGACATTCACTGCTCCTCACTGTTGGTTAGTAACAAGTGACTCACTCATTCAGGCTTGACAGCTTGAACCAGCAGAAATGTGGCGTGTAGACTTGAACGCACAGGTCGGCACAGCACGTTTCCACGACCAGTTCACGGCATCACAATCCCCTTTAACAGCTGCTTCACAGTTTGCTCCTCTGCTACGAGTATACTGACAAATTCTTTGTTCTGTTCTAACTGAGGAAATGGACTTCAGACCACTGTGGTGCATTTTAGGGTGGAAATGATGTGGGGAGGCAGAACTGTTGTACTCATTCACAAGGAGCAGGGGATGGTGAGGGCGAGGTGGAGGAGCTCAGCTGGTTCCACCCCGACGTTCAAGCTGAGTGATCCTAACCAGTTTACTTGTCCTTCTTGGATTCAGGCTCTTTGTCCTGATCGTGGCTTCCTTGCTGCTCTGCCTCCTCCTCCTCCTCGGGCACCGTTGGGAACTGCGATTGGCTGACCTTTTCTCCTTTGGTCTTGTTGAGCTTCTTGGATTTTTGGTAGAGTTCGTTCAGGTTGAACTCTCGGATAATGTTCTCCTGGAGGAAAGAGACAAGTGACAGAAATGGCATTGACTGGATTCTGTGCTTGTTAATTGAACTTTTGTTTCAGAAAACATATCAGTGGAAAAGAATGTGATGATTTGCAAACCATTTGAAACCTATATATAAAATGGCACTAAAACCACATTTCAATACTAATCAAACTTCAAATTGAAAAAAAAGCATATTTTTAATTTGACCCCAGCAACACATGTCAACAGAGCCTGGGTAGAATCATGTTGACCACTGTGCTGCATCACCTCTTCTTTTAAAAATACTCGTAGTAGAGTACTAGGTAGAATGATAATACACAATATCATAAATATATATGGAACATTTATATATAAAGTATCAGCGTTTTTTACGTGAGCAGAGTGTTTAGTAGTTAGTCAAAGCCCTGTGTTAAATGTCACAAGTCCACGTGTGTTTGTTAGAGTGACACAGCGTCTGAAAGCCACCATGTGCCAATTCTGCACCAATGCAGTGGTGTCGAAAGAGCTCTGGCAGAATGGTATGTGGACATGAGGTGTTGGATATCACAAGTGGCTCCCAGAGGACAGCGTAGAGAATATGCATCTACTGAGAAATAATTGCTGGAATAATGACAACGCATATTGCTCACTGAATGACATTACAATGTTCAAACCAATTTATGAAAATATCTAAACATTTTTTAAATTGACAAAGGCTGTCGTGACATTTCACACTGTAAGCAGTCTTTAATTTAGTTTCCATTTGTGTCCACCAGCCCCAAACAAAAACTTTGGTGGAAACTGTCAGAAGGATAACATTAACGTATTGCTGCACAAATGACTATTTTGGGATGAAGCTACAGAGAAAGTGCAAGTCAGACCTCAGTGAAACTCCAGGACACAGCTCTTCCCTTCTTGTCCACCTGGGGGCGTCTCAACACCTCCTTGCCCCCCTGGAACAACACCAGTGAAGGAAGCTGCTTGGACAGTGGAGACGTGGACACTTTGTACCTGCAAAAGAAATTCAATAAAAGCCAACGTCTTCGTATTAACTCAGTCCTTTTTGACCAAAGAGCTTAACTATTATTGTGTTTACAGAATGAAAAATCACAGGGATCAAGTGCCTTACCTCTTAGAGACCTCTCCATAACGGCCAACATCCACTTTGCCAAACTTGAGGCCAGCACAGTTATACCTGAAACCCAGAAGCAGAAGAAGCTAAAATCAGTCTGTACTGTGTCCTTTCACTGAGTGAATGAGTGGAGTCTTACTTTAGAGACAGATCCGCATAGACGGAAGCGAAGGACTGGCACTCTGGAGACCAGTTGGCGAAGAATTCAACAATCCACGTCACACGACTGTCTCTCTCCAGCTCATCCTGGACAGACACAGATTTAAAAATTAGAAAGAAACTGTACAAATGTGCATTTGGTTGACAAACTAATTTTTACTCACATCGATTGTTTTGTCACTGAAGTATTTGATGTACTCTGGTCCCATGTAAAGAGGAGGCTTGCAGGTCATTAAAAACACTGCAAGAGACAGGGACCAACAGCAGAGAACACGGGGATTAATGTTAACTCTTTTTCAAGAAAACTGGACATTTCTTTTTTTAAATAAAAACTTATTACAATTCATAAAAAGATTCTCACACTACAGAAAACAGCAGTGGGCATTTTACAGGCTTAATTACACTTAACAGTCAAAATCTTCACCAGAAGATTTAAGTAATTGTGTCACCTCCGCGTTAGTCTTTTGCTCTTTGTGGACCTTAACAGTTAATGTGGACCATTGCAGCCACTTGGAATGTTACTCATACAAATAATTAACTCATGCAGTGAGCGTAGGTACATCTGACTTGAGTATTCCATTTCATGTTACTTTCACTCTACTACAATGCAGAGGGAAACCTTCGTCTACTCCAGGTACCTAAGAGCTTTAGTTACCTTACAGATGCAAATGTAACATTTTTAGCTGACTTAGGTGTGTATGGGTAGAGACTGGACTGACCTATGCACAGCGTCAGGTAGAGTAGCCCCATCCTGATGTCCAGTCTGAAGAACAGGATGACATTGGCCACTTTGCTGAAGAGGATGATGTTGCCCACGTGCTGCTCCACCGTTACTGTTAGAAACAAATACAGAAACATGTGTTTTTTTCATGATAAACATAGAAAGTTTTTTACCAGTTATTAAAAATCCTGGACATTTTTTTACTATTATACCATCATTCCATGACCAATGAAGCCTTGAACAATCCCAATAAACATCGTTTACTCACTTGCTCGTCTGTTCTTCATCATGACGATGGCACTGAGGAACATGAGGATCTCCACTTCTCTCTGCAAATGCGGGACATGAGCAGTGTGACACGTGCAATATTTCTGTTCATAACGGTTTCACCCATCAATCCTGCTATGAACACTGTTTTGATGTTACGTTCAGCAGATTTTACTTAAACTTATCACCACAGTTAGAAATCTGTGTGAAAGTTCAGCAAATAACAGTAAAGGTTATGAACACACGACCTCCCTGCCATTATATGCGGATCAGCTGTGATGATGGGTGATGGGAGAGAGTACAGATCTCCCCTGTGGGGGATGCTGGCAGTGACAGAACGTGACGACGAGTCAATATTTCAGCCCTGCAGGCTGCTGTGACGTCATGGAGGCCGCTGTCTAGTTTTAGCCTTCAGCGTTTTTTCCCCACAACAAACTTCAACCCGTTTTTTCAGCGTTTTGCGACAGGTGCTCGCTGATTTAGGGCTCAGATCAAAGACTACCCAGCTGTTTGAAGGATTTACGGCTCACTTAACGGTTAACTTAGACACTATGGTTTTACCTTCTACTGCCGCATATTAACACAATTGCCTTGAAAAGCCTCAACAATTCAGAGAAATGTGGCTAACCAGCTAAACCAATGCTGAGTGGTGTAATGAAAATCGGCAGCTTCTTGTGGACGTAGTTTGGCTCTGTCCGTGTAGGCGAGGGCAGCTAATGCTAATCTCTCCAGGGATCCAGATGCACCAAAACGCGGACAGGCCAACGCAGACACCAACTGGTCCGCTGGTGTCCGAGGCTTTCGAGCATGTTCCACCCACCCAGTCGAAGTCGCAGGAGTTCCCGTCCTCTCGCTGTGTCGCCAGGTGGTCGCAGACGCCGGGCGTCTTGCGGACGGCCAGAAAGGCTATGGACATAAAAAGAGACGCTATGTAATATGGCTTCAGCAGCCACTTGTACACCTGAGGCAGGTGATACAGGAATGCAAATAACGGAGTTAGCAGAGCCATTTCTAAGGTCCAAGCGTGGTGTCACCAAAACGGAAAATAACCAGAAACGACCGAGCTCGTTCCCGAACAAGCTAGCGTGAAATGAATTGCTCAGCGCTAGCTAGCTTAGGGTTAAAGGGAGCCGGAAAATGACTTCCGGTTCAGCTATTTGAAAATAAAACCCTCTATAGTTACACATCATACACCGAGCTATGTTGCTGTATTTTAGAGCAGATGTGACGTAAATATGTCACTACACTGTACATTTAAATACACATGCATGTTCTTTACAGCGTTAATTAACCCCAGATTAACATAGAACCTGTTTTCAACGTGTGGCAGTAAACATTGTGATTTCCTGTTTGACTGTACTTGTTGGTAACTCTTGCCAGCTTGCTGACACTTCTCAGTCGGCCGAACAGCAGGAAAAGCCGATTTAAAGGGGAGGACCGACGCGCAGAGGACAATCAGGACGCAGGTGTTGACAGGAGAAACACTGGAAAACCGGATGACAAAAGGCCTTTCTGTGTTTTTCTCACAGACTCACAACAGTCTTTTATTTTTAGCCCAGTTCTTTCCAAGACATCTTTTGCAGGGTAAACAGCCTGCAGGTGACAACAAAGCTTTGTTAGAATTCATGGAGTTTTCTCTATAAATCTGTAAAATCCTAACTTGATTTTTGTAAATTTGAGCTACTGTATATTAGTAAAGTTGAATCGAACTGAATGGAATTGGACACTGAAGAATCTTAAGAATCCACACAGGGGGTTTGACTCTGGTTTCCACTGGCTCCCTTTGACATATTTGGTCACAACAATATTTTTCCACTATATATCATGAATAGCAAAGGATCGGGAGTATTTATTTATCTATGACTAAATAAGTGTTGTTCTGATACATTTACTCTCACTCTCTACACTTCCAGTTCTTTGGAAGTTGATTACATTTACTCTTACTCTCTACACTTCCAGTTCTTTGGAAGTTGAAGTAAAGAGAAGCAGAGCATATACTTGTTCTCAGAATGGTGCAATTGAATGACTAATGATTTGCCTTCTATAATAGGACTTATCAGTTAAAAAAAGCACATGGTGTGAAATGAAATTCTGTATATATGGTATACAGGTATATATATATTCTGTATATAGTGCTTTTATCTAAAGCACTTCACAATGTTCATTTACACACACACACACCTGACAGGAGCAAATTGGGTTCATTGTCTTGCTCAAAGACACGTTGACACATAGAAAGGAGGGACCAGGAATCGAACCACTGACCCTGTAGCCCTATACTGAGCATATATGTTAATGTTCAACTTAAAAAAATGTGCCTTGGGCAGTTGGGTGATTTTACAGAGCTATTATCTACAGTACCAGTAATATTACTGTGTGTGAAAGCAAACCAGATGGTGATTTTAAAAAAAGTATAATCAGCAAAATCTCAAATGTATTGCTCAGGGTTCTTAAGTCCATCAAAGTTCTTAAATTTAGACAGATTTTTTTTCAGCTCAATCATAATCAGGGACAGTAGGAAACAGATTCATTCGAACAGTGTGTTGATGCTGGGGTTTGTGGATGATAGACATAAAGAACGTGACCCTGAGAGAGAATAGTCTTTGAACCTAAAATGTGGTTTCACGTGAATTGAAACAGTTAAAAGTCAAAATAATTGTGAATATTTTGCATGTTATTGGTTGATTTTCTGTAATGCGATGTAGCTAATCTGTGTCTGTCAAATATAGGTGAAATAATTATAAACACGTTTTAAAGGATAAAACCAACAAGATGTTTTTCTTCTAAACATATACATTATAGTGATTCTTTATTTGTTTGTTAGTGTCACAGTGATCACAGACATGCACACTCCAAGATGATTCACAGGATGATGTAAAAGTGTAAAAATATCAACTATTGCTCCTGCAGATGAAACCCAAAATGATGTCATCCATGCATGCTTACATCACACAATGCTGACATCACCTTTAACCCCTTTATTATGTTTTTACAAAGTATAAAGATGATTTTTATGAATAATTTGTCATAGTGAAAGTTTCCTGACATACCACCATTCTACATGAAAAATGTGTTATACAGACGTGGTTGTATAATTATGTTAAGAGCACAAGGGTGTAATAACATTGTTCTGTGGCTTAAAGGACAACACATCCATGCATCCATGATGCTGCTCTGCATGTGGTTCTGTCCTCCTGGTGTCTGACTTCCATCATCACTTCCTCCAACGTGAACAGGAAAATCGTGCCAGCAGCACAGAGCAGGAGGAAGAGGAGTGGGAGGAGATTACGTCAAAATGGCTAATCCCTTTTTCATCTTTATGAAGTATTCTGTACTAATACCCTCTTTGGGTATTACTATAATTACTGGACTAGAGGGCCCGTTTTTTTTATTCCTAAGTATACCTATTAGTTCATTTCTTTATTTTTAGCTTAAAATGTGTGTCATTGCAAGTGCTCCACTTCCGGCTCAGCAGCAGCTCCAGGAACGGTTCGCTTGTTGTAAAACTGCTGTAGAACAAAAGAAACTGATTTCAGATCAGCTGTCAGGTCTCGACCATGCCTCCTCTTCTGCTCCAATCAGAGCCGCTCGGTCTGCACGACTGTGCGTGTGCCAGGTGTCAAGCTGACAAAGTTAGCCGGAAACGTACTAGAAAAGTACCATAAAGGTAATACCATTATTATTATTGTTATTAGACCAGGATTTTACTTTATGTACATTTTTATTTATTAATTGCAGAAAAGATTTCTTTAAAAAATCACATTCTTTCACTCGCACATTGTATTTTTTGCACAATTTTCATTACTTTTAAGTACTAGAAATAGGTTTGCTAAGCCTGTCCTCCATTATCTGCTTTTATTTAAAACTTAGTATTGTTTCAGTCTAAAACTAATCGAATTTCATAGACGAAAAATTTTTAAGTAATTTAATTGTTAGATGAACTTTGCAGTAAATTCGTTATGTTTGTTACCACATGTTCATTATTTCCTGTTGATGTAATAACCAAATCCCCACAGAGCACGTAAGAAAACCTTGGACACTAACTTGTTGCTCCCGTCGGTTTCTAACTACTAACGGCAATACAAACATTGGTTTCCGTGACAACCATTTAAGGCAGTTACTAATGCCTTTGATGATGTCACTGGTGACGACCGCATCATCGTCCTCCGATTGGCCACAGACGTTGACACTCGCGTGAAAGCTAACGGCACGTCGTTTTTACAGACTTTTATTGTGAAACCGGTGACAGGAAGTCTACCGTAGCACTCCCGCTGCTTTGACTCCGGATCGTTTCATGGTGCTAGTCGTCCCAGCAAGCGGCTCCTGAAGCAGGAATCCAGACAGGATTATCAACAGCAGACACAGCCGAGCTGCCAAAGCGACATCTCCGGCTTTACTTGGCCTCCAACACTCGGAGCGTAGCGACGTTTCGACCGAGAGCGACGTGCGGAGCGAGGTAAGCGGCGACTGTGGTTCTGCAGCCCGCGTGTCACTGACAGCCCGTCAGAAACATTCGCGAACGGACGGCAGTTGTTGTTACATTGGGCTGAAATGAGGCACGTAAAACCTTAGTGTCCGCTTCAATGGGGTAACGCTCGTATTTACCACGAAACACAATGCGCAGGTGTCAGAAAGATTAGGAAGAAGATGGCGTTGGGAAAGCTAACGGTTTCTAACGGCTTCTAACGGAGCGCCGATTCCCGGTGGCTGCACACAGGCAGCAAATGGCCCCGGCCTCAGTTCCCCGGGCTCCCAGTCTGCACATGCCCTGAAATCAGCATGTTTAACGGCCCGTCGGGCGTCTTCTAACACCTCTGTGTCTTTCGTCCACCCTCTCACAGGCGGCTTCTCCCTGCAGCTGCAGCACTCAGCCTCCCAGCATCCCAGCCTCTAGACTGACGGTATGACGAGGGAACCGATCCAGCGACGTTCAGGGGCTTTGGGGAATTCTTAAAGCCGCTGCTGCAGCAACATAGACATTTGTAGTGAGTTCAGTTTTCATTAGTGAGACTTTTCTGTCTTTCCTGGGAGGTCAGAGGTCAGGCTGAGCAGCCCAGGAGCAAACCAGGAGCTAGTGGACTATTGGATACCTGCTCAGAGGCGCTGTGCCAGCGTGGACGAGTGAAGCTGGGACTGGTTGACCCTGAGTTTCAGATATACCTCTTGTGAGTTTAGGAAAGGAGGTGGAGCTGGGGAGAATGTGGCTCCTCAAAGTGGAAAGATCACACATGTAATAATAACAGGAAAAACACATACATATATTATTAATATTATCTAGTCATTCAAAAGACACAGAGGGCATTGTTCATCCTTGTGTCACCATGACGACGCAAGCCACCCTCACTTTTTGCCTCAGGACTACGACGGTCTAACAGACATTCCAGTCTCCCTGTGGAAAAGAAAGGAGCGACTGGTCCACCATTACTATGGATTACCACGCTGAGTGCTGCTTCTGTGACCCCGAGGAGGGTCACTGTGGTCCAGACGAACCCCCACTCCACAGTATCCACGCACCCAACAGGATCCGCCCGTCCTCGTACCGAGCCCTGCGGAGCGCCGTGTCCAGCCTAGCACGCATCGATGACTTCTTCTGTGAAAAGATCGGCTCAGGCTTCTTCTCTGAGGTCTTTAAGGTACGTGATCTTCTCATGTTGGTGCTGTTTGTGCTTGAAGTGGTGGAAAAAAGTCCGGGAGCATCTCCATCTTTTGTTGGTTCAGGTTTTTTGTAATTGTAAATCACAGAGGTTTAATGTTTCTAGTATTTATTTATTATTTGTACTGTTATTAATATTTGGATTCTTATGTATGTTATTTGCCGTACTAAACACACAGCTAGAAACATGGCTCCAACTGTATGTTGTCAAGCATGTTTAGGAGAGGTGTGCTGTTACTTTGTGTACTGACAGGTGATGTACAGCAATTGTTATGAATATTTTTATGACCTTTAATTTTGAATGGAGGTTGATGCATTTCAGGTGGTACACAGTTCTCATGTGTTGAATGACTTCAGTTCCATTTGTGTAACTGGTGCAGTAAAATATTTTTGCATTACTTTGATTATTAAATTGTTAATGTTCTTCAACAGCCACCTTCTTGTGGTGTTACGAAAATGCAAATATGTAAAAACATTTTTCTTTTGTGTGTTTGAAGCTTTCGGTACCTGCAATCCGAATATGTTTGTGAAACTGCAATTGTTGAAAGTTTATTTATACTTATTTCAACAATTGCAAATTTATTGCAAACAGCTGGTTAGCAGCTGGCTTTCAGCAATCACGCATTTTTTTTCAGAAAATGCCCAGTCTAGTTGTTGTAATTTGTCGGTGAATATAACTCTTCCACAGATTTGTGTATCCAAAATCAGATGAGAAATTATCATGAAACCGTCATGATATGTTGTGTATCCAGTAAGGAGCATTCATTGTTACCAGTGTTAAGATTGTTGTCCTTACAGTAGTATGAAGAATGAGCGTTTTAATGGAGGAAGCCATTAAGAGAGTGTGCTGCAAGATTAGCTCATAATGCAAGACCTGTTTTAGCTGATATTTCATTGAGGTGGTGCCGTTTTTAGATTCCCAAAGCTATTTGATGCAGAAGCATCAGCATTAATGTATCTAACCACAGTATTTCTAAGGGTGTCAGTTCTTGGAGATGCACCAATCAAAATTTTCTCAGATCATCTTGTTAACTCAGCTCAGCAGTACCAGCAGTACTGAGGCAGTACCAGAGCTCTCTTTATTTCTTCACATTAACGATCTGTAAACGGCACAGCAGGAAATGCACTGGAACCATTTTTGCTTGTTGTAACACAAGGTCACAGATCACTGAGGCTGAATTCACATGTTAAGGAGAGAATAATTTTACAATGCAGGGACAAACTGTATTTAATGGGCCTTTGTCACATCAAGGCACATCTGTTGCATTTTTCCGAAGAAATTGGCAACCACCTAGGGGGAAGGTGGATTACTGACAAACTAGTTTGTTGGTAGAATTGAAGACGTGAAGTCAAGAGATTATTGGGTTGTTAGTCTGTGGTCAGTTGTTGGACAGTGGACTGTAGATGGAGCTGAGGCCTCCTTTCACCCGGTTTGATCGTTTGTTTGGTTAAAGGGACATTTTCTTATGAGCTTTTAAAGATTTTTTGCCAAGCAGCTGATATTTCACCCGACTATTCGTAAGGGAGAGGATGACATCACAGTGGTGGCATGTAGGATTCTTTTAGGACATTCCGCGGGTGGTTTACACAGTATGTGTGCCGATGGTCTGTAATTCACAGAGCAGCACTCAAAAATGTCCAAGTTCCAAACTATTTTCAGGTTTTCCTGAAGAATTCACAGGCAGCAAAAACAGGCCCACAACATTGTGCTACACCCACTGTATTATGCCAGTGGTCTTAGGGTGGATGTCTCACTTTTACTCTAAACTCCGTCTTTGTGGCTTCTTCCAGACCTTGGAAAGTGCGTCCCACACAGATCAGTGTTCTAAAAAGCAAAGTGAAAACTTTAGAAGGGGTTGACTGTTTTAATTGCCCACTGTATGTACAACAGTTTGAACTGCTGAGCTTTGAGGCTGCAGTTTTATTTAAATTAGAATTCCCATGTAAAGCCCTATGTAAACTTTCCCTCGTGACTAGTTGGGAACTGCTGGCAAGCAACGACATTTGCAAAAATCTGGGGACTTTTTGTAAAATGCAAAAAAAAAAACCAACATCTGATTTATTTATTTGTTTCAGCGTTTATTTGTCGGAAAAAAATATAACGGAAAACATTCAGTCTAGTTTTTTACTAGACTTGTCACAAGATTGGATGATCTACTGTTCATCCATTGACATTTTAAGACAAACTCATGACATTTATCCAGTGAAAAAGCCATAGCATTAAGCTTTGATGGAGCGATAGTCTGAGGAGTAGGAAAACAAACCCTCCCTTTCAGTGTTTAGTGCTTGACTTTGATCCTGTGTTACAGACACGTTTGAGTGAGCAGTAGCTAGTGTGGAAGTTTCACTGAGTAAAAAGAGGTCAGGTCGAGTAAAACATATTCTCTAGCAGAGCATAAGGAGCTAATTCCTGATTGATCCTGATCTTAACTTTACTGATGTGTCAAGTTTGTTTAGTCAGTCTTTGACAGACTACTGAATGCTCCATTTGTGACATGTTTTTCACATATTTATGAAGATCTGTGAGCGTTTTTGGTTCATTTGTTTTGTATGGTCGTCACGGCCGGTGTGTGTCTGTGTGTGTATGTGAGGTGACAGGCTGATTGGGCCAGACTAAGTAGATTACTTACACACCACCTCTGTGTGTGTGTAGACATCCTGCTTAATCTTTCTGTGTGTATGTAAATGATCACCTCCGGACCACCAGCTCACAGCATCACCTATAAACCAGTCCCAACCAGGCGAAGGCATGTAGTGTAAAGTAGATGTTGGAGTTTCCTCGGGGTGTGAGGGTTTATTATAAGTGGATTTCAGCACACATTCCTCCGCTCTTATCTGAAATAGCCAAGGCTTTACACTCACACTCAGAAACAGAGAAATGTTCGATGGCAGCAAGTTTGTTCAAGTCATTTGAAAAACATCTTTGACTCAAAAGTGTATATTCAATAACAAGAGTCATGCTTTATTTCAGTAGCATATACCTCAACTTTCATCAGTATTTTTTTCCCATTCACAAAAATTAAAGTCAGAAGAGTTGTGTAATTATAAATCAGACAACTTTTTCAGTATTTAGTCCATTAACTGTTAATGCTAATTATCCTCATTACTAAGAAGGTTAATCGACAACAGGTCAGTAGTGTGAAACACATCCCAGAAAAGCTCAATATTTTTACCATTAAGGCTAAGATGGCATTCATCTTTCTGTGTGTGCAGCGCTGATCCTGTAATGAACCCTGCCTGAGCTCAGGAACACTCCAGAACACCATTTTCAGGGAACACAGTTTGCCATTGCATAAAGCAAACTTATACGTCTGCAAGAAAACTAGTGTAACTCAAATGTCCACTATGACCCAGTCTACACTCTCAGTCATACAGGTCCAGGCTGCTAAATGCATGTGGTCCACGACTCATCCTGGATCTCACCCCAAATCTGTGCTTTGTTCATCTTGTTTCTTTTTGTCTTTTCATCAAATGTTGCTTTTATAAAACACTGGTCACCGCATTTGTTTAGTCAGAAGAACGTACATTCTTGCAGGATTTGGTTTGTTGTAGCTTCTATTTGTCAGACGTATGTGCGGCTTCCTGACGGTCAGAGACTTGAAAACCTGGGACGGCTGGTGGAAACTGTCCAGTCTTACTGAGGCAGTAATTACATTAACTACAGCTTCACTTGAACATAGCGATGTTTGACAGTTAATTTCCCTCTGTCGGTGCTATAATCTGTGTTGTGCTTGTCCTTACATGATTTTTTTGGTCTTTTGTTCTTGTTCACAGAAACTGGTTAGTTAAAATGTTAAAGTTCCTGGTTGCCACCATATGTGTTTTGGCACAATAACATGCCAAAAATTCCAGCTCTCACAGGATTTGGGGTTTGTATCTGTCTGTCTCTAGAATTTCCAGTCATTCCTGAGCAGTCGTTCAGTATGTTGCCCACAGTTTAGTCAGGTGTCAGGTGTGCTGCTTCCAGACTGGGAGAGAGTAGAAATCAATAGTCGGAAAAAGAGCCTTTTTTACCAACGGTATCTACCAGTGTCTCTCATCAGCTTAAAGGGCAACTTCACTGATTTACCACTCCAATTTTCTGAAAAACTTTTTCAGTCGACGTCATGGGGAGGAGTTTTTCATCCTTAGAATCTCTGGAAAATCAGGTCGACCGAATCGTGACCCATTACAAACTTTATAGTGTGAGCAACAAGGCAACATGATCTGAACTACAGGTTCCTCCAAGTGATGTCATCTGGAGGCATTTTGCAGGTAGAAGTAGAGAGATGTTTTGATATAGGGAATTCAAAAGGAAGTTTAATGGCATTCATCTACATGTAGTACTCAAACTAGAACCAAAAGAGGCAAGTTCAAAATCAGTGAAGGTGTCCTTTAACTTTGTGTTATCACAAAGTCTATGAACTTCCGATTTCTCCTTGACAAAATACACAAAAGTTAGAAAGGCGACATCTTACTGTAGCAAGTACAGTCGTTCCAAAAACGGAGCTAAGTATGCTACAAAAACTGTGTGTGTTTGCCAGTGCGCGTGTGTGTGTGTCCCTCTTGTCTGCTGGTCGAGGCCTCACTGATGACCCGGTGGATTTGTGCAGATCAGGAGGAGGGATGGGAAATCCAGAAAGCCTATTAGTGCTCTGCTATTAATACATACATACACACACGCACACGCACTTGTAGGTCCAGACACAGACACCGGCTGAATTTTCCAGGCACAATTGACCAGTCAATGACCAGTGCAGTCACACATACAATCACAGAGCTGCTGCCCCTGCAGCCACACACGTTCAGGGAGAGTTACAGTGTCAAATCATTCTATCCAGGGAAAGCTAGCCTAGTGAAAACTAGCAGAAATTCCAGACTTGGCTAATAATCCTAATAATCAGAAAAATTATAAATAATATTTATCTCAAACATAATTGAAGGACTTTTGGAAACTCCGAACTTGATGATTGTCACTGATGATCACAATGTTCATATTCTGTGTGTGTGGTGTTAATGAACGTTCTAAGCTAATTTAATAAATTAGAAAACTCAAGCTATTGATTTGACGTACACAAAGTTCCTACCTTTAAAAACCACACTGTGGTGTCCCTGAATGCCTCACACACAGTTTCATGCTTTGCCTTCAGCATGCACACAAGTCTTATGATTTATATTAAAGCATCTGCACAAATGCAAGTGACGGTCTATACACAGCAGGTAGAGAGGGAATATCTGACTTCCAAAATATTGTGATGGGCGTCACTGAGCTTTTGGGATGTCTCCCCGATATCAGACTTTAGGTGCTCCACGCACTTTCTCTGTTGAGGAGGAGCCGGGCTGTATATTGTTACACTGCACTGACTTCCTTGAGGTGTTTTGCTGTTTGGCCAGTCTGGCCAATCTTCTCTTGTGTCCAGAATAAATGTGCTTGTTTACTAGAAACAAGGGTAATTGTTTGCTGTTGAGTTTGTAATCACCTAATTAATTAATTAATTGGAATTTATGGCCACAATTACATAGCAGCACTTAATTAGTCCGGAAGTGTTGTTCAGAATAACCTCCTCACACTTTCTGAGATTTGTGTAAAATGTATTCAATGCTCACTACAGCTGGTGCAGAGTCGCAGCAACTGTGTTTTTAAGTTCAAACTCAGGTTTAATGAACTACCGTTTTTGAGAATCTTAATGGCTTCTACATCATATTCTAGGTTCACTTGTTTCAGGGAATAGTACAGTTTTCTCACTGACCCTGCTGTGGTGTTACTGCTGGTGTCATACAGACTGCTATGAGTATTTTAGTGATTTTCACACTAAACACTTTCTCGGGTTCACACAGATTGTTACACACACAGCCATGAACAGGAAACTCCTTACTGGTTGGAAGGACACGCTGGTGCAAGTTATCTATTTGTTATAGAAGCTTACGAAGCAAAGTTGACCGTTCTTTGCTATGGTAAGGATACACTAGTATGTATCCATGAGTTTGGCATCAATAGTACAATAGCCCTCCCTTTGTCAGCCCATACTGGCCTCAAAAGAGCATTACAAACAGAGTTGAAACCAGTAAACATTTAGAGGAATTCATGTCTGATAGAGCTGAAGCTAAGAGTTAGCAGCAAAGCGAGACCCTGTTAGTTTGGTACAAATGAAGTCCTCAATCACTGTTTGTGATACCACTGTGACAAAGCCCTTCACCCTCTTCTTCCTCCCTGTGACTTTCTGTCTCAGTGAATGTTGTTTGCATTTTTCACTGCAGGTGCAGCATCGGATCACAGGACAGGTGATGGCTCTGAAAATGAACACGCTGGCGAGCAACAAAGCTAACATGCTACGAGAGGTTCAGCTCATGAACAGGCTCTGCCACCCCAATATACTCAGGTAGGTAATGAAAGAGATGAGTATTTGAGGTTTTGATGTTAGCATGTGAGTTAGTTCAGTTAAGTTCCTACTGTTGATGGAGTGTCCAATCTGTCCCCAGCACGCTGACACTGTTCCTTGTAATCCCCCTTTTGTGGCACAGTGGAAGTGTGGTTAGGACGCCTCACAGCTAGAAGGTCATGGGTTTGAACCTGTTCTCCCCGCGCCTGTCTGTGTACTCTCATTTCCTTCCACAGTCCAGACATTCAGTTTGGTTCCTTGGTGTAACTGTACATGTGAACGTCAGTGTGAATGGCTGTCAGCCCTGTAATGGAGAATGTGAAGTTTTTTTTCTCGAGCACCAGACCTTGTGAGATTTTCCCTTCTTTCTTTCTGTGGGTGAGTCAAAGTCAGAACACAGTCTCCAAGACTGTGTTCTGACTTTGTCGTGATTCTGAAAAGCGTTGGTACAGTACTTTACCAGCTTGTGAATTGGGACGTTTTGCTCAGAGGAGGTTCACAAAGGGTGCAGTTAGTTACATGCTTATGCATCTGTCCAACGGCTGTTCCAGTAACAGTAGCTACTCTCTTAAATATTAAGAGTCTTTTTGGCTGTCAAAATTAAAAAGAAAAACTGCCATCCTTTTTAAGTGGTTTTGTATTTGCCGGCTTCCCAGCTGCTATGAAACACTCCTTAGCTTGAATTAGTTTTGCCTTGAATAAAATCTAATTGGAGATTTTAAGCTTCGGCACAAGAGCATACAAGCAATATTGTCTTTGCAAATAAGTTCAACCAAGGATTTTGGCATGTCGTGAAAGATGCAGACCAGCAGAGTGAGGAGTGAGGCAGAGCCTGATTGTTTGTGTGTTCACATCAACGGTTGCTAATGATTGTGCTTTTATGTGTATTTCTAAAAACAAGTTGGTTTAAAAAGAAGGCAGGTTGGTGGAGTTTGACTGACACAAAGCAGAGACAATACAAAACTAGAGTCAACAAAAATGTATTTCTGGATTTAGAGACAGCAAAATGTGGAGTGTATAAAGGACAAAGTGAGAATATGAAAAGCTGATTCATATTAAACTGTTACAATATTTTCTATTCATATCTTCTTTTCTTCTCAGATTTCTTGGAGTTTGTGTTCATGAAGGTCAGCTCCACGCTCTGACAGAGGTAAAACCGTCACTTTATGGATCCTCTTCTCTTTCATTCACACATCTGCACATCTGAGGTTACACCACAGTTATTGCATAAAATAACATCACACAGCAACATCATTTATTGCTGCCAAAATTTTAAAAAAGTGTCACAAGAAACACAATTGTCGCTACAGGTAGTGTGAAGGGCATTCTCACAAACTGGTGATGCAGGTTACATGTTGTGGTGTGGTTGCCATGGTTATCACGGCCGAGCAGCTGCCCTCACCACCAGGCAAATGCTGCTGAACAGTTTCATCAGACTCTGTCTAACTGAAACTCTGCTCATATTAAACATTAGATTATCATCATCCTAATTAAAAATACATTCAGGACAGAAACTCAGACCACCATAGCTGCTTTTTAGCAACTCGTTGTCTGCAAATGTTTGTGTGTTTCACCTACACTAAATATCTGCATGTGTATGTTGACAGTCAACAAGATTCATGAGTGGGTTTTAACATCTGATGGTGTGTCTTCTCTTGTTGTTCACTTGCTCCCCCCGTCTCTGTAGTATATAAATGGAGGTGACCTCGAGCAGCTGTTGGACAGTGATCTGTACCTGTCGTGGGGCGTCAGGATCGGCCTGTCTCTGGATATCGCCCGAGGGCTGCAGTACCTGCACAGCAAAGGCATATTTCATAGAGACCTCACCTCTAAGGTACATGTTTAAAAGTTCTTATGTCAGTGAAATCTGGTGCTTCCAGCAGACATTTGCACTTTCACACTAATAGATTACTCACACTCCCAAAGCTTGTTTGAGATGTACTTTGTGAGTCAGCTGTCCAGACCTTTAGATGGACAATTAGACCCTACACGTTTCAGCACAACGCTGCGGTTGGAACAGCTGTGTCTCTTACAGCCTAAAAGGGGAACCATTTATCCTTTCCTCTGTTAACACAAGAAACCCAATATCAGTTTATGACAGATTAGAAACTTTTAAGGTCATTTTATACTGGTGAGGAAGGGGCACAGGAAGTTAAGTTAAATGAAATGAAATAAATGAAATTAAATTAAATGAAATTGAAACTAACAGAACAGTTTCTCTTTGTAGAACTGTCTGGTGCGCTGTGACAATGGCATGTTCACCGCTGTGGTGGGAGACTTTGGCCTGGCAGAGAAGATCCCTGACTACAGGTCAGTGTGGGGTGAACACTTTTTAATTCAATTCAATTTCTTAATTCAACTTTATTTATATAGCACCAATTTACATCTACAGACCAAGTCATCTCAAGGCACTTTACATAATAAAGTCAAGACTATAATAACTTTTTACTCTGCTGTAGTTTATTAACAAAGTCTTCAGTAAAGAAATTGTTTTCAGCCAAAGTGTTTTGTTGATCCCCATGTGTATGTGTGTGACCACAGAAGACAGAGCCTGAGTCATAGATGAGTAATTGTGTGAGACTTCTTACAGAAGATCATGCACACTCCTAATCTTAACAAAATATATCTATTAATTACTCTAGAGTTCTGTGTCAGGTAAAGAACGTAATGACGCTTGGGATCAAACATCAGCAATTAACTCATCGTAATCTTGTTTTATGTATTATATGTGTCAAGTAACTCCTTCAACAGAACCAAGGTTTTACTGAACAAAAGACATAAATGTTTTTTTAGCTTGTTACTGTACAAGTCATCAGCACAGAGATTGTTTAAATGTTTTGTTCTCTGTGTGGAAATGGGCCTAGGAGTAAAAACTGTATGATCCAACACAACAGCACACTGAATTCCATTACACTGGTATCTTTGCAGTGACGGTGTGGAGAAGCAGCCTTTGGCCATTGTGGGCTCCCCGTATTGGATGGCCCCAGAGGTTCTGAGAGGAGAGTTGTACAATGAGAAGGTACGGCTGTTTGAAAGTACTTGTTTTTACATAAATCATAAATGTGCAGTACCGGGAGTGTAACGATGCAGCGCTATAGCCTCATCATCAGTCTAAAAAGGAGGACAAAACTAACTTACACATCCTCTCCTCTGTTCAGGTGGATGTGTTTGCATATGGCATCATCCTGTGTGAGATCATTGCCCGGATTGAAGCTGACCCTGACTTTTTGCCCAGGACAGAGGTAGGTGTCGCAGGTTGTTTTACTATATGCACTGCTGTTTATTTCTGCTAGGAGTGTTGGACATGCACAGCATCAACTGGGCGGATGTGTCTGCAGTGGAAATATGGTCCTAGAGTTAACACTAGCCCCTATTATTGCATGGGGGGCTTTGACGTTATTTTATATTTTATATGTGTTATGTAGGATCAGATTATATATGGTCAGTGGGGTCACTTTGTCCAATCTGTTTAGCAGTCTGCAGCACACTGTGAATACATGTATTCACAGCTAAAAGTTGAGACATTGTGTACAGAGGTGGTAGAAGTACACAAGCTCAATACTCAAGTCATAGTGCATCCCTCCTTAGTGGTGCTGCCTCACAGTCAGAAGGTCCTCCCTTTGAATGTACCTGCCAGCTGTGGCCTTCCTGTGTGGATTACGCAAAAAACGAATCATTTGTTTTTTCATTGGTAATGTGGAAAAGCAACTCACCTACCTGAATTAGAGGGAGAAAAGTTCAGCTCTGTGAGGCTCTCTGGTCCCCCAAGAATCAACACAGGCTGCCGACTATCTGCTACTTTCTTCTCTATTTTCTGTACCTGAAGTTTTTCATTTTGTTAGTGTAGTAAAGGGTATTGGACATGCTGCATTTAAGCAGCAAACTAAAACCCCTATAAATCACTTTATACACCAGGAAATATGATTAGTATGAGGCCATGATTCTGTCCTTTTCCAGCACACTATAGAGAATGTTTTTGTAACCTGTGTGTTTGTGTGTGCATGTAGGACTTTGGTCTGGACGTGGATGCATTTGAGAACATGGTTGGTGATTGTCCACCTGCGTTCTTCAGCCTTGCTGTCACCTGCTGTAATGTAAGAACACACACACAGTCTGTCATAATCTATAATGTTGTGCTATAAAGCTTTCCAGTTTCATTTTCCCTCGTGTGACACCATTGGTCCTAGATTACTTGTTGCCAGGCTCTCAATAGAAATTATACTTTCATTTTTAACTTCAGTAAGACCTTTTCCTCTTGTTCCTCTCAGATGACCGCAGAGAGGCGCCCGTCTTTCTCTGACATAGTCTTCACACTGGAGGGCATGGAGATAGAGGAAAGAGAGAGAAGCCTATAACGCTGGGTAAATGGCTCAAATACATTACTCGCATCTTGGATCTTTAGGCAAGAGACTATATTGTTTAACCCCCTTTTCTGCCTTATGAATTTGAATATATTGAAAGCAGGGCCCACTGCATTGCCTTTTGCACTAATCCAGCACATTTGCAAACAAACCTTAAACAAAAGTAGCAGAAACCATTTGGTATATACTATACTATACACCAGGAGTATTTGGAGCTCTGGAGCATCTGGCTACCCTACCCAGTAGGAACTTCCACAGCTGCCAGAGTCAGATTTTCTCCTGAGATGGTGGTTGACTTAGTGTAGGTAATTCCCGAGGAATTCTAGCCAACGTCCGCCTCCCTTTACTAGTAAAAAGAAACTATACATGCAGTGGGAGTGCACCACAATGAATGTACGTTTGACTAGTAGCAAAGGCTTGATTACGTCAAGCATTTACAATAAAAAGACCAGTTAAAAGTCGTAAATTGCGTATTGCACCTACTTATTGTAACACATATATATATAGTCATCAGGGAGATAACACCTTTTTTTGTGTTGTCACACTTCCTCACTTTGCATCTTAACAACACGTTTTTCTCCCCTTCTTCCCTCGCTCAGAGCCAGTGGTGGTAGATGTCAGCCCCCACCGCCGCTGCAGCTCTCCTTGTCACCTCGGTGATCACACACAGCAAAGGCAAGGCTTGGCGAGGAGCCAGTCGGACATGTTACCCCCGCTGAGCCTGACCGTTCCACTTCTCGGGACCCCTGCACGGATCAACCCATTCTCTCTCAGACAGGACCTGAATGGGGGGCGGTGTAAACTTTGGGACACACCCAGCAAGTCTGTTATCTCCCTTACCTTTACGCTGCCAGCACTTCGCGACCCGTGTGCCTCACCTCGCCTTTTAAAGGGTACGCCAGGGGTGCGAGCACCGCCAAGGAGATGCCAGTCACTCCCGTGTACTCCAGAACTCAGCCGGACTGTAGCTTTGTCCACAGATACAGAGCGGAAGGAGGAGGTAAAAAGCGAGGATGTCAACGTAGCAGTAAACAAGGGAGAGACAGAGGAGGGTGAGGAGGGACAAAACATAAACAAAACAGCGGTCGACGCAGTGTTGAAGATGAAGCTCACCGAGAAGGAGGAAGGAATGGGGGCAGATTTAGGTGTCCCCGTAGAACTGGAGATGGTGTCTCTAGAGAGGTTAGACGAGGAGGACGAAGAGGAGGACAGTGTATGCGTAACAGAACCTATGGACTGCACAAAGTCTCCTGAGCCAGCAGAGAGAGTCATGAACTCCACATCTGAAAGGCCGCTGCTCACCTCCACCTCGTCCTTTTTACGAACCAGTGGCTGGCGGCTTCCCATCTCCAATGGACGTCTCTCCTTACCTCCACTGCCACGACTGGACAACAACAATGGCTCAGCCCTCGTGACTGGCCAGCAGGTTCACTGGGGTAGAGGAGTGCGAGCTAATGGTTACAACAGACCCCAGGTTCTGTCCACTGACCCTAGTGGCCCCTCAGAGCAGGGTGATGTCATTTCCTGTATGAGCTGCTGTCTGGTGGCTCTTAGTTTTCCCTCCATGTGCCTGCGTGGTTCAGCTGCCGTAGCTGCGCCACAACGAAGGGCTTCGTTACCAAGGCAGCGGCCCTACCGAAACCTTAACAGTACCATAACTGGTGGCAGCACGCCACCAACAGCCGGCACAGCAAACAAAGCTCTGCTGTGTTGCAGCACTAATGGGCTAGTGGTGACTGGGTCCTCTGTGCCATGTGAGCCTGGACGGTCTTTGCCAGAGGCCTAGCTAGGTGTGAAAAAGGCTCAAGTCACTGTACCAGTGAAGAACATGGCGGTATGAGGTGAGGAGGGGATAATACAGACAGACTGGGTTCAAACAACATGGGCTGAGCTTTGGTTTCAAACTCAACATCCAAAGGTCAGAATCAGTGACACATTAGTGCTGCTGAAAAGGTGCTGATGCAAACAGAGCAGCTACTGACTAACAATGATGCAGGCCTCATCTCTGCTCAAGCAAATTGCACTGACCTCTGCACTCGGCCAGCTCTGCTGGCTTCACTCCTGGAGGTTCTCATTGTAAAATGGTGTGTGGCTGATTAAACACGTTAAAGTGTAATTGTCTTTAATACAACTTTGGCCTGATTTGTTCTAATGGCCATAATATTGATAAGAAGAGCTTATACTCACCTGTTTAACATGGTGACAGTTCAGGAGAACTACCACAGTTAGAATTTCTTTAAAAGTACAACGGTGTCATAGCAGATACTGTAAAAATGGTCAACACTGGTTTTAAGTCTATTTAACAGTAGCCTCTGTGTATATTTATAAAGTTTAAATAAAGATTTTGTTGTTGAATTTTTACAACAGCTGACTGTATGTGTGTGTGTTTTGAAGTGGGTGGGTAGGGGGGGACTAATATCTGTTGCATTGGGGACTTAAAAGAAGACTTCTTTCTTGGGTTTGTCATGTAAATGCTCAACTTTTGTACTTGAGTTCAGAGCACTTTGCAGTAAGAAGATACAGGCTTTTATGAGATGGTGCTTTAATAAACCTGTGCTGCTCGTGTTTTATAGTGTGTGTGTGTGTGTGTGTGTGTGTGTGTGTGTGTGTGTGTGTGCGCGTGCGCACGCGCACATGCTTCTGGCCCAACAAACTACACACCTGTTGTGCAGCTCCCTCTTACATCTATATTGTGTTGGTCCATTTAAACTGTGACTTGTTGTAGCCTAAAAGAGGCATGTGAAGCAGGGACTCACAGGAACTTCATTTCAGACGTTAAACCATGGTTTACTCTTCATGTCCATGTTCTGTTCTTCTACACAGCTAGAAACCAGCGTGCAATAATCTCCTAATAAAAAAATAATACTGTACATTACCCAGTGTGCTATTTTTATTCTTTAATTTTTGTATTTATCAGAAAAACGTTGGAGCTGGAGTTTATGGGAAGTGCTCAGTTAATAGAGTTGAGACATTATTCTAAGTCGCAGCTGCCACCCTGTGGGCCCAGCAGATTTTGCTGAAGTTTCAGGCCGGGCAAACTGGGGGACTCTGAAGCTGCAGACTGGTGGTAACTGGTCCCTGCAGCTATTGAACAAAAGTCCTGCACCAGTAGTTGACCTGCAAAAACCTCATTCACAACAAACTGAGGGTGGGTACAGGGTGACATAAATATGAGAATGTAAATAAAGGGAAAATAAAGACACATTTTTTCTCTAATTACTGCAATTTTCTGATGTTTATTGAATGCATATGTAGACAAATGATTACATAATATCTGACCTGGACAGTTTCCAGAGTTTAACTTCTTCAGTCACTATGTGCTCTCAGGACAACAACACATTTGGGGTATGAACTGCAAATGTTCCTATAGAACCCATCAATAATATCAGTGATTCCTGTTTGTCCAGATCAACAAGTTCTTCATTTTTGTGGAGAGTTTAAGTATGACACTGAGAAAGTGGAACGCGCCTTAGCAGAGGACATATGCATGGATCTCTGTCCTTATTGTAGGTGATTGGTGTGTGTGTTTAAAGGGTTGGGTTGGGTTTTACATTAGCGGTCAAGGTATGTGGGATTTGATTTCCAGATAGGTGGGGTAACAGGTCAGGCCAGATAAAGAGGGTTTGTGGGTGCAGGGCAGGAGCTGGTGTGTAAAACTGGACCCATGTAGGCATCGGGCCACTGAGTTTGGCCAAAGTGGTAGATCTAATTACTCCTGCTGAGACTTGCACCATTCTTTGTATCGTTTCTGTCATATGACATTGGTTGTCTGTGGTTTACTGTTGAGCATCTGTAAAGTTGAATTCCTTTAATAACCTGGCCAGTTAAAGAGATTCCGATTGTTTTTGGAATGGTCCAGGACGTGGAGCAGTCGTCCACCAACCCTGCAGTTGTTGGTTCGATCCCCTGCTCTTACGGTCATATGTCAAAGTGTCTGTAAGTAGCTACGTTTAGACTCACAACCTTATCAAAATAAGATACAGGGCATTTCTAATGGAAAGAATGTAGGCCAAAAAACCAAAGACATTGTACATAATTACCTAATGGTGTAGATAATAAAACTCATCATTATGGTTTTTTTTCACCATGTCCCTCTGATAATCACCAGTGTATTTGGGGGAAGCAGAGAAACCAAAGAAACCAAAGGAATTAGCATCCACATTTATTGAATGAAAGTACTAAAACTGAAATCAAAAGAAAACACATAGACATAAACCAGTACTGAAAATATGTGTTCTCAGGTAACATATTCATTTTTATGAAACAACCCCCTACCTTCCTGGCTGTTGCTAACAAGTCTGCATCTCTCCTACTGGTAGAGATATAAGTGACTTCCTGAAATAAAAATTTGGATAACTTGGTCCTAGTCCTACAAGTAGGACCAAAAGTGGAGCCTTCTGAATGTTTTTGTTCCCTGTTCTTTGTAAACACAGGCCTAGATCTCAGACTTGGATCATGAATAGATGTGACGATCAACAATTGAATTCATCTAATTTTGATCATTCTTACAGAATGACACATAGAGCAATGCACTGACGCATTCATTTTTCCTCTATGTAGCATGAACTAAAACAAAATGGTCTGCACCTCTATGTACCCACAGCACTTCACACTGCTTCTCATTCACACATGGGGGAGCTGCTGTTCAGCTGGCCAACACTCACCAGCAACAAATAAGTTGGAGTTCAGTGTCCTGCTCAGGGATACGTCAACATGTGACAGGAATCAAACTAACGGCCCTGGGATTAGTGAACCACTCCTCTACCTAGTGCAGGAAATCACGTCATTCGTAGGGTCAAATTCTCTTTTCTTTACTCCATAATGAGATGATTTAAATTGTAGCAAATTAAAACTCTTGTTTGCATAAAAGAATACATGTTACAGTGAATAGAGTAAATGGTCTCCACTTATATAGCGCTTTTCTACCTGTTGGTACTCAAAGCGCTTTACACTGCTTCTTATCAACCCATTCACACTCACAATCACACACACATTCATACTGATGGGGGAGCTGCTATGCAGCTGGCCGACAATTGCCGGGAGCAACTAAGTGGGGGTTCAGTGTCTTGCTCAAGGACACTTCGCCATGTGACCAGAGGAACCGGGGATCACCAACAACTGTAGGATTGGTGGATGACCGCCCTACCAACTGTGCCACAGCCTCAGAGAGACAAATGTAATTTGCCAGTTTAGCTGCTTAGTAATTCAGTGCAGTAAGAACTGCAATTCAGTTCAACTTTATTTATATAATGCCCATTCACAACAAAGTCATCCTAAGGCACTTTACAAAATAAAGTCAAGACTATAACGACATTTAGAAAAAACCCAACAAATCCCCCCTGAGCATCAAATGTGGACATGACCAAAATGAATATATTCGGTAAAGCCGTCAAACTGCTCATGAAAAGACACTGAGTGAGCTTCTGGACTGTGCAGACATGAGGAAACAATCAAACTGCAACTCTCTCTAATCGTGAGGCAGTAGATGCAAATGGGGCGTCATACATACCCCCACACACACACACACACACTTTCAAGTCCTCTATAATGGGCATATGAGTGATCTGTGCCAGCTCACTATTCAAGTGATCCTTTGTCTTTATTCAAATACGACTTGATGTTTAGTAACTCATAAAACAGATATTAAAAATGAAACAGGTGATGAAGCTCAACCTGCCTGTGTGTTATGGGTTCAGCAAACTTTGGATAGTAACAGGAGGGAGCAACATGTCAATTAACAATAAAATCATAAATAAAATGACATTTATATTTACATTTAGTCATTTGGCAGATGCTTTTATCCAAAGCGACTTACAAATGAGGAACAGGCAAGCAATAAAATCTAAGTTAAGGACAAAAACATCAAAGTAAAGTGCAAACGGTAATGATAAAGGTTTCATGAGATGCAAGTACAGAAAAAAAGAAAAAGCAGGAAGGTTCTTTTTTTTTTTAAAGGAAGAAACGGGAGAGTTCTGTATTCAGCAGTGTTTTAAATGTAGTGAGTGAGGTCGCTGAGCGCACAGAGTTTGGCAGCTCATTCCACCACCGTGGGATTACTGAGCTAAAGAGGTTTCCTTGGTTTTATATCGAATGTTATCAATGTGTCCTGACATGATCTACCCTCATTCCACCTTTCAGCAGCTTTGCAGGACACTAAACAGCAGTTTGTATAACTGTTTTACTGTATGTGAAAGTCACATGACAGAAACCAAATGGAATCTGCTCTGTTTATAGTTGCAGCCTTCATAGATATAGAAATGTCTGTTGACAGTGCAGCACCACAGGCGACTTTAAACAGGTGTAGTTTCTTTTTCATTCCAATGATGGAACAGATACTGTATCTGCAGTATCAACTACAGTTTTATAGAACTGCCGCCATTTCTCCTAAAAGGTGAAGGGAGGGGTGAGCAGTGTGGGCAGAGGAGCTTCCTACGTCGGTTTACAGAAGACACACAAGATAAAGCCTGAGCACCACATGTTCTACACCGATAAATGTGCCAGAGTGAAACAGGAACTCAGGCTAAAAATAAATTCAAATATTAAAAGGCTGCATTCAAGTGGGGAATAAAAAGGTTAAACCAGAGAGGGAAAACCTACGAAAGTTTTACCAATAAATTCTTCCAAAAATAACTTTTATCGTGTGTAGGATCAAACTGAACTACAAGATATTATATTAATCTAATAAACAAGAAAGAATGTTTCATTTCTCATACTATTAAATTTCAGTTGGAACATCTTGACAGTGGTAGACTTTTATTTAAATCGATTAATTTACTTAACCGAGTTGTTTTATTTTAAAAATATTGTTTTTAAATATATAAATATAATGTTTTTTTTCATTATTTAAAAAAATTCGGAACTTTTAAATGCTGATGTATCATTATGGGTTAATCAGCTATCAGCGCAGAAAATGATTAAAATTGGCTCCATCTTTACCAACAGTGACTTTGTGGTAAAAAGGAGCAGCAGCAGAAATAACTCACCAGACGTTTTCACCAGTATCTGCAGCCCAAACATGGACAGCCAACATTCCTACGGTAAGTCGTGTTATTGAAGACTCTTTATAGTCAAAATGACAGCTAACACGTTGGAAAACTAACAAAAGAAAGTGTATTATTGATAATGAACAAACCAGCTGTTAAGATAATATTAGGTACAAAGCCATGGGAACGGTAGTGTTACGGAATTCTAACAAAATAATCACTGTAGTTAAATTTGCTGAGTAAATACACACACTGGAAGACGCACAGCTCCAAAGCCGGGGCTGAGGACAGGGAGAGAGAGAGGGAGACAGAGAAAGAAGACTACAGGTGAAAGAAGACACAGAGTCAATGTCCTACAGTGATGACATATAAATGTAGGGTGAGAGGAGAGAGTGAAGATAAGAGGAAAGTGTCTCAGTGCATCAGGGGTCTAAGCCTATAGAAGCAGGACTAGAACTTACTCTAAGCTTTATCTAAGAGGAAGGTTTGAGCCTAGTCTTAAAAGTAGAGAGGGTGTCTGCTTCCCGAATCTGGACTGGGAGCTGGTTCCACAGGAGAGGATTCTGGGAACCACAAGTAGGCCTGCATTCTGAGACCAAAGTCTTCTATTACAACCACTATAAAGATAAAAAAAATTAAAAAATCAGCCAGTGCGTGTCAAGAGGTCAATATTTTTTGTAATTCATTGGCCGCAACACAAAACGTGTCACTTCTCAGCGCTGATCTGTGGAATTTGGTTCTGAGCTACTTCAAAAATAAAGAGAAGGGAAGTCTGCTCCCTTTGTAGATATAAAAGTCCCATTGTAAGCTACAGAAAATGGAACAATTCTTATTTTCAGGTGATCCCACACTTAGAAAAATAAGGTTAAAAATATTACATTCCATTTCTGCTAATAGATCTAGCTGCTGAGTACCCTTTCCACCAAGTGTATCTAAAGTTTTACAGCAGAGCAAATTTGTAAAGTTGTATAAATTTATCCAGTCATTCTCTTATCTTATCTGCTGCACTTTTCCTGCAGTGAAGTTCAAGTGTGGAGCTTAATGAACTGCTGCTTAAAGGAGCTTTTTAAGATTGAGGAGACCTAAAAGTGGGGACCAAGGTTTCATTTGCAGAGTTAACATGGACGTACAAGGCTAAAAGGTTTGACAACACTCCAAAAAGCTCCTTGTGATGTTACAGAATGGCAGACTTTTTAATGCTCAGTGGGGTCGAGGTCCATGAGAGTCAGCTCTAATTGGCTCTTGATAAGCTTAGTGTTAGGGTGAGGTGTGTTCAAGGTCATTATCCCACTCCAGTATGACTGCACTGCCCGATATGACATCAATGATAAACACATAGAATTATCATCTTTCTGACAGTTTTAACCTCAAAAACAAGAAATATAATTTATAAAAGGAGACTTTTTGGCAGTGCTGCTGTACTGGATTCCATCAGACTGTCCAGGTGTACCTAATGAACGGGCCTGTCATTTGCGGGGGTCAAATGAACATCTTTCCCTTTAGAGACTGCAGCTTACAGTACTTATATTAAAAAGACAGCCAGAATAATATGAATTATTTTAAAGGAGCCTGTAATACAACTGCACATACAGCCTGATAATCACTTATTCTTCTCCACAGGATCTATGAGAGTTAATGAGCAGCTGAGGATTGTGATAGTGGGGAAGACTGGCAATGGGAAAAGTAGCACTGGAAACACCATCCTGGGATATCAGTGCTTCAGTGCTAAGTCTATGACTGTGGACTGTTCTAAGGGACAAGCTGTGGTGGATGGACAGCAGGTGGCTGTCATTGACACTCCGGGCCTGTTTGACACCAGGTTTGGCAAAGACAAAACCAATAAAGATATTAGCCAGTGTATCACATATGCTGCTCCTGGACCCCATGTTTTCCTGGTGGTCATCAGACTGGGCAGATTCACTGAAGAAGAACAAAACACTGTGCAAAGGATTCAAGAAATCTTTGGCCGGGATGCAGACAGATACAGCATGGTCCTCTTTACTGGTGGTGACCTTCTCCAAGGAATCACTATTGAGGAGTTTCTAAATGAAAGCCCAGAACTCCAAGGACTTGTAGCCAGATGTAACAGTCAGTACCATGTTTTTAATAATCAGGTGAAGAATCGTTCTCAGGTCACTGAGCTGCTTCAGAAGATCCGAAATATTGTTCGGAGGAACGGAGGAAGTCACTACACCAACGAGATGTTCCAGGAGGCAGAGAGGGCAATCGAAGAGGAGAAACAACGAATCCTGAAGGAGAAGGAAGAGAAAAAACGCAGAGAACAAGAGGAAGTGGAGAGAAAAATACGGGAAAATTATGAAAAACAGATAAAGAGAATGAATGAACAACTTCAGACTGAGAGAGAGAGGGAGAGGAAAGAAAGAGAAGAGGAGAGGAAGAGGAAGATGGAAATGAGGGAGAGAGAGAGGATGAGAGAGATGGAGGAAAGAGAAGCAGAACAAAAGAGAGAAGAAAAAGAAAGAGAAAGGCAGATTGAAAGTTTGAGGCAGCTTTTAGCAAGTGAAGGGGGGAGAAGTACAGCAGAGAGGAAAAATCCTTCTAATAACTGTACAATTCTCTGATTTGATTTCCTTGTTGTTTTTGACTTAAGGTAACAACTGTGATGAATGTATAATATTTGCTACCAAACAAGTTTCACCATAGAATTCATGATATTTTATTAATCAGTCAAACTCCAAAATCTCCACAACAAAAGGAATTTGTAGCAAACTTTGATGACATTTAAATCTAAGTCTAACATTTGCGATGCCACTTAGTGAAATGCTGTGTGCTGATGCTGTATTTTCTCTATCTAGTGTTTATGAAGTATTGCCTATTCCTATCATATTTGCTGTTCAAATAAATAAATCAAAGATTTTTGCTTGTTAGGTGTTTGTGTCCTCTGTATGTCAGCTGCCAGATGTGTAATGTTGTGTTACCTTATCCCTGCCTGTGTTGAAATGCACAGAACTAGTGAGATCTTTTTATTTCAACAACTGACTCTTCTGACCCTGTGACTAAAAAACTGGACACTTCAGCTATGAAGCACAGGCCAAAGTTTTTGTTTGCTTCACATGGACAATGAGCGGATTGTGATTACTGTGACAGTCTTGTCTAATAGAATATGCAGCTTTTGGGGATCAAACTAGCTGTAGCTCACTCAACTCAACCCACCCAGGTTGTTTCATACTGACACAATGTCAAAGCCTTTGGTGTCTGTGAGGTTTTGGAAGGTATTTGATGTCACTGGGACACAGGTTTTGCTCTTCTCTGATTGGACAGAAACTTTTAGAAAGGCAAATCTCCAGTGCTGTTCTGAGTCTGTGTCAGGGCATTATCGACATCACCTCTTCAAATTAGGGTAAGTTTGGCAGCATGTCTGCTGAAATATTACAAACTCTAACTTTATGCATAATTATTCCTCAATGTAAAAATTTTGCCAATAAGCAAATATGTAAAGTACCATAGCTTGAACAAAGGAGGAAGTAATTCCAAAAGTTCATCAATGGTAAATTGGCTATTTTGTAATGTGAATGCTCGGACCTAAACCTCATTATTGCTTCATCATTAATGCTCATTAAATAAACTCATTTCAGGTTGGAGTCATAAATTTGTCAGATTAGATGTTTAACAGATTTGTGTTTATAACAGAGACGGTTTGAAACCAATTGAAACCTAAGTGGCTGGTGAAAGTTAAAACTTGCTTGGCATTAAATGTTCTTTCTGGTCATCAGACTAGCAAAGAAAATGGAAGCTGTAGTCATATGTTGTTTGTACAGGACTGCATCCAGAGGAAGAGGTTGGCTAAAAGTAAGTGGGATGTAGAAAGGACTGAGGAAAGTAGACAGGAGTACAAGGAAGCGCAGCGCAGAGTGAAGAGGGAGGTGGCAAAGGCCAAACAGAAAGCTTACGATGAGCTGTATGACAGGTTAGACACGAAGGAAGGAGAGAAGGACTTGTACAGGATAGCCAGACAGAGAGAGAGGGATGGGAAAGATGTGCAACAGATAAGGATGAGGTGAGGAAGGCTCTAAAAAGGATGAAGAGCAAAAGGCTGTTGGCCCTGATGAAAGATGTGCAACAGTTTAACAGGATTCTAGATAGTGAGAAGATGCCTGAGGAATGGAGGAGAAGCGTTCTGGTTTCGATCTTTAAGAACAAGGGTGACACGCAGAACTGTAGCAACTACAGAGGGATAAAGCTGATGAGCCACACAATGAAGCTGTGGGAAAGAGTAGTGGAAGCCAGGCTTAGGAAGGAGGTGGAGATTTGTGAGCAGCAGTATGGTTTCATGCCCCATAAGAGCACCACTGATGCCATTTTCGCTTTGAGATTGTTGATGGAAAAGTACAGAAATGGTCAGAAGGAGCTGCATTGTGTCTTTGTGGATTTAGAGAAGGCGTATGACAGGGTGCCGAGGGAGGAGCTGTGGTACTGTATGAAGGATGTCGGGAGAAGTACATCAGAGTGGTCCAGGACATGTATGAGAGGAGCATGACAGTGGTGAGATGTGCCGTAGGTCAGACAGAGGAGTTCAAGGTGGAGGTGGGACTACACCAAGGATCGGCTTTGAGTCCCTTCTTGTTTGCTATGCTGATGGACAGGTTGACAGATGAGGTCAGACAGAAATCTCCCTGGACAATGATGTTTGCAGATGACATTGTGATTTGCAGTGAGAGTAGTGGGCAGGTGGAGGAACAGCTGGAGAGGTGGAGGTTTGCTCTGGAAAGAAGAGGCGTTAAAGTCAGTCATAGTAAGACAAAATACATGTGTGTAAACGAGAGGGAGCAAGGTAGAAGCGTGAGGTTACAGGATGCTGAGGTGAAGAAGGTTCAGGAGTTTAAGTACTTGGGATCAACAGTTCAGTGTGATGGGGAGTGTGGAAAAGAGGTGAAGAGGCGAGTGCATGCGGGTTGGAGTGGGTGGAGGAAAGTGTCAGGAGTGTTGTGTGACAGAAGAGTGTCAGCAAGACTCAAAGGAAAGGTGTACAGGACAGTGGTGAGACCAGCTCTGCTCTATGGGTTAGAGACAGTAGCAGTGAGAAAGAGACAAAGGCAGACAAGAGGCAGAGATGAAGATGTTGAGGTTCTCCTTAGGAGTGACAAGGTTGGACAGAATAAGGAACGAGTTCATCAGAGGGACAGCACACGTTGCCTGTTTAAGTAACAAAGTCAGAGAGGCCAGATTGAGATGGTTTGGACATGTGCAGAGGAGGGACAGTGAATATATTGGTAGAAGGATGTTGGAGATGGAGCTGCCAGGCAAGAGGGCGAGAGGACGACCGAGGAAGAGATATATGGATGTTCTAACAGAGGACATGAGGTTAGCTGGTGTCAGAGAGGAAGATGCCCAGGATAGAGTAAAGTGGAAAAGGATGATTCGCTGTGGCGCCCCCTGATGGGAAAAGCCGATAGAGAAGTAGTAGTACTGATGACCTGCTTCCTGCATCTGTATATGAGGTGCACATGCAGACCTGATTATAAGTGAGCTAACTATCATACATGATTACAAAATGACATTATTGTCATTTTCAGTGGTGAAAAAGGTAAATTAATGAAGTATAGAGTGTCGTCTATGTATGTAGCACTAACATTACACTCCAAAGGAAGGTCCGTCCTTCATGAATACACAAACCTTTCTTTTCAAAAAGAACTAGTAAATAATTGTCAGCCCTTCTAAATATCTCTATCAAACTTGCTCCCCGTGAGGATGTTGCTCCTTTAACCGTTGACGCTCTGACAATCTCGCTCAGCAGGTAGCAGATAGGATCCAGGTGGATGGACAGAACCATGCGCTAAATGGGAGGAGGGGTGTAATTTGACCGGAGAGGCAGAAATAAGACGAAATTTAGCCTTATTTGTATTTCTTTCATAAATGCATTTATGATATTGCATATATTATTGGTAATAATTTTATTATTAAAAAAGCTAGTCTCTATAGGCCCCCAAAGTTCGTGGGCCCTTAGAATCTTCCTAACCCCTCAAACGGTGCCCATGGGTTTTGATGACGTAATAGTTGAAGTTAACTCAGCAAGATCTATGGGCACAAAGCAGTCTAAAAGGGACTGAGGACTTACTGATGATTCTAATTCTGTTGTATTTGTGGGGAGGGTCTGGTGAATTTTGTTTCTAATAGCTACGATTTTGTTTTGAAGAAAGTCATGAAGTCATTGCTGCATAGCATTGAGGGAATACTAGTCTCAACTGAACTATGGCTCTTAGTCAGCCTGGCTACAGTGCTGAAAAGAAACCAGGGGTTGTTCTTGTTTTCCTCTATTAGTTATGAATAATATGCTGTTCTGGCTTTACGGAGGCTAATTTGTATAAGTATAAACTCTTTTTCCAGGGTAAGCGTGATTCTGAATGAGTGAAATGCCACTTCCTTTCTAGTTTTCATGACACCTGCTTTAAATTGCAGGTTTAGAGCTATACCATGGAGATCGCCTGTTCAGAATTACTGCCTTCTTTTTTAGAGGGGCAACACTATCAAGCATGGAACGTAAAGATGCTGCATAATTATCAGTCAGGTAATCAACTAGTACAGGAGTACAGTTAATGAGGCTACTCTCAGTTATATTGGTACATGTTGAAGTAAATGATGAAGGGATCATTTCCTTAAATTTGTTTAAGGCAGTGTTTTCAGATAAACACCTACTGAAGGTAAACTTTTTTCTAACTGCTATATAATCTATTAGAGTAAATTCAATTGTTTTTAGAACATGGTCAGAGAGAACAGAATTATGAGGAAATACTGTTAAATTATCAGTTTCAATGCTGTATATAAGGACAAGGTTTTGGGTGTGACTAAAACAATGAGTGGGTTCATTTACATTTTGAGAGAAGCCAATTGAATCTAATAATGAAGTAAATGCCGTGTTGAGGGAGTTACTGTCAGCATCTACAGGAATGTTAAAGTGATGACTTTATAAAATTTAGTTAATCGGGGAACAGACACAGTCTCTATAGGAATGTGGGTGTTGTGGGTAGGTGATGGTGGTAAGGATACTGCAGAGAGGCGTGTAGGACTGGATCTCTGTGTCCTAGGCTCAACTCTGGATTGTCAATCTTTTGGTTGTCTAATAAAATAAGCCATATTTTTAGATAAGACAATGGCACCATCCAAATTAGCATGGATGCCATCTCTCCTAATCAGCCTAGGTTTTCCCCAGAAAAGAATGCGGCTTCATGACCGCAAAAGAATGCAGCCATACATGTCGTCACTGATCAGATTTGGCAGGGGTCCAGAGAAAACTACGGAGTCCGAAATTGTTTTTGCAAAGTTGCACACCGATTCAAAATTAGCTTTAGTGACCTCCGATTTGTGTAATCGGGCATCATTAACTCCTGCATGAATAATGATCTTACTGTATCTACGTTTATCCTTAGACAGGAGTTTCAAATAGAATTCAATGTCACCCGCTCTGGCCCCAGGGTAACATTGGACTATGGCCGCTGGAGTCTCTAACTTCACGTTTCTGACTATAAAGTCGCCAAGTACCAGAGTTTGTCCTCATTATCTTATTAAGAGTTCTGAAAAGGGCGGGCTAACAGCCACAGACCTTAAGTCACTCATAGGGAAGCTTAGAATTAACTGGATTTAAAAAAAATACATGTGCATTTATATTCCTGCCAACATGGGGAGTCCTAATTTCCTCCTTAAATGTGATTTCTGCTGATCCAAATTGCCTTTTTCTTTTTCAAAAACAGGTCTTGCTCTTTGCTAGACATGTCTGCTAGACCATTCTCATTCCACAGGGTCCCCCCTGTGGAATGAGAATGAAACTACACTCAGTATTGACTATGGTGCAAATAAACTGCTTCTATTTCTTGTAAATGTTGAAGGGAGGGGTGAGCAGTCTAATTTTATTTAAGGAGCCTCCTATTTTCACAGCAGCTGCAGAAAATGTTTCTAGCTGCCTCTTGTATGTATATATGTATGTATATATAGCAGCAGTCATGTAGTGGCTTAAGTGTGTGAGGCAGTTCATGAGTTTAACGAATGACGTACCTATTTTCAGCATGGTTATATGGAATGTAACTGGGAATTCCCAGAAGATTTGATTTCATGACCAAATTAAACTCTTAAAAATGCTGTATAATAAGAGGCAGAAGTGCATAATAGAGTAAGTTTTGGGTAACTATGAATGTGAAGGTGGTAAAAATTGTGTGAAACTGATGGAAATGTGTTGGCACATTTGTAAGAGAAGATTTTTCCTGGGCTAAGAGGTAATGAAGATCAAGTGGATCCTAATTTCATTCAACACTTCTTAGCAATAGAGGAACACTGTAAATATTTCCTCCTCAGAAACTATTCTCTCAAATCGAGGGTTTGTTTCACTTTCACTTGTGACTAGTTTCAATTTCACGTCCTGAGGCATATTTGAGGGTGTGGTTTTCTGCATGTGCCGACAATATAAAAGCTTCAGCATAACAGTTCACTTCAGTATCTACTGCAGTAACTTTCAATATCTATCTGTAATCATGGAAAGAAACTTCTACCAACACATGGCAGCTGGAAACTTAGGTAAAACTGTTGCTGATTACATATTTGCAATACAATTATTTTGTCACAGTGTAAGTTTATTGCTGAATCCAATCCAATTTTTTTGCTGAATCATGTACTGCTGTATTCCCTAGTCAAATCTTACAGGCTGCAGTTTTTATTTCTAAACTAACCTTTTGCTACAAGTATCTCATTTATTTGTACATTTTTGAGTAAAATGCTGATTTTTTTTGGTTAAGCCACTAAATGTGCTTTTAAATGAAGCTGCAGGGTTTTTCTCTCACCTTATGTGTTGGATGATGTATCAGAAACAACCAGTAACCTTGTTAGAGTGAAGCTGAATGACAGGTTAGGTTAAATCATGGAGAGAGACAAAATAATGTGTATTACTGTAAAGGACTCTGTATTACAACTTCATAATCTGCTGCTCATTGTGTCTCCTTCTTCTTTACAGGATCTCTGAGAGTGAATAATGAGGAGCTGAGGATTGTGATGGTGGGGAAGACTGGATAGGAAAGAGTGCGACTGGAAACACCATCCTGGGACGACAGTGCTTTGAATCAAAGTTCAGCGCTAAGTCCATGACTGTGGACTGTTCTAAGGGAAAAGCTGTGGTGGATGGACAGCAGGTGGCTGTCATTGACACCCCGGGCCTGTTTGACACCAGGTTCGGCATGGACAAAACAACTAAAGATATTAGCCAGTGTATCACATATGCTGCTCCTGGACCCCATGTTTTCCTGGTGGTCATCAGACTGGGCAGATTCACTGAAGAAGAACAAAACACTGTGCAAAGGATTCAAGAAATCTTTGGCCAGGCTGCAGACAGATACAGCATGGTCCTCTTTACTGGTGGTGACCTTCTCCAAGGAATCACTATTGAGGAGTTTCTAAATGAAAGCCCAGAACTTCAAGGACTTGTGGCCAGATGTAACAGTCAGTACCATGTTTTTAACAATCAGGTGAAGAATCAGCCTCAGGTCACCGAACTGCTTCAGAAGATCCGAAATATAGTTCGGAGGAACGGAGGAAGTCACTACACCAACGAGATGTTCCAGGAGGCAGAGAGGGCGATCGAAGAGGAGAAACAACGAATCCTGAAGGAGAAGGAAGAGAAAAAACGCAGAGAACAAGAATTAATTGAGAGAAAACTTCAAGAAAAATATGAAAAACAGATGCAGAGAATGAATGAGCAACTTCAGGCTGAGAGAGAGAGGCAGAGGAAAGAGAGAGAGGAGGAGAGGAAGAGGGAGAGAGAGGAGATGAATGAGGAGAGAAAGAGGGAGAGAGAGGAGTTGAATGAGGAGAGAAAGAGGGAGAGAGAGGAAATGAATGAGGAGAGAAAGAGGGAGAAAGTGGAGAGAGAGAGAGAGAGACAAGAGAGAGAGAAACACATTGCAGACATGAAGAATTCAATGCTGGAGAAACATGAGAGAGAACTGAGGGAGGAGAAAGAAAAGCTGCAGTCCAAGTATGAGAATGAGGCCAGAAAAGAAGCTGAGGAGTCGAATCCATTGTACCATCTGGCAAAGGCTGGTAAACTGTTTGTTGCAGGGATTCAATCATTCGGCAAAGCAATTGGAAGCTTGTTCAAATTTTGAGCACTCATACCTTCTGGTGCTTCAACCACTACTACTACTCTTTCGGCTTTTCCCATCAGGGGTCGCCACAGCGAATCATCCTTTTCCACCTGGTCATCTTCCACTCTTCCAGCCAACCTCATGTCCTCTGTTAGAACGTCCATATGTCTCCTCCTTGGTCGTCCTCTCGCCCTCTTGCCTGGCAGCTCCATCTCCAACATCCTTCTACCAATATAATCACTATCCCTCCTCTGCACATGTCCAAACCATCTCAATCTGGCCTCTCTGACTTTGTTGCTAACACAGGCAACATGCACTGTCCCTCTGATGAACTCGTTCCTTATTCTGTACAACCTTGTCACTCCTAAGGAGAACCTCAACATCTTCATCTCTGCCTCTTGTCTCTTTCTCACTGCTACTGTCTCTAACCCATAGAGCAGAGCTGGTCTCACCACTGTCCTGTTCACCTTTCCTTGTCAGAGTCTTGCTGACACTCTTAATCCACAGAAATAAAATCATAGTTTTTTTGTGTTAGAAGCGAAAGGTTTTTCTGTTTAGATCTGCTCACTGTTGTGTCAAAGAAAGAGTCACTCATGCTAACGAACGTCTGATTTTTCCATCTAATGTTCTTTGACATGTTTTTCTTATAGACAAAGATGATATAAATTAGGTTTGTTGCATAAGGTTGTTTAAATGTTCAAACCTATAAAGATCATTTCACAAGTCATGTTTCTATGTGTTTTACATGTTTCTGTGTAACCACTGTGTGTCCTGTGTTGTGTCTGCACACTGATGGTGATCTAGGATTAGAGAAAGACTGACTGATTATCAGATGGACTCACCTACAGTACTGAGGTTTTTTCAGATTCAATGTTACCAATTAAAACTGCGTGTAAATCCATATATTGTTTGAGCTTAATGTCATTAGTTTTCAGTTATACACTCGTGACCTAATATGTGTTCATATATTAAACTGAAGGAAAATTAAAGCTTGATACTAACAATAAACTTTTGTCAAAGTAACGTTTCATTTTTGAGGTGAATGAATTTGCGGAATCTGTAATGTTACACAGAGCTTGTTCTAAACATCATGGAATTATCTTACTGATTTCAAAAACTGTGTGGTTCAAAAAATTATAACCAAAACTATTGAATATTGTTAACAAATAATTTTTTAACTTATGACAAAATGTCTAATGAGACCATAAAAGTAAAAGTCAAAATTGTTAATGTCCCTATTGTTCATTTCTACTTTATATAACACAAAACTTTCTGACTCCACAAACGGACGTGCAGTATGTCGCGCATACAGTGCATACACTGTACATGAGAGGGTCAGGAAGGACCCAGCAAAGATTTTATTTTCTATATCTTTGGAGTAAATTAATTTCATTTTTTAGTTTTCTAGGTATTCCTCAATTAACTTATTTTTGATTATCTGAAATCATCGTTTTAGATTTTCTTTTCTTGTTTTTGGAATAAAAACACTTTTTAAAATAATTTCAAAGGACAGAACAAAGAAAAACTTGTGTTGTGCATTAGAAGGGGTGTGGATATGTTGCACATTAAAGCGTTAGAGAAATTAAGAAATTCTTTTTATCATTTACAAGGCCTACCTACATTTTACATACTGTAGCGGCCCGGCCGGCTAAGGAGTATGGGAAATGTAGATAGTTGCTGTGTTTAGTGTCTTTTAGTGTAGTCGTGTTAATGATTGTGGCTGTGGGGAATGTGTTTGATTGTGTGGGGTAGATGGATGTGTTTATGTAGTGCTTATCGTGAGGGAGGGTGTTGTGTGTGGGAGTGACCCTCACGGTGACCGGCTCAAGTTGTGGTCGGCTTTTCTGCTTGTGTTTAAATAAAGCTGGCTATTTCAGTGGAAATAGCCAATAAAAGACAAAACGCTGTTTCTGCTGTTTATTCTGAGACATTTGTAGTCGTGCGGTGTATGGGGCTTAAGTGATCTCACTGCTGTCTCTTCAGTACCGGGTCCGGTTAGCTGCCAACACCCTGCTGGCCGTAGTTTAGATGCACCAGTTAGCCAGGTTAGACCCTCTAGCTCCTTTTAACCCATCGTAGCTGCCACACACCACCAGCTGGCGCTACAATACTTTTCACTTGATTACATTTATATATTTAGAATGAACTAATTTATTATTTATGCCACACACATTCTAACGGCTGCAGTATCAGTTACAGCTCTGTATAACTGCTGCCATTTCTCCTAAATGGTAAAGGGAGGGGTAGGAGCTTTCTACATAGTTTCACAGAAGATCAGTAGTAAACTATCAATAAATAGTATAAAATAATGAATATGTAGGTTTAAATAGAGTTTAAAGGGTCTGTATAAAAAACCTGTACTGTGCCGATGCTGCCTCTGTTGCATGAAAATGAAACATTTTTTAGAAATGTTAATCCTGGGATTGAAATTGTATCTACAACAGCAGTAAATCAATCAAATAAAAGCCACTGCAATTATTTCTATAAAACAGAGACTAAACACAGATTGAGGTGTAATTCCCATTGTAGGTAACAACAAATGTTATGTACATGATTTTGCTTCTGTGCATTGGTGCAATACAATAAGCTACAGTATATAAAAATATACAAAAGCCAGTCGTACATTTTGTTCAAAGACACTGTCCCACAGTCTTATCCACATATAGTTCATAGTAAGTTTTGGAAAAAGAAACCGTCTCACGTCTGTACATTCCTATTTAGACTGTAAATCCCCTGGCTTAACTGAAATATTTCAGTTTCACTTTCAGTTTCTTGTTCACGGTCTGAGTCACTGCATGAAGCCATGTGATAAAAGGAGCAGGAGCAGAAATAACTCACCAGACATTTTCAACAGTGTCTGCAGCAGCCATCTGCAGCCCAAACATGGACAGCCAACACTCCTATGGTAAGTCGTGTTATTGAAGACTCATGGCAAGATATATTGATGTTGTTCCAGCTAGTTAATACTATGACTCTTTAACCACCAATGCTAAAAATGAACTAGTGTCATTGTTTAATCACATATAATTTGTTTTATTATGGCATATTTAGATTTCTTAGAACCTCATGAACTTCTTGACAAAACATGTGGGTTGAGTGGTTCTGCATGTTCACATGAGCAGAACAACAGTGAGACATGAAGGGATGAACAAACAGATATTTCTTTATAGTCAAAATGACAGCTAACATGTTGTAAAACTAACAAAAGAAAGTGTTTTATTGATAATGGACAAACCAGCTGTTAAGATAGTATTAGGTACAAAGCCTTGGGTGTTATGGAATTCTAAAAAAATATCACTGTAGTTGAATTTGTTTAGTATATGAACAGCAAACCACAGGTCACTTTGAGAGACACTGGTTAGGAGAGTCCACTGAGGGACGGAAGCGGTTTACACTGCTTGTCATTAAACCCATTTACAAAGCCTTGGGAAGGTACAAAGCCTTGGGAACTGTAGCGTTATGGAATTCTAACAAAATAATCACTGTAGTTGAATTTGTTTAGTATATGAACAGCAAACCACAGGAGCACAGGTCACTTTGAGAGACACAGGTAAGGAGAGTCCACTGAGGGACTCATTAAACCCATTTACACACAGCAGTCCGTTGAGTACCGACATGTAGAAAAGTGAAAACCCAGACAACATATCATGCACAAACACTATGGTTAAATCGTGTTGGGTTCATCACCACCTTCAGCACTTTGTGTTCGGTCAGAATCATCAGTAAGGATCCAATCCATTTTAGACTGTTTTTACCCACAGATCTCGAGGAACTTCAACTATTACGTCATCAAATCCAACAACATGTCTGCTAGACCATATTCCAGTTAGACTGCTCATAGAGGCTCTACCCGTATTAGACGCATTCATATTTGATATGAGTTAGTTTTTCACTGCCCTTACCTTTTATATAGACATAATTTTTTTTGTTTGTGTGTTACTGCACTTGCCCTTTGCCTTTCATCAGAAGTTTATGTGTTAATAAACTTCCTGCACTCTTGGTGTGTATCAGCTTCTGCTTTTGGGTCCTATAGTTACAGTATCCACTATCAGAACGGTTACAGTACACACTAGCCAAATAAGGACCCAGCGGAAGCTCAAAAATGTCAGGGGTGACTCTCAGCAACGCACTGGGGATAACTCACGTAGATTAGCTGGTTGACCGCCTATTTGTCTTTGTTAGTTTAGTTATTTTCTCTGTTCCCTCCTGTCCTCCTTTCTTTGGTTTGGCCTGTCGATGTAGATGATGATTCTGATTTAGGGATTGAGTTTACATTCATTCTTTAAAGGCCTGCTTTGTAAATATTTATCCCCATTTGTCACTTTTTTACATGGGTTGTGATTTTCTTTTCATATCCATTAGTCTGTTTCGGTTTTAGGTTTCAGGTTTCAGGTTTCAGGTTTGGTGTTGCGTTAACCCCACTTTTCTATTTAATTCAACCTTATTTATATAGTGCCACATTACAACAAAGTCATCTCAAGGCACTTTATATAATAAAGTCAAGACTATACAGACATTTAGAGAAAACCCAACAAATCCCCCTTTAGCAACTATAGGCAACAATGAAGAGGAAAAACTCCCTTTAACAGAAGAAACCTCCAGCAGAACCAGGCTCAGGGTGGGCGGACATCTGCCTTGACTAGTTGGGCTGAGTGGAAAACATTGGGCAAGCTGGTAGGATCAGTAGCTGTGCACTGTAAGACACACAGCTCCAAATCCAGGGACACATGAGAGAGGGAGACAGAGAGGGAGAAAGATGACTACGGGACAAAGAAGACACAAAGAGTTAATGTGATACAGTGGTGACATATAAATGTGGGCTGAGAGGTGGAAAGTGTCTCAGTGCATCAGGGGTTGGTCCCCCAGCAGTCTAAGCCTAAAGCAGCATGACTAGAACTAACTGTAAGCTTTATCAAAGACGAATACCTTTTACCACTTACATACCTAGTTTGGTTTTAGGTATTCTGGTTCTGTTTTAGCATTTGAGTTTCAGGTTATCCTTTTGTTCCCACAAATGTATTTCCTTTAGACTTTCTCTTTTGTTTGGTTGTCCCTGTAGGTGTGCTGTTTTACCCAACATTTCTACTTGGATGTGTGTTTGTGTGCTTAATTCTTTTAATAAGTTTGGGTAGTTAATGATAATGGGTTTGTAAGTTAGTTCCCTGTCCTCCCTTTTGGAGTGAGTTTACGTTAATTTTGTTCTGTTAATGCCTTCATGGATGCCACAAAGACATTTAAGATTAAACATTACTTTAACCTTTATTCTAATATACTAGGGTACCCTCACATTATCTACACTAAAAGTAATATTGTCATCTTTTAATTGGTGCCAAAAAACTAATGCGATAACTCATCTTGTTCAAGAGTTCAATAATTCTCCAGTCCCATTCTAAATCCCTTTAACTAAACACAACTGCAGTCCATTATTCACTGGAAATCATGATGTTGATGCATTAGGCAAAAGCTTCTAAATACCTTCAACATTCATTCTTATTTTTTGTTCAGTTTCTTGCATACAAAAGAAAATGATTAGTTAGATTAGTTTATGAACCAAAAACAGAATAATTTTCATTAGTGTAAAGGAGTCTGCAATAAAACTGTAAATACAGCCTGATAATCACTTATTCTTCTCCACAGGATCTATGAGATTTAATGAGGAGCTGAGGATTGTGATGGTGGGGAAGACTGGGAATGGGAAGAGTGCGACTGGAAACACCATCCTGGGACAAAAGTGCTTTGAATCCAAGTTCAGCGCTAAGTCTATGACTGTGGACTGTTCTAAGGGACAAGCTGTGGTGGATGGACAGCAGGTGGCTGTCATTGACACCCCGGGCCTGTTTGACACCAGGTTCGGCATGGACAAAACAACCAAAGATATGAGACAGTGCGTCTCTTTTGTTCTTCCTGGACCCCATGTTTTCCTGGTGGTCATCAGACTGGGCAGATTCACTGAAGAGGAACAAAACACTGTAAAGAAGATTCAAGAAATCTTTGGCCAGTTTGCAGACAGATACAGCATGGTCCTCTTTACTCACGGTGACCTTCTCCAAGGAACCACTATTGAGGAGTTTCTAAATGAAAGCCCAGAACTTCAAGGACTTTTAGCCAGATGTAACAGTCAGTACCATGTTTTTAATAATCAGGTGAAGAATCAGCGTCAGGTCACTGAGCTGCTTCAGAAGATCCGACATATAGTTCAGAGGAACGGAGGAAGTCACTACACCAACGAGATGTTCCAGAAGGCAGAGAGGGCGATCGAACAGGAGAAACAACGAATCCTGAAGGAGAAGGAAGAGAAAAAACGCAGAGAACAAGAGAAGGTGGAGAGAAAAATACGGGAAAATTATGAAAAACAGATGCAGAGAATACGCAGAGAACAAGAGGAGGTGGACAGAAAACTAAAGGAGAAACATGAAAGAGAGATGCAGAGAATGAATGAACAACTCCAGGCTGAGAGAGAGATGGAGAGGAAAAGGAGAGAGGAGGAAAGAAGGAGGGAGATGCAAATGAGGGAGAGAGAGAGGATGAGAGAGATGAAGGAAAGAGAAGCAGAACGAAAGAGAGAAGAAGAAGAAAGACGAAGGGAGATGGAAAGTTTGAGGCAGCGTTTAGAGGAACAGCGTGAAAGAGAACTGGAAGAAGAAAGAGAAAGATGGAGAAGGGAAGCACAGAGGCAAAACCAGTCTAACGATGAGTGTTCAATTCTCTGATTAGATTTTCCTTTTGTATTTGACCTGAGGAGACAGCTGTGGATAAATGTACAATATGTTACCGTTGATCAGCTCACAATGTGCTCACAAACATGTTTCACCATAGAACTCATGGTATTTCATGAGTCAGTAAAACAATAACAGAGGGAATTAGTTATACTGTTAATGCACATTTTTCTTTAAATTTCAAGATTTAGTAAGAAACTGTGTTCCTGTCTGGAAAAGCTGGAAAACAGCCTTGGAAAGCTGAGAATGAAATGATGCTATATGGTTTTAGTCCCACCTCTGGGTTCACGTAGGATTTAGACCAACTTTGATGACATTTAAATCTAAGTTTAGTATTTGCAGTGTTTTCGGATCACACGGCTGTTTAAATAAATAGAAGATCTGCGCTTGTTAACTGTGTATAATCTCGTTTCTCATTGTTTGTGTCCCCTGTATGTCAGCCACCAGATGTGTGATATGCTAATATTTATAACCCAGTGATTTAAACTGTTAAATTTATACTGAACATTTATCAAAACTGCCTTGAATTTAATGGCATACAGTGCCCTCTGTATGTCAGTGTATGTGTGAATAATTTTAAGTCAAATCGCCAAAAATTTGCAAGTTTTAGCTATGACCACACCTCTTTAGGGAACGTCAAAGTAAACTCTGCAATTGAGTTATTTCATGGTCATGCTTCACTTGTTTAAAGCGTTTGAGTAAGTGGAGACAAATTTCTCCTGCGTTGTTTGTGTCATTCGAGATGTGGTTTGTGAGTTCAACAGGACATTTCTCAGCTGTTTGCGAGTTCTTAGGTACTTTTCCTCAGTCATGCAAACGTAATGCCCACGTAAAGCGTGCTGGTGGTGGACACTGCTCCACATTTACCACCCTGCCAGTGTTAAAGATTAACTGGTCATTCAGATTGTCTGGTGATATTCATGTGCGTGAGCCAGATGTGTAGTAGCCATGGTTTTTCAGGAAAAACTGCACTAAGACCAGGAAATAAACATTCCATTTTCAGTCTTCTTATCAAAGTAATTTGTCCGCATCGCTTAAAATTAAACAACAAACCGTCTCCTGAAGCATTGACACCGGTCTGGACTGCTAAAAAATTTAAAGGAACCCTTTTTAATCAGAGTATAGCATTAAGTCAGTTAAACTTCTTGGCTATTGACCTAATCAGTTAAACAACAGTGGGGATTGTTAATCAGTGTCAGCTGGTTTGGTGTTAATGACATTTACAACAGGTGCACTAGAGGGGCAACAATGAGATAAACCGCAAAACAGCAATGGGTTTACAGGTAGAGGCCTCTGACATTTTTTCCTCCTCATCTTTTCTAGATGTTTTTCACTAGTTTTGCATTTGGGTAGGGTCAGTATCATAACTGGTAGCATGAGGCGATACCTGGATCCTACAAAGGTTGCACAGGCAGTCCAACTTCTCCAGCATGGCGCATCAATACGTCCCATTGCCAGAAGGATTGCTGTGTCTCCCAGCACAGTCTCAAGAGGATGGAGGAGATTCCAGGAGACAGGCAGTTACTCTAGGAGAGCTGGACAGGGACGCACAAGGTCCTTAATCCATCAGCAGGACCAGTATCTGCTCCTTTGTGCAAGGAGGAATGGAATGAGCACTGCCAGAGGCTTACCTTATCAGAAACAGACTTCATGAGTCTGGCCTGAGGGCCTGCCACCCTCTAATGGGACCTGTGATCACTCCCCGACACTGTGGAGATCGATTGGCACTTGCTGTAGAATACTAGAACAGAAGAACTGGCAGGTCCACCACTGGTGCTCTGTGATTTTTACAGATGAGAGCAGATTCACCCTGAGGACATTTGACAGACGTGAAAGGGTCTGGAGAAGCCATGGAAAATGTTACGCTGCCTGTAGCATCATTCAGAACGACCGGTTTTGTTGTGGGTCAGTGATGATCTGGGGAGGCATATCCATGGAGGGATGCACAGACATCTACAGGCTGGACAACGGCACCCTTAGTGCCATTAGGTATCAGGGTGAAATCCTTCAACCCAATGTCAGCCCCCCCGCTGGTGCAGTGGGTCCTGAGTTCCTCCTGGTGCACGACAATGCCCGGCCCCATGTGGTGAGACTATATGAGCAGTTCCTGGAGGATGAAGAAATTCATACCATTAATTTCCCCCTACGCTCACCTTACCTAAATCCAATTGAACACCTCTGGAACATTATGTTTTGGTCTTTCCGACATTGGCAGTGTAAGGGTTAGCCAAGTGGTGGAAGACACACGCAGAGAGGCAGGAGTATACTTCACTCAGTGTGGAATTAATTTACAGTGATACCCATCAAGCCGCAGTTCAAAGTGGTTTTGTGAATAAGTGGGAAAAATTATATACAAAAAAAACCCCAAAACAAACCTCAAACTGGACAAACTAAATAATAAAAATGAAAAAGAAACAAAAGAAAAACTATGCTAGGCTCATTACTAATGAGCAAGCTAGCAGCAGATCCCCATCTGAAGTGCAATGAACAAAATCCCTCCAGGAGCTTCTACTTCAGGCCTTATATACCTGAAGCCCCTCCTATAAAGACAAACCATTACTTATTAACACAACCAATTAAGACACACTATGATATCTCTTCTTTCAAAACAGTATACATGTCTTAAATATATTTTTCTATTTTACTCCACACACACAACACTGGGTAAGTATCACAGTGACATTGGTTTTTGGAGGATGTGAGAACAGGGTGCATTGTCTATACAACTAAATCAACACCTCTACTCTGCCGGCTAGATGGTAAAATAAATAGAATTGGCAACATTAGTATTATAACACCTCAGACTGTCCAGGAGCTCAGTGATGCCCTGGTTCAGATCTGGGAGGAGATACCCCAGGATGCCCCGACATTGTCAGGCATGCATACAAGCATGTGGTGGCCATACAAACAACCGACTTGCTGCAATGAAACTTCTGTAAAATGGACTAACCTGATGATCATTTTCTCACTTTGATTTTCAGGGTTTCTTTGAATTCAGCCCTCTGTACATAAATGCTTTTTATTTCCATCAAATGATGTCACATTCTTTAGTTTCTAACACACGACCCAGTCCATATCAGTGTGGATATCAGCAGGACTTTTCCCCCATTAAAATCGAATGTGTTTTCAAAGTGTTCCTTTAACTTTTTTGAGCAGTGTACAAAAAAATGAAGATGCGAAGACCAAGAGGGAAATAAGTAGAAGATAAGAAATGTCCAGTTTGAAGGGGCAGAACTACTAATTTAAAATCACATTTAGAACTCATTACAAAGCCGAAAAAACATCACTGAACTGATTTGGTTGGATTTCTGGATTCACACTGGTCAGGTTTATAGTCTTTTACTATGTGCACTGCACACAGAGAAATAGCTTTTGGGTTTACCTTCTTTTTCACATCTACCTTCTCTTTCAAGTAGATTTAGCAGGTTTTTAATTATGTCCTCATGGACACTCATAATGTGTGGGCTGAATTTGATATGGAAGAATTCTGCAGCCCAGCCCGATGCTCCATACATTGTGAATTTCACTAACTTAGTTAATTTATTTAACTGAAAGTTTAATCACTCACAAATTTAGTTTCCCCTTGACCAGCCAGCTGAAACCTTCCCAGCTAATAGTTTCAGCCGATGGTTCATTTCATTCATCAGTGGCTCTCAAGTAGAAAGAGGTGACTCTTTCAAATACCTAGCAGTAACTATTTCTCAAGGCCTGTCCTGGACACATCACGTAAACATCACGCTGAAGGCGGCCAGACAGCGTCTGTACCTCCTTTGACTCAAGAACTTTACACTTGCACCATTGAGAGCTTCTTGTGGGGGAATTTAACTACTGGGATGGGAAACTGCACTAAACAGGACCTCTTAGTCCTTAAAAGGTCGGTCCATTCAGCTGAGCGGACCATCAGAACCACCCCCGCTAATCTGCAGGACATCTACACCAAACCAGGCTTGAGAAGTTATTTAATCAATCCACACACCCTGGTCACTCTCTCTTCTCACTACTCCCATCAGGGTGGCATTTTCATGTGTGCATTCATACGCATATATGTATGTATGTATTTATGTATATGCGTATGTATGTAGGTATTTATATGTACATATAAGGGTATATGTAGATGTATGTGTGTATGTAATCTTAGGTACACGCATGTTTATACAGATATCCTGCATATGTTTCACTCTTTCTGATAATGGAGGGATAATATTGTTGACTTTACCTCTGGCTTCTGACCTTTAGTTATTATTTGATTTTTGTCCTACCTTGTAAATGGATGCAGGTACATCAGCACATTTCACTGTACATTGTACTAATTATAACTGTGTATGTGACAAATAAAACTTCTTATGTTATTTCACAAAGCCTCATTTAAATACTCAGTTATTTACTGATATCTACTGGACAAATGTTGTATTGCAAATTAATAATTAAGGAGGTGTAAGGGCCTTTAGTCATAAGTGACATAAGACAAATGATTACATTACAATATTCTAAACTATTATAATCTAGGTTGAAATTTTAATGGACTTCTGTTAGTGGTAAGAAAAAAAATATTAGATTTTAATAAAAACAGCAAGGAAGGTTTAATATTTCTCCACTTGCTCGAGTGTGGATGGTATTTACCTATAAGAATGATCATACAAGTGTCAGAAATAATTAGGTGGGACATGTCATAGTAAAATGGTGATATACTATATATCATCAGTATTGTCTGCACTTTGCAAAAATCTATGAGACACCACAGGCTTGTCAGTATTTGAAAAAGTGGGTGGATTGCTACTGTATGATCTATATGAACCATGACGTCTACAGTTTGTTCCAGCACATACACACACCACGAAGTGATGCATGATATGCTGAAGGAGGTTTGAGAAAAAATTCCATTCTTTCAATAAAACATATAATCTGTCACTGAGCTTTTCCATATCTGAGGTTTTTGGCCCTGTGTCATCACAATGTCATTTGTGTGTCTTTCTGCTCCTCAGTTTGTGTTGGCCTTGTCCCTAGAGTCTGGAGCTGGGATGTTGTATTAAGCAAAAGATGAGGGAGAGACTGAATTGTAAAATTTTTTACAAATGAACACATGACAACATTTTGTAAAAGTGGTTTTAACAAAGTCTTTTTGTGGCTTTGAAAATTAATCGGTCACAGTTTTGGTAATACAAGAGTCACCCCTGCTCGGCGTCGACGTCGCCTAGGTCAACAAGGTCTCCGTCAGTTGTTGGAGAACCAGGGCAACTTGATAAGAAGTGGTCTACTGGAACAAGAGCAAGACATTCATGGACAAGAGATGAGACCCGGAAACTGGGAAGGCTACTACACAAGTAACCCTAGTGAGCAGGGTTACATAAACAGGATGCGGGATCTATGGATACTATGATACCCAACATCTAGTCTAACACTGAAACAACTAGTAGCACAGCGTTCTAATATCTGCAAAATACACCTGATATAGCAACTAGAGATTGATTGCTCTTAACTGTGGACAAAAAAGTAAATATAAGTTCATGACTTTTGAGAAAAGTGCCTGAAATTATGCAAAACTTATGCTAAAAACATTAATATTGATACAGTGTTGGATAGACCTCCTTTCTTCTCCTAGAAGTCAAAAAGAATTTCTACCTTCACCTGAGTTATTGCTGCTACAAACATGTCAGCTCCTGACTCATATGGAAAGTTCAGGAGGATCACTCAGGTGATATGAAAAAAATATTTTTTTTCACAGAACAAAGACTCTGTTGTTATAGAGTTCATGCAGCTTCTCCATACTGACAAAGAAGAAAACCATTAATTAGCCAATCGAAGATGAGAGGAGCACAAGATGGAGAGTAATTATCGGTCTTTCAGCCACACAGTGAGTAAAGATTCACAATGTGGTAAAACACCTTTATTTCGTTTGTTGTGAACACAGCTGAGAATATTGTTCATGTCTAGGTGGAACCAGCTTCACATGTACTGAGAGGACAACACTTTTCCTGGCTCTTTCACACATTAATAAACATCTGTATAACAGCACCTTAAATTCCAAAGCTGCTTTCACACATTCACTGGAATCCTTTAATTCTCCTGACTTTGTCCAGAGGGGGTGTATGTTAGGACTCAAATGTCCGAGTAAGATGCTCCAGACCTTATCCAGACTTGCGAGGTACAGTAACAGGTAACAAAGTTAGTAGTTACCTACTGGCGTAGTTGGTAGGGCAGTCGTCCATCAATCCTACAGTTGTTGTTTCGATGTAAAGTGTCCTTGAGCAAGACACTGAAAACCCACTTAGTTGCTCCCAGTGAGCGTCGGCCAGCTGCACAACAGCTCCCCATTTCTGTGTATGAATGTATTTGTGCTTGTGTGTGTGAATGGGTAAATAAGAAGCAGCGTAAAGCGCTTTGAGGACCAACAGGTAGAAAAGCGCTATATAAGTGCAGACCATTTACCTGAATACAGAGATTTAGATGTGAGTCTAAACTGCGAGCTCCCAGTACAAAGCCTGTGCTGGTGCAGCACACTGATCCTTGCCAACTCGTCAGGAGAAATTTAGATTATGGATGTTTAGAGAATGGATGGGTTGATGAATTTTGTCACTCAGCAGACTAAGCAGCGATGGTGCTCATCGCTCAGCTCCAGTGTGCTGTAAACAAAACACTGTTTCTGATAATCTCAGTTTTTTCTAACGTTGTTCCTCCTGTGGGCATTGAAATTAAGGAGACTTTCTTCTGTCAGTGAAACTATATTCCTCTCCAAACACAGACTGTGGATTACCTAAAGTAAAAACTGGACAGGTCTTCTTAAATGGTAAATGTTCTGCTTGACTCTGTGGTGTCATCATCTTTAGAGTGGCCTGCTGGTGCAGCAGTATCTTTATAACAGACAGACGGAACCGATTAAGAAGGCCAGGTCCACGGGCCATAGAGAAAAGTTGCAAATGTGTCAGAGAAAAAATATGCAGCAGCACCAAGTTGCTAACGTAACTTTAGGTAACGTCACTTTGTCAGCCTCTACTGGCAGCCAGTAGAAAATGGGTCCCTGCAGTCTCTGTACTGGCTGAGCCTAACAAAAATGTTTTTGGCTTTACCACTGGCATCATTAAGTTGGATGCCCCCCCCTAATTTAAAGGGCAGGTGCCCCCAAATTACTAATACATAAAAAAAATGACAATGCGACGTAAGTGATGACAAAACACACCCATTGTTCATTGCAAAGAACCTTGAATCAGTGATCATACAGTGAACACACACTCACACTGGAAGGTCCGATCTGTTCCAAGGCAGTTTTGATTAAATTCCAGGATAAATTTCCAGTTTAAATATTAGCTTGTCACACATCTGGTGGCTGATATACAGAGGACACAAACAATGAGAAACGAAATTATACACAGTTAACAAGCGCAGATCTTCTATTTATTTAAACAGCCCGTATGATCTGAAAAGGCAGTGTAACATCATACTGAGAAAATAGTATCAGCACACAGCATTTCACTGAGTAACACTGCAAACACTAAACACTAAACTTAGATTTACATGTCATCAAAGTTGGATCCTACCTAAAATATGTGAAATAATTATTGTTTTTCCAAGTCTCTGCCATGTTCCTTGGCTGACAAATAGGTCCTGACCCAGAGGTGAGACTAAAACCATATAGCACCATTTCACTCCCAGTTTTTCCAGACAGGAACAAAGTTTCTTACTAAATCTTGAAATTTAAAGAAAAATGTGCATTAACAGTATAACAAATTCCCTCTGTTATTGTTTTACTGACTCATGAAATACCATGACTTCTATGGTGAAACTTGTTTGTGAGCACATTGTGAGCTGATCAACGGTAACATATTGTACATTTATCCACAGCTGTCTCCTCAGGTCAAATACAAAAGGAAAATCTAATCAGAGAATTGAACACTCATCGTTAGACTGGCTTTGCCTCTGTGCTTCCCTTCTCCATCTTTCTCTTTTTCTTCCAGTTCTCTTTCACGCTGTTCCTCTAAACGCTGCCTCAAACTTTCCATCTCCCTTCGTCTTTCTTCTTCTTCTCTCTTTCGTTCTGCTTCTCTCTCCTCAATCTCTCTCATCCTCTCTCTCTTCCTCATTTCCATCTCCCTCCTTCTTTCCTCCTCTCTCTTTTTCCTCTCCCTCTCTCTCTCAGCCTCAAATTCATTCTCTGCATCTCTCTTTCATGTTTCTCCTTTAGTTTTCTGTCCACCTCCTCTTGTTCTCTCTTCTCTGCATCTGTTTTTCATAATTTTGTATTTTCTCTCCACTTCCTCTTGTTCTCTCGTTTTTTCTCTCCTCTCCTTCAGGAGTGTTCGATCGCCCTCTCTGCCTTCTTCCTTGAGAAGTGTCTCCGTTCCTCTGAACTATATGTCGGATCTTAAAGTTCAGTGACCATGATTCTTCACCTGATTATAAAAACTGGTACTGACTGTTACATCTGGCTAAAAAAGTTCTGGGGCCAAAGAAGGTTCTTGAATCTGTATCTGTTGCAAACAGTTCTTGAATCTTCTTTACAGTGTTCTGTTCCTCTTCAGTGAATCTGCCCAGTCTGATGACCAACAGGAAAACATGGGGTCCAGGAAGAACAAAAGAGACACACTGTGTCATATCTTTGGTTGTTTTATCCATGCCGAACCTGGTGTCAAACAGGCCCGGGGTGTCAATGACAGCCACCTGCTGTCCATCCACCACAGCTTGTCCCTTAGAACAGTCCACAGTCATAGACTTAGCGCTGAACTTTGATTCAAAGCACTTTCGTCCCAGGATGGTGTTTCCAGTCGCACTCTTCCCATTCCCAGTCTTCCCCACCATCACAATCCTCAGCTCCTCATTAAATCTCATAGATCCTGTGGAGAAGAATAAGTGATTATCAGGATGTATGACCAGTTTTATTGCAGACTCCTTTACACTAATGAAAATTATTTAGTTTTTTGTTCATAATCTAATCTAACTAATCCTTTTCTTTTGTATGGAAGAAACAGAACAAAAAATAAGAATGAATGTTGAAGGTATTTAGAAGCTTTTGCCTAATGCATCAACATCATGATTTCCGGTGAATAATGGATTGCAGTTGTGTTTAGTTAAAGGGATTTTAAATGGGACTGGAGAATTATTGAACTCTTGGAGAAGATGAGTCATCACATTAGTTTCTTTGCACCAATTAAAAGATGACAATATTACTTTCAGTGTAGATAATGTGAGGGTACCCTAGTGTACATGTTTAATCTTAAATGCCTCTGTGGCAAGGCCAGCTATTCATTAACAGAACAAAATGAACGTAAACTCACTCCTAAAGGGAGGGCAGGGAACTAACTTACAAACCCATTAATAAACTACCCAAACTTATTAAAAGAACAAAAATGTCAAACGAACAAAACGTCTCAAAAAAGGGAAAACTGAGAAAAATAACCACACAACAAAAAGTAAATGTTCTAATCAAGAAACTAATTAAGCTCACAAACACACATCCAAGTAGAAATGCTAAGTAAAATAGCACACCTACAGGGACAACCGGATAAAAGAGAAAGTCTAACGGAAATAAATTTGTGGGAGCAAAAGGGTAACCTAAGACTCAAATGCTAAAACAGAATTTTTACAACCTCTACATTCATATAGTGACCTAAAACTTTGTCCTTATCAGGAAAACTTAGGGTAGGGTATTTTCCCCAACTAATATTAAGAGTAAGTCAGAAATACTAGATAACAATCCAAAAATAATAATAATAATCTAAATCTAAATTTATAGATACCCAAGCATAAATGCCTTTCCAAAATTATATAGAAAGACCAACGTTCTGTCCAGTTTAGACTCACATCTAAATCTCTGTATTCAGGTAAATGGTCTGCACTTATATAGCGCTTTTCTACCTGTTGGTCCTCAAAGCGCTTTACGCTGCTTCTTATTTACCCATTCACACACACAAGCACAAATACATTCATACACAGAAATGGGGAGCTGCTATGCAGCTGGCCGACGCTCACCGGGAGCAACTAAGTGGGGGTTTTCAGTGTCTTGCTCAAGGAACTTTACATCGAAACAACAACTGTAGGATTGATGGACGACTGCCCTACCAACTACGCCAGTCGGTAACTACTAACTTTGTTACCTACTTTACCTACATTGCCAGTAAAGGCTATTTTTAATCAAGCTCATGGGAACGACTATAACTAAATTCACTCTTAATAAGAAGAAAGGAGACAGATTAGGGAGATGCACCAGAACGGACAGTGACACACTAGCAACCCAAAAACTCAAGACAAGAACCTAAATACAAACGTGCAGGGATGATGATGACGATGATGAAAGGTGAAGGGCAAGTGCAGTGACACACAAACAGAAAAATAATGGGTTATATAAAAGGTAAGGGCAGTGAAAAACTAAAACAGGACAAAAAACTCCTAACTCATATCAAATATGAATGTGTCTAATACGGGTAGAGCCTCTATGAGCAGTCTAACTGGAATATGGTCTAGCAGACATGTTGTTGGTTTTGATGACGTAATAGTTGAAGTTCCCGAGATCTGTGGGTAAAAAACAGTCTAAAAGGGATTGGATCCTTACTGATGATTCTGACCGAACACAAAGTGCTGAAGGTGGTGATGAACCCAACACGATTTAACCATAGTGTTTGTGCATGATATGTTGTCCGGGTTTTCACTTTTCTACATGTCGGTACTCAACGGACTGCTGTGTGTAAATGGGTTTAATGAGAAGCAGGGTAAACCGGTTCCGTCCCTCAGTGGACTCTCCTAAGTAGTGTCTCTCAGAGTGACCTGTGACCTGTGCAGTGGTTATTTTGTTAGAATTCCATAACACCACAGTTCCCATGACTTTGTGACTACTATTATTTTAACAGCTGGTTTCTTGCTTATCAATAAAACACTTTCTTTTATTAGTTTTACAATATGTTAGCTGTCATTTTGACTATAAAAAAATATCTGTTTGTTTGTCCCTTCATGTCTCACTGTTGTTCTGCTCATGTAAACATGCAGAATCACACAACTTTTAAGAAATCCATTTATGTATATACAATAAAACAAATTATATGTGATTAAACAATGAAACTTGTTTATTTTTAGCATTCACTAATATTCCATGTCTGTTTTGCTTTTTAAAGACTTATAGTATTAACTAGCTGACACAACATCATTAGATCTCCATGAGTTTCAATAACACGACTTACCATAGGAGTGTTGGCTGTCCATGTTTGGGCTGCAGATGGCTGCTGCAGACGCTGGTGAAAACGTCTGGTGAGTTATTTCTGCTACTGCTCCTTTTTATCACATGGCTTCATGCAGTGACTCAGACCGTGAACAAGAAACTGAAAGTGAAACTGAAAGATTTCAGTTAAGCCAGGGGATTTACAGTCTAAATAGGAATGTAAAGACGTGAGATTGTAGGACAGTGACTTTGAACAAAATGTACAACTGGCTTTGTATATTTGTTATACTGGAGCTTATTATATTGCACAAATGCACAGGAGCACAATCATGTACATAACATTTGGTTTTACCTACAATGGGAATTAAACCTCAATCTGTGTTTACTCTCTGTTTTGTAGAAATAATTGCAGTGGCTTTTATTTGATTGATTGACTCATTTACTGCTGTTGTAGATACAATTTTAATCACCAGGATTTAACATTTCTAAAAACTGTTTCATGTTCTTGAAACAAAGACAATGCATCGCCACAGTACAGGTTTATATTCAGACCCTTTAAACTCTATTTAAACCCACATATTCATTATTTAACATTATTTAGTGATAGTTTACTACTGATCTTCTGTGAAACTATGTAGGAAGCTCCCACCCCTCCCTTTACCATTTAGGAGAAATGGCAGCAGTTATACAGAGCTGTAACTGATACTGCAGCCGTTAGAATGTGTGTGTTGGTAGAACACGTCAGGACATATCTGAGAAAATTCTGTTTGTAAAGTAAGTGTAAATAAAAAGAAAAGCATTTACATGAGAATTATGGAAGTTATGATATTTGGGCATCACGTTGCATCATGTAAACGTCCGTATGATGAACTACTTATGTACTCTCAGAAGAGTCTGTTTTATAGATTTATCTATATTTATACATATAACAGATGAAACTACTGCAACAAATAGTCAACGTGCAGATTTTGGACTGGCCTTTGAAAACAAATTAGTTTGTTCTAAATATATCAATGTAATCAAGTAAAATGTATGTAAAATGTACATATAACCCTTTAATGTGCAACATATCCACACACCTTCTAATGCACAACACGGGTCCAAAATGACCGGCATTCGTTTCCCAGGTTATTTCATGCTGGCTGAGTTTTTCTTTGTTCTGTCTTTTGAAATCATTTTTTTTTTTATTTATTTAAAAATAAAACGAGGATTTAGGTATCAGATCGCAGTTCTTTTAGAGGAACGAGATAGATGCAAGAACAATGATTGGAAGTAAATGATTTATTGTTTGCTGAATGAATGAGATGACACAGTAGGCGGTAGGAACAGCCGGGGTGGCTCATTGCAAGGGAGTACTGGTTGGATCTGAGGGGGAAGGAAAGACAGGTGAGTGAGTATAAAACAATGGAGTGAAATAGGGTCTTACGGAAATGTGGAGAGCTGGCAGGATGACGGAGGGGTTCTGTAAAGTGGAGGTGAGTGCGTGAAGAGACCTGAAGAAAGGAGGCAGGCACACAGTAACAACCAGGTCCGTGGGAAAGTAACAAAACATAACAAGTCAAGATCTCTGATCGATACAAAGTAACAAAACAAATACTCATGGAAGTATTAAGAGTCGCTTAGCAGTGGTAGGAGAGAAGTACAGGATTCCAAGACGAGTACTCAAAAAACTGAGACGGAGCAACAGCTCTGGCAAAGGCGAACAAACTTTGAAGAAACTTGAAACTTGGCATAGAATGGAACAAAACATAAATGATAATCGGGCACTGGGAAATGGGCAGGCGGTGCTTAAGTAGGAGTGGCACAGGTGAAACGTATCGGTCTAATGAGAGGGGAGGAGAGCAAGGTGGAGAGAGACAGAGAACCGTAAACAGGGCAACACAGATCAACGCCGAGAGCGTGACATTAGGATGATCAAAAACAAGTGAATTGAGGAATACCTAGAACACAGAATTATGAATAGAAAATAAAATCTCAGCTGGGTCCTGACCCTTGTTGCACATCAAAGGTCTAATGAAACTCATGTACAGTGTATGTACTGTTTGCACGGCATACTGCGCGTCCGTTGTGTGTAGTCAGAAAGTTTTGTGTTATATATAGTAGAAATGAACAATAGGGACATTAACAGTTTTGATTTTTACTTTTATGGTTTCATGAGATATTTTATCAGTCAAGTTAAAAAATGATTTGTTAACGATATTCAATAGTTTTGGTTATAATTTTTTGAACCACACAGTATTTGAAATCAGTAAGATAATTCCATGATGTTTACAACAAGCTCTGTGTAACATTACAGATTCCGCAAATTCATTCACCTCAAAAATGAAACGTTACTTTGACAAAAGTTTATTGTTAGTATCAACCTTTAATTTTCAGTTTAACATATGAACACATATTAGGTCTCGAGTGTATAACTGAAAACTAATGACATTAAGCTCAAACAATATATGGATTTACACGCAGTTTTAATTGGCAACATTGAATCTGAAAAAACTTCAGTACTGTAGGTGAGTCCATCTGATAATCAGTCAGTCTTTCTCTAATCCTAGATCACCATCAGTGTGCAGAAACAATGCAGGACACACAGTGGTTACACAGAAACATGTAAAACACATAGAAACATGACTTGTGAAATGATCTTTACAGGTGTGAACATTTAAACAACCTTATGCAACAAACCTAATTTATATCATCTTTGTCTATAAGAAAAACATGTCAAAGAACATTAGATGGAAAAATCAGACGTTTGCATTAGTGACTCTTTCTCTGAGACCACAGTGAGCAGATCTAAACAGAAAAACCTTTCGCTTCTAACACAAAAAGACTATGATTTTATTTCTGTGGATTAAGAGTGTCAGCAAGACTCTGACAAGGAAAGGTGAACAGGACAGTGGTGAGACCAGCTCTGCTCTATGGGTTAGAGACAGTAGCAGTGAGAAAGAGACAAGAGGCAGAGATGGAAGCAGCAGAGATGAAGATGTTGAGGTTCTCCTTAGGAGTGACGAGGTTGGACAAAATAAGGAACGAGTTCATCAGAGGGACAGCACATGTTAGCAACAAAGTCAGAGAGGCCAGATTGAGATGGTTTGGACATGTGCAGAGAGGGATAGTGAATATATTGGTAGAAGGATGTTGGAGATGGAGCTGCCAGGCAAGAGGGCAAGAGGACGACCAAGGAGGAGATATATGGACGTTCTAATAGAGGACATGAGGTTAGGTGGTGTTAGAGAGGAAGATGCCCAGGATAGAGTGAAGTGGAAAAGGATGATTCGCTGTGGCGACCCCTGATGGGAAAAGCCGAAAGAGTAGTAGTAGTGGTTGAAGCACCAGAAGGTATGAGTGCTCAAAATTTGAACAAGCTTCCAATTGCTTTGCCGAGTGATTGAAACCCTTTACCAATCAATTTACCAGCGTTTGCCAGATGGTACAATGGATTCGACTCCTCAGCTTCTTGTCTGGCCTCATTCTCATACTTGGACTGCAGCTTTTCTTTCTCCTCCCTCAGTTCTCTCTCATGTTGCTCCAGCATTGACTTCTTCATGTCTGCAATGTGTTTTTCTCTCTCTTGTCTCTCTCTCTCTCTCTCCACTTTCTCCCTCTTTCTCTCCTCATTCATCTCCTCTCTCTCCCTCTTTCTCTCCTCATTCATCTCCTCTCTCTCCCTCTTTCTCTCCTCATTCATCTCCTCTCTCTCCCTCTTCCTCTCCTCCTCTCTCTCTTTCCTCTGCCTCTCTCTCTCAGCCTGAAGTTGCTCATTCATTCTCTGCATCTGTTTTTCATATTTTTCTTGAAGTTTTCTCTCAATTACTTCTTGTTCTCTGCGTTTTTTCTCTTCCTTCTCCTTCAGGATTCGTTGTTTCTCCTCTTCGATCGCCCTCTCTGCCTCCTGGAACATCTCGTTGGTGTAGTGACTTCCTCCGTTCTTCTTAACTATATTTCGGATCTTCTGAAGCAGTTCAGTGACCTGAGTCTGATTCTTCACCTGATTATTAAAAACATGGTACTGACTGTTACATCTGGCTACAAGCCCTTGGAGTTCTGGGCTTTCATTTAGAAACTCCTCAATAGTGATTCCTTGGAGAAGGTCACCACCAGTAAAGAGGACCATGCTGTATCTGTCTGCAGCCTGGCCAAAGATTTCTTGAATCCTTTGCACAGTGTTTTGTTCTTCTTCAGTGAATCTGCCCAGTCTGATGACCACCAGGAAAACATGGGGTCCAGGAGCAGCATATGTGATACACTGGCTAATATCTTTAGTGGTTTTGTCTTTGCCAAACCTGGTGTCAAACAGGCCCGGGGTGTCAATGACAGCCACCTGCTGTCCATCCACCACAGCTTTTCCCTTAGAACAGTCCACAGTCATAGACTTAGCGCTGAACTTTGATTCAAAGCACTGTCGTCCCAGGATGGTGTTTCCAGTCGCACTCTTTCCTATTCCAGTCTTCCCCACCATCACAATCCTCAGCTCCTCATTATTCACTCTCAGAGATCCTGTAAAGAAGAAGGAGACACAATGAGCAGCAGATCATGAAGTTGTAATACAGATTTCTTTACAGTAATTCACATTATGTTGTCTCTCTCCATGATTTAACCTAACCTGTCATTCAGCTTCACTCTATCAAGGTTACTGGTTGTTTCTGATACATCACCCAACACACAAGGTGAGAGAAAAAACCTGCAGCTTCATTTAAAAGCACATTTACTGGCTTAACCAAAAAAATCTGCATTTTACTCACAAATGTACAAATGAATAAGATACTTGTAGCAAAAGGTTAGTTTAGGAATAAAAACTGCAGCCTGTAAGATTTGACTAGGGAATACAGCAGTACATGACATAAAATGACATGACATTGGATTCAGTAATAAACTTACACTGTGACAAAATAATTGTATTGCAAACATGAAATCAGCAACAGTTTTACCTAAGTTTTCAGCTGCCATGTGTTGGTAGAAGTTTCTTTCCATGATTACAGATAGATATTGAAAGTTACTGCAGTAGATACTGAAGTGAACTGTTATGCTGAAGCTTTTATATTGTCGGCACATGCAGAAAACCACACCCTCAAATATGCCTCAGGACGTGAAATTGAAACTAGTCACAAGTGAAAGTGAAACAAACCCTCGATTTGAGAGAATAGTTTCTGAGGAGGAAATATTTACAGTGTTCCTCTATTGCTAGAAGTGTTGAATGAAATTAGGATCCACTTGATCTTCATTACCTTCTTAGCCCAGGAAAAATCTTCTCTTACAAATGTGCCAACACATTTCCATCAATTTCACACAATTTTTACCATCTTCACATTCATAGTTACCCAAAACTAATGAAGAAACACAAAAGGAAAATGGCAAAATGATATTTAATGTATATGTGTGGAACCGCAACACAAACTTCTATTATGCACTTCTGCCTCTTATTACACTGCATTGTTAAGAGTTTAATTTGGTCATGAAATCAAATCTTCTGGAAAATCCCAGTTACATTCCATATAACCATGCTGAAAATAGGCATGTCATTCGTTAAACTTATGAACTGCCTCACACACATAAGCCACCACATGACTGCTGCTATATATACATACATATATACATACAAGAGGCAGTTAGAAACATTTTCTGCAGCTGCTGTGAAAATAGGAGGCTCCTTAAATAAAATTAGACTGCTCACCCCTCCCTTCAACATTTACACGAAATAGAAGCAGTTTATTTGAACCATAGTCAATACTGAAAGTGTA